>OY821520.1:38145404-38348985 GCA_963682025.1 Cordilura impudica
TGCAGTTGTTTGCTATAAGTGATACATATGTAGATGACGCTTTCTGTTTTTTTTTTTTAATTAGAAACAAATTCTCACATAGGACCTATGATTTTTATCCACGTTCTCGAAACAATAATGTTTCTCCTGTTGCAAAATGGTTTGAAGGAAGATTTTTTTTAGGTCAAAAAATTGTTTGGCAGAAAAAAAATTTGAAAAAATTTAACGAAAAAAAATTTAAGAAAATAATTTTAACATTGAAGAATATATTGACCCGTATGGGAGAAAAAAAGTCTACTTGAAGTACACTTAATTTTTTTTTTTTGCATACGTCTCATTGTGTTTAATAAAAAATTTTGTAAAAAAAAATTTTAGGAGAAAAAGATTTTTGTGGTGAAAAATGTTAAACGAAAGGAATATATGTACATATGAAAGTTATAGTCAGTCTAGATCGGGTACACTTTACCCTATACCATGAGTTTAGAGATAGGTTCTTGGATTCAACTAACTGACAGTATAAAATAAGCACAAACCAAATTTTTGGTGCTATTGTTATTAGTTTTTGATGTGGAGACATGATGTTATTTTTATGTGGAGGCTAAGTTAAAAATGGACAGATCATGACCGTATTTATTTATGTTACTTTTCACAAAAACATGTATATACCAAAAAATTAAAAAAAAGCTATGCATCCTTTTTTATAGATTTATGACTATCAGGACTAGAAATGGTCGGACAGACTTAGTTTTTGAACTCCTGATTACTGCATACAATAGACCTACATAAATGGAGTTATCAATAATAATATGTAAGATAATCAGTATCTTACCAGGATTTAATCGGTCTTATAAGAGTTTTTTTTTTGACGGCTAGGTTTGAACATTAACGTATTTTAGGCAATTTCAAAAGCCCTCGTGTGGTCGATAAAGGCTTATATTTTAAAGTTCATCAAACTATATTGATATTTGTGACCTGTGCTTTGATTACAAAATTCACATGTACACACCGACGGACTGACAGTCCGACAGACAGGAAATGATTCTGAGTTGAGCGGTACACCATTCTTGGTAGCCACACATATCAGCACTAACTCATTATACACTCACCATATAGTGGTGTAGGGTATAAAAATTGTCCAGAATATATTTATTATAAAATTCGGGTGACGAAATTAAACATTTTGTATTGAAGATATATGAAATATTGGAAGCGAAAAATAACTTTGAGGTGAATAAAGCATTTCAATAAGTTTTGTTAGAAGAAAATATTTTAAAAAGATTTTCAGACGAAAAAAAAAATTATTGAGAAATTAAATTTGAGGTGAAATTCGAGCGCAAATTCTAGGATATTTTATGTACAATAAAAAAATGTTATATGATTTGATGTTGTGTTATCTGAAACCATGCTACAATAATATAGATATATTTTATAATTGTTGGTAATAACTTAGTTTTTTTTTTGCCAATGAATACACAAACAACATTCTACAAATTTATTTTTAAAACAAACATTAAATTTTATATATTATGTTTTCATTAAATAAAGACCCTAAAGGTATGCTAATCAATTATAGCCAATTCACAAATCAACACAAAAAACAAACTCATTTATATTACAAACACATTAACAAATTTAATAAACACACACATAGCATTGTATAATTTTATGGATGTGTTAGTATCAACTTTAAATGAAATTTACTCAAAATAAAAGAAAAAATTAAAAAAATTTTAAATCTGCAAATCAGCTAAAAAGAAATGCATTTCAAACAATATACATTTGTTCAAAATCGGGATAAAACAGTAGAACAAGACATCGGTCACAAAAAATCGCCAAACCTATTAATATTACAGATATTTATTTTACAAGATGATAGTATTTTTGATAACGTATGAACAATCGGCCAATGCACCTCACCTATAACTTTATTCTAAACGACTGATTTTGATATATATCAATATTCAAAAAAAGTAATACCCTTAGTGAAATTAATATTCCTAGCCCAATGTAAGGAATAAAAACAGCTCTTTAAACGTGAAGGCATGTAGAAATAATTCTTCATTCTGATATAAGAAATGAAGCAAAGACTATTCTTGAGACTCCTAAGTCGTCAGCTGAAAAATTGGTGATAATATTTTTTAACCCATTTCTCTCCGCTGTTCGATTTTTTTTTTCAAAAAATAATTAATATATGAAGAAGCTATAATTTCACATAAATTTTGTTTCTAACGTTAAGCCTCAATTATCACCAATAAATAAGAAATATCATTAATCATTAATATATCATTATTTTTTTAGAATAATAAAAAAAAAAATAATAAAAGAATAGTAATAAGGAATTATTGCCAACATATCGCACCTGTACCTCTAAAGTGAGTCAACTCAAAATTTTTCAATTTCCACTTTTTGCAAGAGAACGATACACAGTCGTCATATCTATCCACTGCAAAAATATAACATCAGTTTTTCTAGTCTCTCGCAAAAAAAAAAAAATACAGTTGTAACTCTCTTTGTGTTATCAGAGTAAGTTCTTCAGTAACCATTAAAAAGATATATTTTTAGCTGCACCCAAAAATTTGTTATTTTTGATGATCACTGAAAAAATCAAAAAAAAAAAAAAGCTGCTGTTGTATACTTATTATTCGCAATTCTTTACAATGAAACCACTGTTTTTAAATTTTATATAAATATAAATAAAAAACGTTTTTTGCCTCTACTGAAAATTTGTAAATTTTGAGTTGACTCACTTTAAAGGTACAGGTGCGATATGTAACTATTTTATAAAAAATTTTACACATGTGTTACAAATACATGCGTGTGTCCACATATGTGTAAACAGTTCGACATTTCGAATGCTGGAGCTTATCATATAGTTACTTATTGGCAAGTAAACTTGACTGATATTTCTCATTCTAGGATACTATAATTTTTAACGACTCTTCTTTTCGGTTATGTTTTTTTATCCTACAATTTTTATATCCTATACCACTATGTGGTTTGGGTATAATGACTTTGTGCTGCTGTTTGTAACTACCAAAAATATTTGATCAAGACCCATCTTTTATTACATCGATCGAATCATAATCACCATCTGATTCGATTTAACGATGTCCGTCCGTCCGTCCATCCGTCCGTCCGTCTGTGTGTCCATGTAAAGCTTGTAATCAAACTGCAGGTCGCAAATATGAACATATTTTGACGACATTTGGTATAAAAGCTTCCATCGGCCATAGGATGAATGCTGTTGAAATTTGTGCGACTCGGTCCATGTTCAGACCTAGCCCCCATACAAATGACCCCTATGAATTCGACTTAAATTGACATAAGATACAAATTATCATAGAAATCTTATTCAAATTGGGTTTGTATGTGTTTATTACATCCATTAATCAGTAGTCCAAAAATGATCTCTATGGGACAACTCTTAGTCATAGGCCCCATATAGAGCTGCTTCCCGATCTTCACTTAAATCTATCAAAAAACAAAAATATTGCACTGATTCTTCTCAAATTTTGTTTGTATATATTTTTGCAAAATACAAGAGACCTTACCAAACATGGTCAGGATCAGTCCATTTTTGGGCCTAGTCCCAATAGAGATATAGCATCCGATATGAAATTTTTCATATCTGCAGCCAAAAAACTTAAGAGATAGGGTCTCTAAACGCATGGTATAGGGTATCATATAGTCGGTCTAGACCGACTATAGTTTTCTTACTTGTTATTCTTGAAAATTAACAGTATTTCTTACTTTTATAATTTCTGTATAAGTTGATTCGAAAGTAATAATAAACAGCAAATTAACCAAATTTTTGACCAGTTGTTTGAATTCAGCAGTTCCTAATCACCCTAATAAGTACCTTTTTCCAAAAAGTTAAAATTAAATTGAATCTCGCAACGAAATGCGTTAAAGAAAATTCACATTCTTAATGCTGGTTTTAACAAAAAGGCTTTAACAAAGGCTTTTTTAGCACAATGTTTTTTTAAGAAAGTATTCTTTTTTGAAATGTTCTTGTTTAGAAAAGGTACCTTTCTAACGTAAGACACTTTCGAACAACAGACACAAAAGATACTTTATAATAAAAGCCCATTTTTTAACAAAATGTACTTGTTGAACGAATGATTCTATTTTTTTAAACAATACTTACTTTTTTTAGCAAAATGTACTTTTTAAAAAAAGTTGCTTTCTAACAATTTTTTTTTTTTTTAAGAAAAAGTACTTTCTAAAGTAATGCCGATTTTTACGAAAATTTACTTTTTTAAGAGAAGGTACTTTTTTAAGAAATTGTACTTTTTAAGAAAATGTTATTTTCAAAAGAAAGTATTATTTTAACAAAAAGTACTTTTCTAAAGATGAGATAAGTTAAAAAAAGAAAATAATTAAAAAGGTGATTTTCATAAAAGAGGTTCTTTTTAAGCAAACATAAACATGCCAAAAGGTACTATTTTAACACAAGTCACTTTTGAAGAACACATACGTAAGAACTGTTTTATTAAAATGTTATTTTTCAACAATGGATACTTTTTGAACGAAAGCTAACAAAAGTTAACCAAAGTTACTTTTTTAATAAAAGTTACTTTTTTTTTAACAAAAGGTACTTTTTAACAAACATTACTTTATGACAAAATTTTTTTTTTTTTTAATTAAGTGTACTTTCATAAGTAAAGCCATGATTTAAGTAAAGGTAATTTATTAAAACCAGGTTATTCTTTAAGAAAATGCAATTTTAAGAGGAGGTACTCTTTTAACAAAAAGTGCTTTTCTAAAACGGATAATTTTTTTAAATACGGTTACTTACAAACGAAATTTTTTTAAAACAGGTGACTTTCAAGAAAAGGGTTCTTTTTCTTTACTTGCTTTAGAAAATACACTTTTTAAGAATTATGTAAAAAGCCTTTTTGTACAAATTTACTTATTTAAGTAAATTGACTTTCCGGAGAAATGGCATTTCTAAAAAAATGTATTTATATATCACAAAAGTTACTGCTAAAATTATTTTTTAATAGAATGTACGTTTTTAAGAAAATGTGCTTTCTTGAAAAAATTTACTTCTTTTTAAAAGAAGGTACCTTTCTAACAAAATGTGCTTTTCTAACAAAGGTTCTTCTTTAACAACAGGTACTTTTAAGAAAAATTGCTTATTAGGAAAAGGTTCTTTCTAAAATAATCTTACTTTTTCAACAAAGTATTCGTTTCAAGAAAGTAATTTTTTTTATGAAAAAGAATTTTTAAGAAAATTTACTTTTTTAAGAAAATTAACTTTTTTATTTTTTTAGTAATAGTACTTTTTCAGAAAAGTTGGCTTTTTAAGAAAAAATACTACTAAAAAAATGTATTTTTTTAAGAAAATTTACTTTGTTTAGAGAAGTTCGTTTTAAGAGAAGTTATTTTTTAAGAATTTTTTTTTTTGAAAAGGCACATTTTAAGAAAAATTACTTTTTTAAGAAAATGTATTTTTTAAAAAAGACACATTTTAAGATAAATTAATTTTTTTAAGAAAATGTGCTTTTTTAAGAAAAGGTACTTTTTTTAACAAAAGGTTCTTCTATAAGAAAGCGCTCCTTTAAAGGAAATTTCTTTTTTTTTAAATTTATTGTTTTAAGAAATTTATTTTTTAAAAGAATTAACCATTTTTTTTTTATTAAATATACTTTTTAAGGATAGGTTCTTTTTGAATAAAAAGTACCTAAAAAAATACGTTTTTAAGAAAAGTAATTTTTTTAAGAAAACATACTTTTCGAGTCATTAGCGTTATTATATATTACGATAACTCTTTTTAATTAAGATGACTCCATAAAACTTAAACTTCGTTTAATATGGATATTTTATATAGATTTCAAATTAATTTAATGGTGATTTGAATTTTAAAATTTTTAAGAAAATCGTGTACATAATGTTTGATTCTGTGGCAATGAATTCAAAAATAACTACCAGGCATTCTCATAAATTGTGACTAAACATGACTGGCTTCTAAAATTATTTTGCCAGACATTCCCAACTCAATTTATAATGCTGATTAACTTGAAACTTGAACTGTCGAGTTAAAGACTTGCATAAACATTATGGTTGCATAATGATATGTTTATGAAAATTTAGCTTAAATAGACGTACAAGCAAACATACATAATAAATAGGAGCAGCTAAACACACGCATGCTGCAATTACCGTAACATGCACGAAAACATAAAGCCCTAATGAAATATCATAATTTAATCTTTATTTAATCATAAACAGTAGAGACAAGTGTGTTGTCAGTATTGCAACATTTCCTTCCTGAACCGCCCAAGGGTTTCAATAAGATTCAGTATTTAGCGGCGCTAAAGCAAATAGCAAACACATCAACATGAAAAAGCGAAAAAAGAAAAAAATTAGCCATTAAATTTCATAGGTAAAACTACTCTGATATAACTATCGAAACAATACATACCGCCATGTGCAGCAACATGTTAGTACTTAGTATTGATCCTTGCTTATATGTATTTAATGCATTTATATATTTAGCAGTGGTGCTGGTGGCAACGTTACTGCTTGAAGCCGGTCGCCTATGAGTTTGCGTGTATATGGCCGTTTCATATATTATAGTCCTTGATTGCCACATATAAGCATTTATGTGTGTATTTGTAATTAAATACCAGTAAGACACTTACAAATGTACTTATGATTATAAAGACATATACGACTGTATCGAAAAAATAATGGCAGGCTACAATGGGCCGGAGATGCATACAGATAAATAAGTTTAAAATTTTTTGGCATATTTAGAAAAATATATATCCTGGTCTATGGTATTTAATAGCTTAAAATTGTTAAATGTACTTTCGGAGATCTTTAGTTTTGCGAAATTGCTGCAAACTAGAATTACACTGTGGAACGAATTCAGGTTAGCAAAAGTTAGGTCGATTCTGAGAGTGAGGGGTGAAAATAGAGGCTAAACTAGAAGACCCGTATCGCGGCGCTTGTTTATGTTAGTTTTAATCGACCTTCGAACTTTGCAGTCAAATGCCGATTTTCAGCATATTGTTTATATGGTTTTTTGGTTATAACTCGTCGATTGATTGATATTTTTTTTAGTCTGTAAAAGCCAAATTATTGCGCGAGACCAGTGCAATAATTAAAATTTTTTTTAAAATTGATTTAGAAAATTTTTGTGGTGCTTATGAAGCAAAATGTTGGAAAAATTATTTTTTTTCAGGCTTTTTGAAAATATTTTCCACAAAACTAAGCCTTTTTTGCTTTCTGTTTGATCTACAATATGCTTCTCAGTTTCTTCAATAAATTTCATTTGAAAAGAAAAGAATCATAATACAAAACTTGCGTTTTTCAGCTTAATATTAAGTTACTTCTCATTTATTATGTACCAATTTTGTTCAGTGTTGGTTTTGAAGAATCATTGAAAAATAAATTATAAAAATATGAAAAAAATATATTTTTGAAATGTTAGTTACGAAAAGTTTTAAGTAAAAAAAATTAAATAAATTAAATTAATGATTTGGCCAGTTGACGTTTAGCAGGCGGCTGTGGATCAACATCACTGCTCTTTCTAATATCTTGGTCATCGTCATCATCATCAGAAATGTCGATAATTTCGTCCAACAGATATTCTTTTATTTCATCTTTGTCTTCCCCTTCTTCCTCTTTTTCCTCGCCCTACTCTTCTTCAAAGGTGTTTTTATACCACCAAAAAATTTCAGCGAGTATTGCATCTGGAGATTTCTTTCCTCTGTACCTGAAACGAAAATAGTTTTCAATCGTAAACATGTTTAAATTGTGCACTCTGCGAAAGATATTAGAAAAATCTAGGAATTCAAAATATGCACACTCTATAGTTACCTTATTTGAAATGGAAGCCCAGTTTGGTGATAACGTTCGCCTTGCTCATCAGATTCAGTTGGCAACTGTTGAGCGAGTTGATCAAGATGCTGATGCAAGAGATGAATTTTGTACAACATATTAACCCCAATTTCATCGAAAGCTGCCAACATGTTTGCAACAGATTGCCTGTAGTTGTCTTTGCGTTCTTTACCCAAAAGTCCTTTAATGCCTGCTTTCAATGCGAGCCATGCATTTAATTATCGGTCTGTCAGAACTTGGTCAAAATCTTGACGACTGATTAGTTTCCGTATGTCGGGACCATTAACAACCCCTTCCTGAATTTTGGCCTTACTTAGTCTTGGGAAAATGTCTTTTCAGCGGCTGAATACTGCTGGTCTTTTTGTGATACATTTCAAAAATTTTTTAGCAATGCCAAGTTTAATGTGGAGCACCGGCAACAACATTTTCATTTCAGGAATAAGACTTTCGTGTAGCCTATTGTCTTTAGGCCATTTCCGTCCAATGCGACTATTCTAGTTATGCTGTTTGTACTGGTTTCTTCCTTTAATACCTTCTCCGTATCGTGAATCCCAATCGCACAAAAAACACGGATATTTTGGACGGCCAGATATTGTTAAGCCTGTAATCAATGAAACTATTTTGAGGTCGCAGCAAATGCGCCACTGGTGTTCGTTATATTTGACTATTTCCAGAATGTGTTTCAAATTATCGAAATTTTCACTTGTGTCAGTGCTATACACAATCGGAACAGAAGGCATTCTATTTGTCTTGTGCAAAAGCACAACATTTAAGCTGATTAGTGAACTATCGATGAATAAACGCCAATCATCTTTTCTATAGGTTAACCCTATTGTCTCCATTAACTTTTCAATATCGAAATTTTTGCATCATTCACATTGGAGAACTTTTCTAAATCTTTTTGGCGTTTTCGATATGCTGTTAAAAGTTGTTTTTCTAATTCCTAATTCTTGGAACTTCCTTTTTTAATAACTTCTACCTAAATCGCTATTTATTTAATGGTTTGGGATTTTTAACGCAAATTATTGACTCAGACTATTTTCTTTGGAAATAAAATTTATTGAAGAAACTGAGAAGCATATTCTAGATCAAACAGAAAGCAAAAAAGACTTAGTTTTGTTGAAAATATTTTCAAAAAGCATGAAAAAAAATTTTTTTTCCAACATTTTGCGTCATAAGCACCACACAAATTTTCTAAATCAATTTTTTTTTTAAATTTTAATTGCTGCACAGGGGTCTAGCAATAATTTGGCTTTTACAGAATGAAAAAATATCAATTAGTCGACGAGTTATAACCAAAAAAACCATATAAACAATATGCTGAAAATCGGCATTTGACTGCAAAGTTCGAAGGTCGATTAAAAAAAAAATTCGAACTAACATAAACAAACGCCGTGATTCTGGTCTTCTAATTTAGCCTCTATTTTCATCCCTCATTTTCAGAATCAATCTAACATTTGCTAACCTGAATTTGTTCCACAGTGTTACTATAAGTAAAAAAGTAAATTTTTAGTTAAAAAATTTAAACAACAAAACAAATTATTGATGTATAAGGCTTAGAAAATAAATAAATAAATTAGGCTTAAAAAAATAAATAAATACTACAGATGATAATTTTTGCACATCATTTAATCTTGAAAAATTTATTCATAAATGTTTGTCTTTTACAATACCACAAATCATTAATAACAAGAATAGAGTAAAAAATGTACTTTGATTATTAAAAAATTAAAAAAAAAATAAATATTTTTGGTAAAAATATTGAAAAATTTTACATTTTTTAAGCATTATATTAACATAATAATAAAATCGACTATGCCGTATCTTGTATACCCTCTACCTGCATCTTAAACTCAATATTAGAACCAATGTTGGTTAAGGCTACCACTTTAGAACTAGGTCGTACACTGATACTAAGAATTCGAATACTATTTAAATTATAAGTTAATTCGCCCAGTTTCTATTAAAATTTCTTGTTATAAAAAAACAATGATGGTGTTTTCTATATAAAGAGTTTATTACTGTTTATCCAAAGTTTGATCCCTACACGAATGTTTTGAAAACTTAGAAGTCATACGATAGTGAAAAGAATTCAAATGATTCTTGCATAAAAATGTCCAGCTATTAATATTAAAAAGAAGCTAATTATAAATTTAGATAATTTTTTAAGAAAATGTACTTTTTCAAAAAAACTTACTTATTTAAAAAAAGGTAGTTTTTAAGAAAATTTAATTATTAAGATTTGGTACTTTTTATGAGAAAAGGTACTTTTTTAAAAAAATATACTTTCTTTAAAAATGTTTTTTTTTATCAAAAAGGTTACTTTCTAAAAAATATGCTTTTTTTAAGAAAACTAATACTTTAAAAATACGAACTTTTTTGATAGGCCGCTCTTAAAAAAATAATTTTTTCAAAAAAAAGGTGCATTTTCAAGAATAGATTATGTAAGAAAAGGTACTTCCTTCAAAAATGTATGTTAAAGAAAAGATAATTTTCTACGTAATGGTACCTGCTTAAAAACTTACTGTTAGAAAAATTTACTTTGTAGCAGGCGTAATTATATATATTATTTAAAATATTTAAAAGAAATCATAACTATTAGTTAATAGCTTAAATTCAAAGTAAATTTATTTTTTCTAGCTCAATACCTTAGTTTTAAATGTCATTTTTTGTTTTACTTAATAATTTGAATTTGGTGCATATGTATATTTATTTTTTCTCACTTAGTATCATAGTGTCTTCTGTCATTAATTTGTGTCTATTTAAAGAGTAAACAAAATACAATTTGAGTGAATCTTTTCAAATCAATTGAATAATAAACAATTCTAAGAAAAAAAATATTGAAAAAAGTCTTTTTTTATAAAAGATAAAATAATAAAAAATAAATAAAATAAAAATTAATCGTTGGCGAATTGGATGCTTTGACTGTCTATTCTAGCCTCGATAAATATAATTTATTATAATAATATTAATTAGTGGACAGCTTGGACGGATTCGTCTGGCTTTGTCCCTATATATTTATTACATATAAAGAGTCTCAAACCTACAACTTTCCTAAAAAATGTGAATTTGCTTTAGAAAGGTAGATTATTATGAAAATGTACTTTTCAAAAAGCTACTTAAAAAATAACTGTTTTAAAAATAGGCGATTTAACAATGATACTGTTGTAAAAAAGGTATTATAATTTTCTAAGAGATGGGACCAGCTTGAAAAAGTAGTTATTCAAAAAAAAAAAAAAAAAGATATTTCATAGAAAAGTAATTTGTTAAAAAGGTGACTTTTTTTAAAAATGTGCTTTCTTATAAAAAGATATTTTTTACTTATTGGAACGTTGTATTTTAAGAAAAGGTACTTTTTTAAAAAAGGAAATTTTTTCAGAAAAGGTTCTGTTTAAAAAGAGAATACTTTTTCAAAGGGATACTTTTTTAAAAAAGGGTACCACTTTTCTAAGAACGGTAACGTTTTTGCCCCTCGAATTAAAACAAATTTTACTCTTCTCCGATGTTTGTGCCTCTGGTGGAATCTACATATCAAATTTCATATTCCTAAATTACTTTGTGAAAAGGTACACTCATTTACGGGCCTTTTTTTACCCCCATTTAACATCCGAGTTTCCAAAATTCGATCTCTAGTCGAATCCAAAAAATATATTTTATTTTCGTTTTTTGGTCGTTTTTTTCCTTCAATGGCCGAATTTCGGAAAAATTAATCCTGAGCCAATGTTTATTTCATATTCCTAGATTCGTTTGTTACCATTTCTTCTTTTTTGGCCGTTTTTATCCCCTTAATGCATAATTTCTAAAAGTTTTTCACTCATCTAATGACTCTATCGCTAATGGAATCCACAAACTATGTTTTATATTAGTTTGTTTAGAAGATACCAAATGTACACTTTTTCCCGTCTTTGGCCGTTTTTCCTCCAAAACGCGTCAATCATAAATATTGATTGATATGTTAAGAAGATGCAAAGGTACTATTTTTAGCTTTTTTGCCGTTTTCCTCTCATCGAATGTTTCTATGTCTAGTAAAATCCACAAACTATATTTTGCTTGTACACTTCTTCTCCATTTTGGCCAATAAATTCATCCATGCCAACGTATTCCGTGGAGTCTGTACAACAAAATCCTGTATACAGATAAATATGTTAAGAAGATGCAAAAAGGTCCCATGTCCACTTTTTGGGCCGGTTTTACCTCCATTAACATTCGAATTTCCAAAAGTTTTCCTTGCATATGATGCTTCTATCTCTAGAGGAATCCACATCCTATTTCATATTCATATTTCTTATTCCTAGATTCGTTTGTTTATAAAATAGCAAATGTATAATTTTCCCCCCATTTGCTTGGTTTCAACTCGCCTCATTTAAATATTGTTATTACAGTCAAAAGTATGAAAATAATATTAAACATTTTTTTAAAGAGAAAACAAATCTTCAATAAAAAAAAATCATGTGAGTCCGATCACAGGGAGATGTGTAAACATCTAGTAATAAAAGATTTTTTATGGCACTTTTTTAAAGTCAAACAGAAAGCATCATCTATGTATCACTTAAGGCAAACAACTGCAGGGGCTCTGCTACCATAAAAATATTTATTACTATTTATTGTTTCAACTAATTAATTTTTAATTACTAATTTTTTATTTCTCGTTTCTCATTTTTCATTTTTGTTTTTATTTTTTAATTTTTCTTTTTTTCTTTTTCATTTTTCGTTTTTTATTAAATTTTTTCTTTTTCATTTTTCGTCTTTAAATTTTCATTTTTCCTTTTTTGTTTTTCATTTTTAATTTTTCATTTTTTATTATTAATTTCTTATTTTTCATTTTAAATTTTGCATTTTTCATTTCTCATTTCTCATTTTTAATTTTTCAGTTTTTATTTTTAATTTTTCAAAACGTTTTTATAACGCTATTCGCCCCCTCATTCTATCTCCAAACACTTCCTAATGAAATCATGTCTTCATTTTTTCTCCAAACACTTCCTAATCTTTTCACCAATACAATCGTACCTCACACCATTTTTGTCTTACACAATTTATGTGATTGTGTTGTGAAATAAGTTTTTACCCCTCTGCACGTATAAATGTTTACGTATCAAAAATATATTATTTTTATACCCTCCACTCCAGTGTGCAGAGGGTATATATAAGTTTGTCATTCCATTTGTAATAATTAGAAAAAAAATTTTGTACTCCATAAAATATATATATTTGTGATCCTTATTAACAACCGGAGTTGATATAGCGATGTCCGTCTGTCCGTCTGTGGAAATCACGATGACGGCATCAATCGGGTAGCCAGGGTGCTGGTTGACATTAAAAATGATTCACTGACATCCCGAGAAGTTCGGTATTTAAAATCCTCCAAATCGATTGATTAGGGGCTGAGATTTGAATGAAGAACTAAAAATATAAAAAATATAATTTTCTATGTTGTTCTTGTCACGATCACGCACTCAATAGGATAGCTAAAGTGATCACTTTCAGTGAGAATGATTCACCGAATTCGTGGGAAGATTTCTATTTCAAAAATCATTAAAAGGGGTGGAATAGGTCCAGGGAAATCTCTGAAAAATTAAAAATGAAAAATATGATGTTCTTGTTGTTATTCTAAATGTTGTATTGTTGTCATAGCTGGACTTGTTGTTTTGGTGGTCATTGTGGTAATTATATAATAAAAACTAACCCTTTGTAAATTTTTTTTTATCAACTCTGGTAGAAAAATTTAACAGTTTCCATTGTTTTGGCATCACTAAAAAAATTTATCAGATCATTTATGTTATTGCCACGATACTGTCTGCAAACTTTCAGATCGATTGGGTCACGGGAAAGGGGTTAAAATCGATCCAAAATTTTTTCGACAAGCAGACACTACGTGTTAGTATAAAGGGAGTAAAAATTCACCAACATCTAAAGCAAATAATGCTAAAATATCTAGTTGTTAATAAAAAAAAAAAAATGTAAATTTAGCAAAAAGAAAATTATGTATTAATTTATTTAAAGAGATAAACACAAAAATAACGTTTGATGTTGTAATTTTTGTGTGTAATATTTACATATACATACATACACATATTAAATAATATAAATAATATACATATATTCCATATATGTATATCCATAATAACTGCATGTTAGAAATAAATCGGTATATTATTTTATTTACGTAAAATTCTGCAATATTTTGTTGTGGGGAAAATACATTTATTTTGCATTAACAGAGTGTCACTTCATTTTGCTCAGCGTGACTATGCCGCTGTAGATGGCGCCACAACTTTTGTTCTAAATAGCTTTGCAATAGTTATTTCTATTTTAACATGAATATTAATATTTTCAACTAGATATCATACAGCACAATGTTAAGAGTATACACGGACTGGTCTTTTATTTCATACGGTTTTTCATTATTCTTTTACAAATACGAACATAAGTTTGGCATATTAACTTTCTGTTGTCTTTACAAAATAGAGGTACCGAGTTATCAATGAGTTTTTTGCTTTCAAAAAAGTTCTACATAGTTATATAGAACTATTATTCTGCTTTACCTACAAAATATCTGATTACGATTGCATCTAATTTAAAAAATTTTTTATAATTACTAGAGCATTATTTTTCACATAAATACAAAACTGCACTTCTTAAATTTTCCATTAAAATTTTAGAAAATATCAATTCTAAAAACTGGAATTAAAATTTCCAATTATAGATTAGAAAATATTAACTGAGGTGAGTAGGTAGCGTGCTCGCCTATCATGCGGGGGTCGTGGGTTCGATTCCCACCAGAGGCTTTGGTCTGTCGCTGCAAAAAACACCAGCCATATGGTCTTTGTCACTCGGCTTATCCCTGGACCCAAATTAGAATACAAATTTACTTTGCATTGTAATTTATATAAATAAATAAATAAATGTAAACATTTAAAAAATGTTTACATTTAAAAAAAATATTGGCATAGACATGATAGCTTTTCATTAACTTCTGTTAACGATCAGTAAAATTTTTAAACGATATTCGCTATTGTTAAAGTCAGCTGTTGTTGTTATCTAAACGACAACCATTTTTGTGTTGTTTATTCAATCGATAAAAACTTAAATTTTTAGGTTGAAATGTCGTCATACATAAATAAAAATCATAAAATAGTGAAAATATTTTGCTTTTATTAAAAAACTTTTTTATATAAATAAAAAAAATTAAATAGCATATTCAATTCATTATTTCATTTTCTGAAATTTACAGAATCGCACTACGGAAAACATTAATTTAAATTTAATGAATTTTATAAAACCTCAAACGATATTTAAGAATTGCGAACACAAAAATTGTTACATAAATTAACGCAATTTGATGAGAATGTTATTTATATATAAATTTTCATAATTTTTTTTTGGATGAATGAGCAAAAAGCAAACACCGAAATAAATCCGAAATAATAGAAAAGACGAAAACCAACCAAAAGAATTTGCTGAAATAATCTGGTATTAAGTTTAACAAATTGTTTACTTTTTCCAATATTTTGTTTACATTTATTATCATTACTCAAACCGAGGTGGAGGGTACCAAAAATTCGGCACAGCCGAATTTAACACTCTTGTTAAATCAATTTTTGTCTTCAAAAATTATAAAAAATAAAAAAAAAATTTTTTACGAAAAAAAAAGTTCTAATAAAAAATTTATAAAAAATTTTATATTATTTTTTCAAAATTAAGATATATTTTTTTTTTTAAGAATAAAAAAATTTTAATCAATCTTTATATTATCCCACTGTGCAACAAAATCTCTTTGATAATATCTCAAATACTTGTATCATTTGCCTGGTTTCTACTGGTTTCATTTAAAGATTGTCATTAGTGTCGAGTGTATGCGTGTGTTAATAATAAAGAAATAATTAGGCGACAAAAACAGCACAAAAAGCAATAACGTCTATAGCAACATTAATAGAACATTATTTCAATGGTTTACCAGAGTGCGCCTTATGGTGTAGTATTTATATTTAATGCTTTACTCCAGCTAAGAGCAAGTAAGAAGGCAAAATGTTTGCAAGTAAAAAAATAAACTTGAAAGTTGTTCAAGTACATAACGAAGCTTATGCGAATGATTAAATAAAAACATATAAATTTAATTGTAAATAAATATTGAAACTTCTATTGATTATAATTGTTGCTATTGCATGGATGGCTTTAACTAATTTTTAAATAACTTTTCTACAACATTGAAGACAGAGTTGTCAATGGAGGTACAGTAGTGAAAAGTTTTATAGAGAAAAATATATTGCTAGTCGTACTTTAATTCATTCCTTGACAGTCTGCTTGGTACACGCAATTGTTTGGCATGTTATTTACATACCAAATTGTACCACCAAAATCACTTTACCCTTGTAAATAATTCACTAATGGTTTGCCGCTATGCGGTTTAACATGCAACATATGAATTCCGAATATACCATACATTCTTTTATGTATAGTGCGAATGTCTGTGTACATTTAGTACTGCAACAATCTATAGACTCTCAAAAATAATGCATTGTGACACACAGTGTAATATACTAGTACGAATAGAGATATATTTACAGATAGTTTTACACCTTTTTGAATTGTACGGCGTTGAGGTGACCAGGTTTGTTAGTATAGCAGAAATATTTTCTTTCAGGAATTGGAAAACTTTAGTTTATTTATACAGTTTAAATCAGCAGTATCTATTGAAACGATCTGGCCATAATCGTAGTGATTTCTGCAAAGGCCCGAAAAACCTCTTATGGGAAGAAATGAAATAAAGATGCCACTTTTGACGACAGTCTTTACGCCTATGGTCAGGCATAGGCAAGCATACGTATAAGTAATATAAATTATAAAATGAAAATATTAATTATACACACTTTTTTCATATCCTTACTTGATAATCTTTCTAATAATCACAGATCGCAATTTATCTGGGAGAATTTCGAAATGTAAAAATAAAACAGCTCCACAGAAATTAGCCAAATTAATGGCACAATTGATTTCAAATACCAAGTAATTGTCGGGGTTAGGAGATATACCGATAAAAAAAATTAACAATATCTAAAATCCAGAGACTATAAATCTCAAGATCGTATATTCTAAAGAGGCTAAATTATACTTTGAGTCGTACGGAATTAGTTTAAAAATGTTTTGTTTGAACCGAATATAATTTTTTGTAATTGTGATAAACAGTTTTCTGCTAAGGCACATGAAAATTGTAAAAATTAAGTTCTAAAAATGTTTAATCTCTAATTTGTTTTTTATAAGGCACAACATCTATTAAGGTCAAAATTAATTTAACGTATTAAAAAATTTTTAAGTGAAAACATTACGGAGATGTTGAGGTTGCGAAAAAATTTTGTGAGTTTAGAATTTGTCAAATGAAAATTTGAAGATGACAAGAACCATTGATATTAAAAACATATTAGTGGAATATTTTTCCAGATTAAGATTAATTTAAAGGCAAACAACTTTAGGGAGATATATGATTCAGAGATAAAGAATTTTTTTGCGTCAAATCAGTTTAAAAAAATGTAGCTAAAGGGATTTTGTTAAAAAAATTATTATATATCGACCTTTATTTTTGTAATTTTTTTAAGTGTTTAGTCAGGCTTTTAAGGTCACTAATTGATGTAAATAAAAGATTATTTTATTCCCTTTTTCATCCAACGTTTCGGTGGGATTTTTCCACCATCTCCAGGGATTTAAATTTATTGAATATATAATTTTTTCGTCAATTTTCACATAAATTAATAGTATACATCTGATTTTATACGACACATAAAGCACAACATAAAACACAAAATGTAAATAAAAATAAATGAAAAAATAAGTAAAATATCACAGATTCAAATATATGTATACTTAACGTTAAGTATCACAGTTGGAAAATAACTCTTTGGTTTAGTGTAGATAAATTATTTTTCAGATTAAAAATTTTCTTTAATTAAAAAAATTTTAGAGGGAAAAAATAAATTTTAAGGGGAAAAAATATTGCGGAGAAAAATAAAATTTGAGGTAAAAATAACAATTATTTAATGTAAATCGGTTATATCTAAGGTAAAAATTTTGAGGTGATAAAAAATGGGAAGAAAATTTTTTTGGGTTTAAATCAGAATAAATCGAATTTGTAGGGAAAAAAATTTTGAATTATAAAAAAATTTTTGAGAAGAATTAAGATTTAGGAGATAAAACAATTTTGAAGTGAAAACTATTTTTACTGAATGTAAGTCAGTAACTTGTAAGCTGTAGAAGATTGAATAAATTGCTGTGTTAAGTAAGAAATTTTGCATAAAACGAACATCTAATAAAATAATATAGAAAATAAATTTGAGCTGAAATCAGTAATTGTTACTGTAAATCAGGAATTTTTATGGTGTTTGGGTTAAAAATTTTTAGGTAGATAGAATACGTTGTGGTGAAAGCCAAAAAAGGTTTTCCAAAAATTTATATATCCTTATTTATAGTAACACTCCTCGATTAATCACTGACTTTGCCACTTTGATTTCATTGATTCAAGTTTTTTTGCCACCTATTTTTAAAATTTTACCGCTATTTTGTATCCAAAATATCCAAATTGAGGCAGCCAAATTAGTAGGTTAAACCATTGCTAATTTTGGGCATGCCATGCTGTCAGAATCAACTGTTTTTCTAATTTCAGAAAAAGGTGATTTTTTCTGTTTTTTGATCAAAAATAAATGGTTACTTAACACAAGTTATCATCGATAATCACCTAAGGTCCTTTTGACTAGGTTGGCAGGGTTGTATTCTTTACTTTATGTAAGAGATCGCAGCCCTACCGTTTAACGTTAGGGATGTTATGAAATGTTAATTAAACTGCTATATTTTTTTCAAATTTCAAATTTAGTGGAATACAACTTCGAGGGAACAAATGTATACCGCACTGGGAAAGGTGAAAGTGTCCTCTTTAACCCTATTTATATATTTGTACACGTGACGATCCGTGGATAGAATAGTGTGCAAGATTTGTGCTTCAGGTATTTTACAGCTTACAATAGTCACTATTTCTTCTATTACCAGTAACGATATCTGCTTACAAAATACACCATCCTTTTGATATATCTGTACGTAAGAATGTCAATATAAAAATGATGCAATTCATTTGTAACCTGGGTTTTTTATTATGATACCTTTTTTACACCTTTTTATTTTACCTAACAATACACTAACACAAGAAGGAATGAAAACACACACTGATAATTGATTTGTATAGTTGTTTTTTATATAGTGAATCTCTATTTAATATATTATTGGCAAAGTCAGATCCATTCATCTTCAGTATTCGAAATCAATGGAAAGTGGAATATCGGAATTTAGTTGAAGAAGTCAAAATACTAATAACGAATAAAAATAATAGAGAACAGAATATGGAATATTTGCTATCAATATTTGAATCAAATGAACAATAATTATAATTGCCTTTATTGTTATTTAAGTATGAAAAACATAGAAATAGTAAAAAATAATAATAAACAGAACCTCCCATTGTTAGAAAAGCTATTAGAAACTATTGCAGTTTTTATTTTCAAAAGGTTTTCTTACCCACAAATGTATGAAATGTTTTAATAAATAAAAAAGATTAAAAAAATAAAAACCCATGATTTCGTATCAAAATTTAAAATAAAAAGAATCATTGCGTTAATCTTCAGCAGATTTTATTTTTTGCTAAACTTAACAAACTTGGCAGCAAAAAATAATAATTTTTTCTCTAGTAATAGCAAGACTTTTAGATAATATTACTAACATTTTTTTATATATAAAGATTCTTTGAATGTAAACAAATTTGCAAATTTGACAGCTAACAATTTTTTATATTTCAATAATAATAGCAAAATTTCAAGTTGATTTTACTATATTTAAAAAAATCCAATTATTACAAAATAAGTTTGTAATAGATATTTTTATAATCCAAATATAACATTTTATAATAAATTAAAAAAACCACATTTCGCGCTAAAAGTAAAAAAAAAAAAAATCAAAAGTTCAACTAAATATCTATCCATTAAAAAAACTACTAAAATATTTTGATCGGTTCAAAAGTTACAGGTTTGTGGCTAGTGAAAAATGATTTATTTTCAGCCACTGTGCGCCGCACAGTGGTCAATTTCGCGAGATAGCGGTCAAAACTCTATAACTTCTGACCGGATTGGTATTTTTTTACGCAATTTGTTTTGTTCAATAGGAGGGACTTTAAGCTTCAATTTGCGTGTTCCTTCGACTTATAGGAACGTAAGTAATTTGGAGTTAAAAATGCATTTTAATTTTTTGTTGAGTTTCCATGTAAAAGTTGAATATTTTGACATTTTAAATAGGTATTTTTTTTATAATTTCTTATTTTCTTCAATCGAATTTTACAGCCAATACTTATTTATTATTTTTAAACTTAATTTTGGTCAGAAAATGCCAACATTTGGCCTCTGACATTTATTTAGTCTCAATATTCACAGGGGCCAAAGGTTGGTTTTTTGGAAGAAAGCTAATTCTTGTGAGGACTAAACTGAAAAATAACACTGAAATTCCCAACAATATAAATACCATTTGGATATATTATATACAGAACACAACATCGATAAAATTTTAAGTAAACTTTTACTATTGATTTAAAGTGCACATATATTTTATTTAAATGTATTAATAAAAATTTATACTAAAATTAGAAACAAATTATAATCTTTAAACTAGTATTAATTAAACAATATTAGTAAAAATTTCTTCCAAATAGCTTTGATTTTCATTTTGCAGTAGTTGTTTAGCTTCTTCATCTAACTCTAATGAGGTTGATTTCCATTTTTGTCGAATGCTGGACATATATGGGTCTGATGTGCACAACAAAATATTAATAAGATCTTCATTAGTACAATATCTGGAAATTTTTCTTGTATTGTGCTCGCGAAAGAATCTGTAGTCTTTGTTCCTTTTTTCTTGGGCTTCTTCTGAGAGATCTCCAATTGGAAGCATATTGTGCTGAATTATTTGTTCCCCATGGAACAAAATTTTGTGAACTGTGGTTGGCATATGTCTCCAAGAATATTTTTGGTTATAAAGGGTTGCTGTCTCATTAGCATACTGACCAAATTTTTTTGCATCTATCTTTTTGCTACATGCTATAACTTGTAATATGATTTGGAATCGTCGTATTAAATCATAATCTACTCCAGTTATAGAAGCTGCAGTTTCTGGATCGGAAAAAAATCTCCTTGCTGTGTTTCCATCATTAGAATTTCCTTCTCCTTGCTTTGGCTGGTCAATTATAAGGCCTATCTCACGGTATTTTTCTTGAATATCTTTTTTTTTTGCTTTTTTTTCCCAAATTTTCTTTGTTGCTTCTCACTGTTTCGCCTAACGGGCCAAATTCCAAATCGTATCCCAAGTTAAGAATATGCTCCATAAAACGAATTCTAGCATGAAGAGGTGACATTCCAAATTCATATGCTTCATCAAAACTATCGTCTTGTGTTGGTGGTTGGCTTAATTGACTTGATGTTTATTGGCATATGGTGCAGCTTGACGATGACTTTGTTTTGGTTAAATCTTGTGCAACTTTTCCATCAATCATTGTGAGACACATTTTAAAATTTACTTCAATGTCTTGGTCATCAAATTTAAATGTTACTGGTTGAAGTTCTTTAATTTGATCATTTATTTTTCGAACTTCTTCATCTATGACATCTTGAGTCTCCTTTTAAGGAGAGGGAATTTCATTCTTCCATACATCTATCTCTGCAGCTCTACTAGTTGACGGCTCTGAACCAATATAAGTTTTTGTTAAACGTAATGGAACGAAAGAAATCATGAATAAATTGGCATCTGATGAATTTTCCGCATTACATTGTTTGTATTGTTTCTGGCCAGAGGACCCACCTCATCCCCATTTAGAAATTAAAGTCATGCTGCAATTTTTAAACTTCTGTAAATAGTCAGCTTCAAATGTCTTTAATAATCGTTCTGCAGTGTGTTCAAGAAGATCTTGCAATTTTATTTCTGCTGAACTTGAAGTTACACTAATAGCAGTTGGTGAAGGTAAGCAATCATTTTTGGCAGAAACTATATCTCGATATGATGGAAAAATTCCACAATTTTTTTCATTGGTTCGCTTCCGCAATTGTGTATATTGGTTTTTAGTCATTTTCAAATCCAAAAATAGTGCAAATGCTTCTTCTGGAGTAAATTTATTTTCTTCAGTTGGTGTCGGCATACTTTCCAAAATCCTTTTTGTGCGTCTGGGGCTTGCTTCCACTATTTTTTCAATGATAGCAATTTTACCCTTTTTAGTTTTCGATGGTTGAATTTGATGCAGAAATGAATCCTTTATGATGCTACAAGAAACTTGTTCATTGATATGTTTAAGCTTGCGTCTTCGTGATCTTTCACTACAATTATCAATTGACTTTGCTGGTCGACCACCTTTTCCAGTTTCCATGGTAGTTACTGATGGCTTTTTAAAAATAAGTTTATTTCTTAGCCATTCTTGGTTGCGTGAGTAAAACAATTTCTTGTTTCTGGAACATTGATTGTACCGTTTTCTTAAAGTATTTAAAAAGTTTTTTATTATACCCTATACCACTATGTGGTTTGGGTATAATGACTTTGTGCTGCTGTTTGTAACAACCAAAAATATTTGACCTAGACCCATCTTTAATTATACCGATCGAATCAGAATCACTTTCTGAGTTGATTTAACAATGTCCGTCCGTCCGTCCATGTAAAGCTTGTAATCAAACTGCAGGTCGCAAGTATGAATATATTTTGATGAAATTTGGTATATAAGCTTTTATCGGCCATGGGATGAACGCTATTGAAATTGGTGAGAATCGGTCCATGTTCAGACCTAGCCCCCATACAAATTACCCATATGAAATCGACATAAATTGCCATAAGATCCAAATTGTCATATAGATCTTACTCAAATTGGGTTTGTATGCGTTCATTACATCCACTAATGAGTAGTCCAAAAATGATCCCTTTGACCCCATATAGAGCTGCTTCCCGATCTTCAGTTAAATCTATTAAAAAACAAAAATATTGCACTGATTCTTCTCAAATTTTGTTTGTACATATTTTTGCAAAATACAAGAGACTTTACCAAACATGATCAGGATCGGTCCATTTTTGGACCTAGTCCCTTTATAGATATAGCATCCGCTATGAACTTTTTCATATCTGCAGCCAAAAAAATTAATAAAAATCGCACTCAAATTTGGTTTATGCTTATTTTCTATATCGAAGTAGTTGGACCGAAAGATAGGGTCTCTTAACCATGGTATAGGGTATCATATAGTCGGTCTAGACCGACTATAATTTTCTTACTTGTTTTTAAGTTATGAATTTTAATTTCTTGTTTGTCGCATATTTTGAAGAATGGATTATTCATTATATGTAAAATAATGTCGATTTCATCTTTCCGTTCAAAATATATATCAGATAGAACACTATAACTGAATTTAGCCATTGTTTAAACAATAATGAAGAAAAAAAATGAATGAATGGATTAATATACTATTGCTCGAAGTTTCAACATGATCTTTTTTACCTCTTTGAAACATAATATAACAGGTAGTTGGTTTTACCAGTTATTTCCATTGGTTTTAAATTCATTTGCAATTTTAACGTATTTAAGTTGTGTAATATTAGATGGCAATAAAATCGTTTTTACCTTTTCGAAATGAATTGCCAGATACCACATAATTTGAGAGTTCTATTGCCATTATTGTCAAAATTTTGATACACCCTTCTATGTGGACTAGGTCCAAGTATGGGCCAACTTCTCCTAATTTCAACAGAATTATTTTTTGGGTCAACAAGAACCCTTGTACAAAATTTCATCAAAATATATGCATAATAGCCACTTGCACATACAAATAACTTCTCAAAAAATATGACGTGCATTTGTACCTAATATATTACCTTGGGTCAGAAAGATTGCTGTAGCTCAAAAAGTGCAGTGCATGGACATGTATATATAGGAATGTAGGGGAGAGTTAGGACTACAAAATAGTAAATTTGTGTTTTGACTCAGCTTGACTGACAGTAGTTGTGCTCTATGAAGTAGGAAATTTCCGAGAAATTTGACCTTTTAAAAAAAAAAAATTTAAATTGTTCTAAAAACAGTAGAGGTCCAATTTTTTTTACCAGTAATAGGAAATGAGTTAAGTTACAACACAAAATTTATTTCGTCCAAAAATCTTGAAAAACAAAAAAGTTATGATCATTTAAACTTTAAAAATTAACTAAAAATAGCATAAATTTACTAAATTCTGAAAAAGCCCATTTTGGACCACCCTGTTCTAAGTGAAATAGTTGAAATAGAGTTCTAATTTTTTGGCTCCCGAGGTTTACTACTGTCTACTTTCATATGAGTCTAATAACTTTTAAATCGGAGAACAAAAACCAAAAGGAGTTTTGGCAGCTATCTCAAAATATTGACCACAGTGCACCGTATAATTAATATTTCCTCTCATAAATTTTACACATACACATGTCTTTTCCTTAATTTACATAATTTCATAAAAAAGTGACTTAAAATATTTCTAAAAAAGGACTTTTTCTTAAAAACATCTATTTTGAAAAAAACAAATTTTCTTCTGCATGCACTTTCGAAAAGTAGTCTTCCTCAAAAAACACCTATTTTTAAAAAAGTACCCTTCCTTCAAAAAGTGTATTTCCTTAAAAATGTCTTTTCATAAAAATATGACATTTAAAACATCTGAGCTTAAAATACAATATTCCATTGCCAGGAAAAATGTTAATAGACATATCAGATATGCTAAAACTGAATATTATTCCAAACGGTTTAGCACTGCAATCAGTTCTCGACAGACTTGGAATATTATTCGCGAAATAGGAATTGGTAATGCGAACAACAACATTGCTTGCCAAGTAGATGCAAATATGCTTAACAGAACGTTTACCAATGCACCTGTAATTAAAGCAAATTCCACTTTTTATAATTTTTCCTCAGACACCTTAAATACAGATAACAGGTTTATCAGCGAACATTTTCAATTTTCTTGCGTAACTCAAAATGACGTTATTTCAATGTGCTCTTTAATAAAATCAATTGCAATGGGCAGTGATAACTTACACCCAAAATTTATAAGATTACTTCTACCCCTGATTTTGCCGTATTTTACTCATCTGTTTAATACTATTATCATGTCTTGTATGTACCCGCTAAACTGGAAACATGCAAAAATTGTGCCCTTACCTAAGTCAAATAGAGAATTCAGACCTATAGCCATATTTTGTTTTCTATCGAAAGTCTTGGAAAAACTGTTGTATAAACAAATGATTTCATATGTCAATACACATAATTTGCTTTGCAGTACGCAATCTGGTTTTCGTCAATGCCATTAGCTGCGTTACGGCTCTTGTAGAAGTTAGTGAGAATATACGGCAAGAATTGAAAAATGGAAATATAAACTTTTTAGTGCTTCTAGACCATTCTGAGGCCTTCGATATGGTAGACCATGATATACTCCTTGGAAAACTGAAACACTTTTTTAGATTTACGGATACAGCAACCAAACTTATATCATCATATCTTTCGAACCGCACACAATCAGTATTTGTAAACGGTATATGGTCAGATAGATAATCCCTTACTAGGGGAGTGCCTCAGGGCTCTATTTTAGGTCCAATTTTATTTTCCTTGTACGCAAATGATTTGCCCAAATAACTCTCCAATTGTAAGATAAATTTATACGCAGATGACGTGCAACTCACTTTAAGTAGCCCAGTTCAGAATATTGCTTCAGGCATAACCCTTCTAAATGACGACTTAAACAGAATCTACCTTTGGGCTAATGCTAACGTACTCTGTTTGAATGCACAGAAATCTAAATGCGTTGCTATATGAAAAAATAGTTTAAATCCCACCATTTCTGAAGACATTGCTTTAAATGGCCAGAAAATTGAAATTGTTAATACGGCGAAAAATCTAGGGATAACTTTCAATAGCAATTTGATATGGACTGATCATATAAATTCACTGGTTGGTCAAACTTATGCAAAACTACGAGCTGTCTGGTCCACACAGTATTTCACCCCTTTAAGAGTAAGGGCCTTACTTGCCAAGACGTATCTGATTCCTTCCCTGTTGTAAGGGTGTGAGCTATTTGGAAGCTGTGATGCAGTTAGTAATAGGAAACTAAATGTCTTGTTTAATAATGTTATAAGATATTTGTATGGATTGAGAAGATTTGATCACGTTTCCTCTGTTTCCAGTAATCTTTACGGGGTCTCTCTTGATAATCTGTTGAAAATTCGCACTCTTACATTTTTGCATAAAATAATAAACAGACAAACACCCAAATATATATTTGATAAAATCCGTTTTTTCCAATCGCCAAGAAACCGAAATATTGTAATTCCATGGCATCAATGCCTAGTATCTGAATAGCAGTTTTATGTACATGCCGCTCGTCTTTGGAACAATCTTCCACTAAGTCAACAACGAAACAGCAATGCTAAAAGTTTCAAAACTTTTTTATTTGACTTTTTTAAATAGTCTTTTTTTTATCAATATTGTTATATTATACTAAAAATGTTATGTTAATAATTAATTATATTGTAAAATTTTTTCTTTGTAACGCAATACGTTCCTGTACTTTAAATATAAGACTCTATCTTGTTGTACAGGAAATGGAATTAAATTAATAAATAAATAAATAAGAAACTACCGCTTCTACAAAAAACCTTTTCTTCAAAAAGAATATTCCTCCATATAATGCACATAAAATGCAGATGATACCGGCCTGATAACTTTAGGCAAAGTTAAATCTTAAATGGCTGGCAAAATTTAAGCTATTATCTTTCAGGTCAACAAGTACCCAAAACTATTACCAAATCAAAATTTGAATATAGACAATGTCGAAATTCCCATCATTAATGATACCTTGGTGTGTAGTTGGATACAAATTGGAATTCAGCAAACACATTGATGACATTAGCCATTAATAAGCTTTTGCTTGCCATATACGGTACAAAGCCAAAATAAATCTTTTTCATAACCTTAAATTTCTTCAGCAGGTACCTTTTCTTCAAAAAGTATTTTTCTTTGCTAACCAACTCTTCTTAAAAGTAACAGTTGCTTCAAAAAGTCCCTTTTCTTAGTAAAAGTACAGTTTTAAGAAAACTGCCTTTAAAAATAACCTTTCCTTAAAAAAATATCTTTAAAAAAACATTCCTTAACAAAGCACATTTTTTTACAGCGCATATTTTCTTAAAAAAGCACCTTTTCTGAAAAAAATAACTCCTTAAAATCCTACCGTTTCTTAAAAAATACCTTTCCTTAAAAAGTAAGCCATTCTTCAAAAAGGATTTTTCGTCAAACAGCACCTTTTCTTAAAAAAAATACTTTTTGCTTCAAAAGTACCTTTTATTAAAAAATGAGTCTCTCTTTAAAAAAAAGTACAGCTTTTTAAAAAAGCAGCTCTTCTTAAAAAGTAAGTTTCCTTAAAAAAAATTCTTTTCATAAAAAAGTAACATTTCATAACAAATCACATTATCTTAAAAAATCATATTTTCTATAAATAAAATTTTTAAAAAACTACCTTTTCCTTAAAATTGCATTTTCTTAAAAAAAGACCCATTCTTAACAAAGAACCTTTTCCTCAAAAGGGTATTTTATCTTTAAAAAGTATATTTTCTTAAAAATGTGCCTTCCGTTAAAAATCTAACGTTTCTAAAAACAGCACATATTGTTTAAATACATTTTCTTACAAAAATCTTTCTTAAAAATATAGTTAAAAAAACAATATTTTCCTAAAAAGATTGGCTTGACCTTGATCTTGAAGAAGTATATTTTCTTAAAAAATACATTTTCTTAAAAACTACCTTTTCTAAAAAAGTTAACTTTCTTAAATGCTACCGTTTCTAAAAAGGTACCTTCTCTTAAAAGGGTACGTTTTCGTAAAGAAATACTTTTTTTTAAAAACACCCCTTTTGTTAAAAAATGCATTTTTCAAAAAGGAGCGTTTTCTTAAAAGGAAGCTTTTCTTAAAAATTATCTTATATCTAACAGTACCTTTTCTTAAATTGTACCTTTTCTTATAAAGCACATTTTCTCGAAAGTAAAATTTTTCAGAAATTTCCTTCGCTTAAAAAGTATCTTTTTTTTTTAAGAGTACGTTTCTTAAAAATTGTTTCTTCTTAACATTCGATTTTGTTAAGAAATAAATGCCGTTTCATAAGTAAGAACCCTAATTAAAAAGTAGATTTTTTTATTTAGTAAAATTTTTTCAAAAAATTTATTTCCTTAAATAACTAACTTTTATTTAGGGTACGTTTTCCTAAAAAATTCTCTTTTCTCAAAAATTTTTTTAATTTTTTTATTTATTATTTTATTAAGTTGTAACTTAAATTAAATGGTAATATAAGGGTTCGAGCAATAGCTACCATCCCCTTTAGCTATTCTCAAAAAAAATAAATTTTTTTTGTTTTCTCAAAAAAATAGTTTTCAAATAAGTACCTTTTCTTAAAAAAGTAGCATAACTTAGAAGAGGAACTTTTTTTTAAATAATTGTTTTCATAATACAAAAACCTATTTTTTACAAAGGTGACTTTCCTGAAAAAGGAAAATTTCATAAAAAAGTATTTCCATAATTTTTTTTAATGGGATACGAAGACTCCACGAAAGTAACTATTTTTTATATTTATAAACTATTATATTTATGCATACTAGCAGATCCCACCCCTCAAAATTCGAGTGCAAATTATAGGAAATATTAGTTTTTCATTTGATAAATTCCCTAAAGGAAAGCTAACCAATTTAGGACAATTCACAATTCATCACGTTTTATATATCGATTACTGTCGTTATTGGTTTACGTCCAATTATTGGTTTATGTCCAAAATTATTTTTCAATTCAACACAATTATTATTGTGAATGAAGAAAACAATCTCTCAAATCATTAACAAATTTAATAAAAACACACCTATCATCAGATTTCTACTTTTTAAGACAAATGTTTTGTATTAGAAGTTACAAATAAATAAAATAAATAGCATTGTACACTTTTATGTATGTGTTATTAGGAATTTTAAGCGCATTTCACTCCAAACAAAAAAAAAAATTAAAAAATTTAAAAAACTTTAAATCTGATGGACAACTGAAAATAAATACCATTCAAATAAGATATGTTTGATCGAAATCGTGAGAAACCTGTTTATCAAAGCATCGCTCACAAGAAGCCTCCTTAGGCCGAGGCCACGCAATGAGCGGCAAAGCGGCAGAGCGGTGAGCGGCAGAACGACGAGTTTTAGCGGCAAGTGGCTTATTACTGAGCGTCATTTCTGAGCGGTTAGTTGTCAAAATGCCATTGTCAAAGTTATTATTTATTATTTATATAAAAAGTTTTTATAATAAAAGCAAAATATTTTCACTATTTTATGATTTTTATTTATGCATGACTACATTTCAACCTTTATAATTTTTTATCGATTGAGAAACAACACAAAAATGGTTGTCGTTTACTGAATACCAAAATCGATAATTTTGTTTGTTTCTTTTTGTAACGATTCGATTATCTTTAAAAAGAAGTTACTGAATCGCACTACAGATTGACAAAACAAAGAAAAGCTATTTTTTTTTGCCATTTTTATTCCTTGCCGCACAGAAAACAACTAAAAATTAGAACAAGTTCTATTCTTGAGCTGCGCCGCTTAGACGCTCAGAAATGCCGCTCACATGCCGCTCATTGTGTGACCACTTCAGTAGTATTTCATATGTTTTAATTTTTTCCGCTCATCGCTCTTCCGTTCGCCGCTTTGCCACTCATTGCGTGGCCTCAGCCTTACCCATTAATGTTATTGATATCGATGTTTTGTAATGGATTTTTTATTTGAACTGGGTGAATGAATTATTAAATTAAGACGCTTGGTAGGTAGTATTACACCATCATCTTAGATTACGTTAGTTTTGAGGAAACTTTAATTAGACCAACTTTTATTAAAACAACGAAATGTGTTCATTTCAATTTTTACTAACAGATCGAAAAATAAACTCAGACAATGTATGACTGCTAACCTAACAATTGATTATACAATTGGTTACCCGAACCAACAATACAACCCACCTAAAACGTTATTTTTAATTTTCTGCTACAAATGGCCACAAACAAAATCGTAATTGCAACTGGTTGCTAACATTAAGATTGATAGAAAAGATATGGCGAAATTGTGTTTTTTGTGTGTTTCGTTTATTTATTCACACTCTAAAGAACAAATCACGTTCACAATCAAAAAAAAAAGAAAAAAACTTCAAATGTCTACACCGCCAATACACCAGCTGCAATGTATCCACACGAGTACAAACACGCACGACATAAAATTATAAAATAGCACCAACTACAAAATTGAATGGAATCATAGAAAATTGTTGCAAAAAGGACAACGACATTGAATATTTTCTTTATTCTTGCTATTACAGTTGTTGTTGTTGTTGTTGGGTTTCATTGAAGCTATATGATGACACAGACACACATGGATATAAATAAAGGACAAATAAAGCACATCAACAGCAACAGCAACAACAAGAAAAGGACAATGACGAAGATGATAACATGTAAAATCAACATGAATCAGAACAAAAACATTTACGAACTGACACACACATCGTGTACACTCAATTTATACAAACGTATGTATGGAACATGTTTTAACAATGTATGTCATTACAAAATGTAAAAGTAGCACTCATACACCCAAGGAATGAAAGGCTAAGGTGGGGGTATTATTTCAATGCATAACTGAAATTTTTTAAACCGCCCAAAGAAGTTTGTAGATCGCTATGTTCGTTAGTATTTTATATTTCTTTTATTTTTTTTTTCTTTTGCTCTTAATAAATGTGCGTGTGTCAGTGTGTTGATAAAGGTTGATTGCTTGGATTTGCTTTGGTTTGGTTTTTACTGCACATCACAGTACAGGTGGCACATTATGGTGTCAGTCTGCTACCAAACATACACACACACACACACCCACACACAATTGCACACGCTAACACAATAAAGGCAACAATTTAATAAAGAAAAAAAACCTTTTAGCTGGCTCACGCAATGTAGCATAAACTTGTCATGCCCTCAAAACTGCAATCGCCCCCCTTAACCAAAACTCACAACATTCTTTTCGACTACGGGCCAGGTTGTACGTTCACTGGCCACATATCGAATATAAAGTTTTACTACTTCAATTTGCTATTACAATTTTAAACAGCCATCAAATTTTAAATATTAGTGGAATTTTTTGTTTTAATCATTTGGATTTACATTTTTTACCATATAAAATACAGATTTATTTAAATCCTAAAAAAAAACACTTGGATTTATTTTCAGGGTTTTACACGTAAAAATTTAAATTATATGAAATATCCCATGGATTTGCGTTGTTGAAAAATACGAATAAATAAATAGAATGAAAAAAAAAACAAAAAAATATCGAACTAGCGAAAATAAAGTTTTTATCAAAATGTTTGCTTTAAATATTGATGCATAAAAAATCTCTGTTCCACTAAACACAACATTTCCCATGAGAACATTTTCAATGGGATATACAGATAATTGGATTTTGTACACTATCTTTAGTATTTCAATTAAATTCATTCTATGGGCGAACATGAATATTTGCAGTGATGTTTGATTCAAAAAAATACCTAATAAAAACCAGCAAGGAGGTTATAATCGCTCTAGGATGAATATACGGTGCTCCTCCCAATGAGTTTGGGGAAATAGTTTTAGATTCAAAAATGGTCAACTGACCTCTATAATGGTTCAGATTTTTATTGGATACACAAAAATTAAAGCAAAAGATAAACTTCAGCCATAAGCAGTATCGCAAAATGTTGAGAATGCAATTCAGTTTTGTTGTACAGGAATAAATAGACATTATTGGCTGGCAAATTTGGAATGTATAGTGAATGATCCGTCAATATGTAATGGCCGTTAAATAGAAAATGATCTATGTTAACCGAATGGATATCCTTATTTCTTAAGAATGCAACAAATGATTTTTTTCCCTCTCTGCTCCTTTTCAGACAGATTGAAGGTAAAGAAATAAAAATCTATTTAGCGATGCGTGTCCGTCCGTCCGTCTGTCCTTCTGTGTAACCATGAAAACTTTGTACTCAATCCACAGGTCGCAAATATATTTTGAGCAAATTTAGTACATAGGCCTCTATCGGTCATAGGAGGACCGGTATTGAAATTGGCTAAAATTATCTCATGTTTGGACCTAGTCTCTATAAAAAGACCCCTATAAAATCAACTTAAATTGCCATAATATCCAAAATATCATATCGATCTCGGTCAAATTGGGTTTTTGTATGTTTACTACATCCATTTATAACAGTCCAATTCTCAGTCATAGACCCCATATGATGATTCTTCCAGATCTTCACTTAAATCTATTCAAAAACAAAACTTTTGCCCAGATTTTTCTCAAATATGGTTCGTGTATGTTTTGTCAAAAATAAGTGACCTTACCAAATATGTTCAGGCTTGGTCCATTATTCGACCTAGTCTTCATATAAATACAGCATCCGATATGAACTCTTTCTTATCCGAAAGCAAAAAAATTAATAACAATAACACTCAAATTTGGTTTATGCTTATTTTCTATATCAAATTAATTGGACCTAACAGGTAGGGTCCCTAAACATACGATATAGGTTGTCGTATAGTCGGTTCTGGAAAACTATAATTTTCTTTCTTGTTTGTATTAGAAAAAGCAATTGTGGAATTGTAACTTTAATTTAATCAAAAATAATTTTTCAAAAACTTCTCATATTTCCTGATATGTGCGATTAATTATGAACTGTTTCTTGTAAAACTTAACAATATCCTCCTTCAAATAGATACGAAACATCGTATTCAAGCTCATGCTATGACAATGAGCACTTCTGGTCCATTGTGATTTCAACACTTAATTTTGTTGGTTCGTTTTTATGTTTTTGTAACGACACATATCATTACATACTGTAGTTTGGCAAAAAATTGTAGCTGCTGCTACAAAAAATTGCGTTCTGAACATTTTGTTGTCATTGTTGTCACTCTTTTGAAGGATAATTTGTGTGGGTGTATAAGAATACGTACGTGAAGGCACTAATGACAAAAAATACCAACAAACTTTTTGCCTTTTTTTTTTTAATATTGACTTTTTGTGAGCAACTACAGCAAAATAACACACAATACAAACAAAAAAAAAACACCAAAAGCCAGCAATAACATTAGCGGCAGCAGCAACTACAATGAAAACAACCTTTAGCAACAACTGTAGTTCGTCATTAAAACAAAAATATAAGAGTTATTTTTATCTATATGGGCAGATATGTTACTATGATAGTGTATGTTTATGTTGGAGTCACGTTTTAAGCGAAGTTGTATTATCGTATTGTTTCGGTGTTGAATTACTATCGATGTGTATGTATTATGTTTCTTTATTTTTATTTGTTTTTAATGTCACGCTTTGAGGCTATGGAACACCTGACAGCCATATGCCAAATATCATTATTATATTTATGTGAATAACAGAAGCAACAGATGTGAATAACAGAAGCAACAGTGAAGTCGGGTTGTTTGACCTCTTACTTAGTTTTGCTTTAAATTTGTTGAAACACTTTTTTATTTGCAGTATCAAATGAAATCAAGTATGATGTTTGCAGATTCCCTTTATTCCAATTCAAATCGTTAATTCAAAAGTATAATAAATTTATCTTAAACTAAATTTAAAGTAAAATATAGAGCATTTTTTGATTGTTTGTTCATATTGCTTATGATTTTGCTATGTTTTCGATATTCGAAATTTGTCGAATTCAAACCATGTTTAGCCAGGTTACTTATAAGGAAACGAAATTTGGGTAAAATGTATCTGATGTATCTGATTGAGATAGATTTAATTGAATATCTACACACAGTTAGAAAGTGATTAAAGATTAAGGCATATGTATATCTAGGTCTGAGTATATACCGATTTGCAGGATTGAGCTGACCAAAAACCTGATACCAAATACAAAATTGTTTTTAATCGATCATTTATAAATACCTAAACTAACTTTTTACACAATTACAATGAATATCAGGTGTAATTATAATAATATTTTTGATGTGTAAACATCTATACGCGCAGGATGGTAAATTTCAAAAACAGCGTAACATGTAAGCGTAACATGTGAGCGTAACATGTGAGTCGTAGGACAAAATGCGATTGTATTGGTGAATTAAATTATGATATTATGATAACCTGTTTGAAAATTAAAAATGAACAATAAAAAAATGAAAAAAAAGAAAAATAATAATGAAAAAATAAAAAAAACTAAAAATGAAAAATTAAAAAATTAAAAATAAAAACGAAAAATCAAAAATTAAAAAATTAAAAATTAAAAATTAAAAATTAAAAATTAAAAATTAAAAATTAAAAATTAAAAATTAAAAATTAAAAATTAAAAATTAAAAATTAAAAATTAAAATTAAAAAATTAAAAATTAAAAATTAAAAATTAAAAATTAAAAATTAAAAATTAAAAATTAAAAATTAAAAATTAAAAATTAAAAATTAAAAATTAAAAATTAAAAATTAAAAATTAAAAATTAAAAATTAAAAATTAAAAATTAAAAATTAAAAATTAAAAATTAATAATTAAAAATTAAAAATTAAAAATTAAAAATTAAAAATTAAAAATTAAAAATTAAAAAATAAAAATTAAAAAATTAAAAATTAAAAATTAAAAATTAAAAATTAAAAATTAAAAATTAAAAATTAAAAATTAAAAATTAAAAATTAAAAATTAAAAATTAAAAATTAAAAATTAAAAATTAAAATTAAAAATTAAAAATTAAAAATTAAAAATTAAAAATTAAAAATTAAAAATTAAAAATTAAAAATAAAAATTAAAAATTAAAAATTAAAAATTAAAAATTAAAAATTAAAAATTAAAAATTAAAATTAAAAATTAAAAATTAAAAATTAAAATTAAAAATTAAAAATTAAAAATTAAAAATTAAAAATTAAAATTAAAAATTAAAAATAAAAATTAAAATTAAAATTAAAAATTAAAAATTAAAAATTAAAAATTAAAAATTAAAATTAAAAATTAAAAATTAAAAATTAAAAATTAAAAATTAAAAATTAAAAAATTAAAAATTAAAAATTAAAAATTAAAAATTAAAAATTAAAAATTAAAAATTAAAAATAAAAATTAAAAATTAAAAAATAAAAATTAAAAATTAAAAATTAAAAATTAAAAATTAAAAATTAAAAATTAAAAATTAAAAATTAAAAATTAAAAATTAAAAATTAAAAATTAAAAATTAAAAATTAAAAATTAAAAACTTAAAAATTAAAAATTAAAAATTAAAAATTAAAAATTAAAAATTAAAAATTAAAAATTAAAAATTAAAAATTAAAAATTAAAAATTAAAAATTAAAAATTAAAAATTAAAAATTAAAAATTAAAATTAAAAATTAAAAATTAAAAATTAAAAATTAAAAATTAAAAATTAAAAATTAAAAATTAAAAATTAAAAATTAAAAATTAAAAATTAAAAATTAAAAATTAAAAATTAAAAATTAAAAATTAAAAATTAAAATTTAAAAATAAAAATTAAAAAATTAAAAATTAAAAAATTAAAAATTAAAAATTAAAAAATTAAAAATTAAAAATTAAAAATTAAAAATTAAAAATTAAAAATTAAAAATTAAAAATTAAAAATTAAAAATTAAAAATTAAAAATTAAAAATTAAAAATTAAAAATTAAAAATTAAAATTAAAAATTAAAAATTAAAAATTAAAAATTAAAAATTAAAAATAAAAAATAAAAATTAAAAATTAAAAATTAAAAATTAAAAATTAAAAATTAAAAATTAAAAATTAAAATTAAAAATTAAAAATTAAAAATTAAAAATTAAAAATTAAAAATTAAAAATTAAAAATTAAAAATTAAAAATTAAAAATTAAAAATTAAAAATTAAAAATTAAAAATTAAAAAATTAAAAATTAAAAATTAAAAAATTAAAAAATAAAAATAAAAAATAAAAAATATAAAATGAAAAACGAAAATGAAAAATGAAAAATAAAAAATGAAAAATGAGAAATAAAAAATGAAAAATGAAAAACGAAAAATTAAAAATGAATAATAAATAATGAAAAAATGAAAAATAAAAAATGAAAAATAAAAAAATGAAAAATCAAAACGAAAAATGAATAATAAAAAATGAAAAATAAATTAAAAGTAAAAAATAAAAATGAAAAATAAAAAATTAAAAAGGAAAAATTAAAAATTATTAATGAAAAATGAAAAATAAAAAATAAAAAAATGAAAAATCAAAAATGAAAAATGAATAAAAAATGAAAAATGAAAAATGAAAAATAAAAATGAAAAATGAAAAATTAAAAATGAAAAATGAAAAATGAAAATGAAAAATAAAAAATAAAAAATAAAAAATTAAAAATAAAAAATGAAAAATGAAAAATGAAAAATAAAAAGTGAAAAATGAAAAATAAAAAATTAAAAAAAAAATAAAAAGGTAAAATGAAAAAATAAAAAATGAATAATAAAAAAATTAAAACTAAAAAAATAAAAATAAAAAATGAAAAATAAAAAATGAAACATGAAAAATAAGGAATAAAAAATAAAAAACTAAAATTAGAAATGAATAATGAAAAATAAAAAATGAAAAAATGAAAAATAAAAAATTAAACATAAAAAATGAAAAGTAAAAAATGAAAATTGAAAAATAAAAAATGAAAAATGAAAAATTAAAAATTAAAAATGAAAAATGAAAAATGAAAAATGAAAAATGAAAAATGAAAAATGAAAAATGAAAAATAAAAATTGGAAAATGAAAATGAAGAAAAAAAATTAAAATGAAAAACAAAAAATGAAAAATTAAAAATTAAAAAATGAAAAATTAAAATTAAAAAATGAAAAATTAAAACTAAATATTATATATATAAAATTAAAAAAAAAATTAATAATGAAAAATAAAAAATAAAAATAAAAATTAAACATAAAAAATAAAAATGAAAATTGAAAAATAAAAAATGATAAACAAAAATGTAAAATTAAAAATGAAAAATAAAAATGAAAAATGAAAAAATGAAATATGAAGAAAAAAATTAAAAATGAAAATAAAAAATGAAAAATGAAAAATAAAAAAGAAAAATGTAAAATAAAAAATTAAAAATTAAAAAATGAAAAATTAAAAATAAAAAATGAAAAATTAAAAAAAAAAAAATTAAAAATGAAAAATGAAAAACGAAAAATAAAAAAAGAAGAAACGAAAAATTAAAAATTGACCTGTTAAAATAGTAAATAATAATAAATATTTTTATATTAACAGAGCCCCTGCAGTTGATTGCTATAAGTGATACGCTTTCTGTTTAATTTTAAGAAAGTGCTATAAAAAAATCTTTAATTACTAGATGTTTACACATCTCCCCTGCGATCGGACTCACATGATTTTTTGATATGTAAACATCTATACGCTCAATGTAATCATAAAAACAGCGTAGGAATTAAGACAAAAACGGTGTGATGTATGAGAGTATTGGTGCAAAGATTATGATATATAATTATTTCAGCTAATTTAACAACATCTGCTATAACAACGTTAAAATATTCAATATATAAACGTATAATATAAAACTCAACAATCTCACAAATATAACGCTATTACTAATATAGAAATTTAGCTAATTCAACAACCCCAACTATAATAACCAGTTTAAATAATAAATAATAATAAATAATTTTTATATTGGCTGAGTCCCTGTGCTATAAGTGTAGATGACGTTTTCTGTTTGGTTTTAATTGATGTATGAATAAATATTTACACATCTCCCCTGTGATGGGACTCACATAGTTTTTATACCCTATACCACTATGTGGTTTGGGTATAATGACTTTGTGCTGCTGTTTGTAACAACCAAAAATATTTGACCTAGACCCATCTTTAATTGTACCGATCGAATCAGAATCACTTTCTGAGTTGATTTAACAATGTCCGTCCGTCCGTCCGTCCGTCCGTCTGTGTGTCCATGTAAAGCTTGTAATCAAACTGCAGGTCGGAAATATGAATATATTTTGATAAAATTTGGTATATAAGCTTTTATCAGCCATGGGATGAACGCTATTGAAATTGGTGAGAATCGGTCCATGTTCAGACCTAGCCCCCATACAAATTACCCATATGAAATCGACATAAATTTCCATAAGATCCAAATTGTCATATAGATCTTACTCAAATTGGGTTTGTATGCGTTCATTACATCCACTAATGAGTAGTCCAAAAATGATCCCTGTGACCCCATATAGAGCTGCTTCCCGATCTTCACTTAAATCTATTAAAAAACAAAAATATTGAACTGATTCTTCTCAAATTTGGTTTGTATATACTTTTGCAAAATACAAGAGACTTTACCAAACATGATCAGGATCGGTCCATTTTTGGACCTAGTCCCTATATAGATATAGCATCCGGTATGAACTTTTTCATATCTGCAGCCAAAAAAAATTAATAAAAATCCCACTCAAATTTGGTTTTTGCTTATTTTCTATGTCCAGTTAGTTGGGCCTAAGAGATAGGGTTTCTAAGCGCATGGTATAGGGTATCGTATAGTCGGTCTAGACCGACTATAATTTTCTTACTTGTTTTTTTTTGTAACGGTGAGTGGAAGAGAATAAAAAAGCATAAAATTCCAAAAATCATATCTAATCTGTAAAAATTTTTAAACAGACCGGCTTCCAGCATTACGCCTTCATCAGCGATTACCTTAAACATTATCATAACTGTTACGATTAGATTGTTTGTATATGAAATTTTGCTACTTAAGGTGGCCGTGAGGTTTAAACCTGTATCCATCTCATATACAACTGGTCGTTAAAATTTTTTTTTCTTTAATTGAAATGTCTGTGGTTTTCTAGAATAACCGCGTATGTCATAAAATCAAAATGTTCAGGGGAACCAAGCAAAGTTATATTTGAAATTATGGGCTCGATATAAAGATTTTAGAGCTTTTTATTTAACAACCCTGTAGATATGGGCAATAAATACTTTATGTAAAATTTTGAGTCAAAAATCTTCAGAGGAATAGATCCTGGAGATGGACAAAAAAAAACAATATGTAAATTATACTTAAAGTGTGTGCAGATAAAACAACTTATGTCGGCAAACGTCGTTGAAAACTACCAATGCAACCCCCCATGTAGACATAAGTTTCTGTTGCTTGAAAAATGGATTTTTTTGTTTGTCAACAAAAAGTTAACGGGACTTAGGATGAGAATATAACAACGTTGACAAAAAATAACAGAAATAAACACACTAGTTTTTACAAGTGGTTATAAACTGAAAACTAATCCAAAATTATTTTGCATTTTTATTTCATTAATAACAACGTATGTTGCTATGTGTCGTTTTCTGAGAAAATAATTTGTCAGCGATCAAACGTAGGTTGACATACGTCGTTAGTGCTGCATTTAATAAACATTTAAGTAACGTCGTTATTTAAAGAAAAAACTCAGAAATGGTCAATATTGTTTTTTTTTTTTGAAAATTGAACGCATATAAAAAGCGTTAAAAATTAATATATTTGGCATCGTTAACTCAAAACTGACAAAAATGGACATACGCGGTTATTCCAGAAAAACACAGATATGTGCGTTGTTTAAAATATGAGGTTTGCTGTCATCAATGCGGTCCTCACTTTTTAGCTGGATCCGTCAGTGCCTTCTGGTGCCTAGTGGGTCCCAAAGTACCCCAAAAATGTTTATATGAGGAAAATATGATTTTTTTCAGATTTTAAGAAAATTTCGTTCTATAGTTTAAGTTTTTCGACAAGTTGATATATGATATATATCGATATCAGTGCTAAATTATCTTTTCACAAAACTATTTGACGTCAAAATCGAAAAAAAAACTCGCCAAGAAATAACAAATGCCCCAGACCACTTTTGTGCCGAAAAAAACACTATGTCGTGAATTTTGATGGAAATTTTTTCAACTTTAAGGACTTAATTAAAGCCATCAGTTTATTTGGTCTCTTTACCCATATGAACTTAGAAATGAAGTATTGTTTTATTATCACGATGTTTACCAATTGCGCAATGAGACCAAAAATGTACAATTTTTTTTTGATAAAAATTTGAAAACTCCTTTTTTAAGTTTTAAAAAATTTTCTGAAATAAATTTTAAAAAATGGATCTGTACTTTAAAGTTTTGTTAAATATACATTAGAGATTAACTGTGTGAATTTTTAAGTAAATTCCTCTGCCAGAATTTTTCTGAGAAGAATTTTTGTTGCGGATTTCGAGAAAAGTGAGATTTTTGTGAAATATTCAGTAAATCTACACATTCCAAATACAATAATCCCCCGATTTACGAACGAGATACGTTCTGTGAAAGTGTGCGTATATCGAATATTCGTATAGCGAGCCCAATATTAGTGTGTCATTCTTTTGAAAATAAATAGATACGTTCCACAGATTGAAGATATTCGTTAAACGAAATCCATACATATTAGTAAAAGTTTTTATTAAAAGTACATAGATGAGTACCTCAAGTGTTCGTTATAGGAAATCCTAGTTTTAGAAACATTTAAAACAATGCCATTAGAAAATAAATGAAAAACAATTTATTAATTTTAAAAATAAAATAAAAATTACAATCAATAAAAAAGAAAATTTTACATTAACAAAGAGAATTCAACATAAAAAAATTTTCATTTTAGATATGTTTAATATAAAAATTACATTATTCATTAAAAAGGAAAATTGGACATAAGAAATTATATTAATTATAAATGTTATATTTATTCCGATGTGTCATATGAGTTCTCGTCTAAGATAGTATATGATCGTTCATCTGAACTGGCACCTGAAATATATACAGGTTCATGAATATTAGGACCTGTAGCACTCTTTATAGAAAAATTAGATTTTTTATATCATTGAATAATTGCCTTTAACAAGGAAGTGAGTTTTACATTTATCTTGAAACTTTAAGACTTCTTTCTGGAGAAGAAACATAGACCGATTTTCACCAATTTCAGTACCGTTCATCCTATGTCCGATGAAAGCTTATGTACAAAATTTCATCAAAATATTTTCATATTTGCGACCTGTAGTTTGATTACAAGGTTTACATGGACACACAGACGGACGGACGGATATTGCTATTTCGACTCAAAAAGTGATTCTGAGTCGATCGGTATAATTAAAGAAGGGTCTAGGACGAATATTTTTGGTTGTTACAAACAGCAGCACAAAATCATTATACCCAAACCACATAGTGGTATAAGGTATAAAAATCCCACTCAAATTTGGTTAATGCTTTATTCTATATCCAGTTAGTTGGACCTAAGAGATAGGGTCTCTAAACGCACGGTATAGGGCATCGTATAGTCGGTCTAGACCGACTATAATTTTATAACTTGTTTTATATTATGTAATGAATGACGCTTCTTAAATCGCTCAAACCAACTTTTGCTAGCTAAATACTTTTCTGATTGAGGTCATTCACCATTTTCCATTATTATATACTGGTGAACGCTCCTGGCTTCTTCTTAGATAATGCTTGTACTTATCGCAATATTTCGATGGGATTGATGATCTATCCACACACTAAGCATTCGTTCCATATCGTCCACCACCACACCAGGAAAATAACAATTCCATACAAAACAAAATGTTTAACTCTTTTGCGAAGAACATAATATAGTTAACAATTTATAAACAAATAATCTATTATAATAAAACATATTCTATTGAAAAAAGAATTATCTATGAATAAAATTCAAATAATTTTTTTTTAATTCTAACGCGTTGCAGGTTTCTTTAATTGTTGGAGGCATAATATTCCAAAGACATATTCTGAATTCACTAAATCTCAAACGATTAAAAAGATGACATGGCTCTCGGGTTATTATAACTATATGAAGAAATATTAAAGTTCCTATTTTTAGAAGTTCTTCGAACAACACGCCAAATATTCTGTTAGAGTAAAGAATTATATTAGTAAGGATTGTACAAACAGTTGAAGCAGCGAAGCCTAAAGCTTTTCCTTTTCTCACCGGCTTCGAGACGTTTTAAAACATCAAGCTTTGACTCCCATGTAATCGCTTTACGGATCGGCGTGATCCGTAGTTCCTGCACGTTTATCAAACATATTTATAGCAAAATAAATTTTCAATTAATATACTAAAGATCTTTCAATGATTAATAAAACTTAATATTTTGATTTAGGGGAATTCCCAAATTAAAAAACATTGATCGAATTTTTCATTCGTAAAACGAATTTTATATTTTACGAATGATGTTCACAACTTCGAAATTTCTTAAAATAAGCCTTCGTAAATCGGGGGATTACTGTACTTCGTATCAAAAATTAATCAATTTTCTACTTTTAAATGTTGTGTTTTATCTTAATAGCATAGATTTTCGGAAAAAATAATGTGACCCCATTTGCCCTTTTCGACTTTGGGTCAAATGTGACCCCAAATTAAAAAAAGACAACTTATTCAAAAAATTCAAATATTATGCAAATACTGTTGAATTTTTAAAAGCGTTACTTAAAATATTATAACCGAATGTGTGTATCTTCCGCTCCTAAATTGGAGATAAACTCGAGAACGCTAATCCATTATTCTCTAAGGCCAGCTTTGGATTTTATGACATTTTTATACCCTATACCACTATGTGGTTTGGGTATAATGACTTTGTGCTGCTGTTTGAGCTACCAAAAATATTTGACCTAGACCCATATTTTATTATACAGATCGACTCAGAGTCACTTTCTGAGTCTGTGTGTCCATGTAAATATTGTAAACAAACTACAGTTAGGAAATATGAATATATTTTGATGAAATTTGGTATATAAGCTTTTATTAGTTATAGGATGAACGCTGTTGAAATTGGTGAAATTCGGTCCCTTTTCAGACCTACTCGCCATACAAATTACTCCTGCGAAATCGACATAAATTCCCATAAGATTCAAATTATCATATAGATCTCTGTCAAATTGGGTTTGTATGTGTTTATTATATCCATTAAGCAGAAGTCCAAAAATTTTCCCAACAAGACAGTTCGTAGTCATAAGACCCATAAGCGATGCTTCCAGATCTTCACCCTAATCTATCAAAAAGCAAATATATTGCACAGGTTTTTCTCAAATATGGTTTGTATATGTTTTTGCAGAAATTACATGACCATACCAAAGATGGTCAGGATCGGTCCGTTTTTCGACCTAGTCCCCATGTAAATATAGGACCCGATATGCACTTTCTCATATCTGCAGCCAAAGAAATTAATAACAATGCCACTCAAATTTGGTTTATGCTTATTTTCTATATCCAATTAGTTGGAGCGGAGAGATAGGGTCTATAAACCATGATATCGGATATTCGGTCTAGACCGACTACAATTTTCTTACTTGTGTTTTTAATATATTATTTTCAAAATTACATTAATCGGGGGTTTTCAGCTGACAAAAAAAAAAATAAAATAATGAAGAATACATTTTTTCAATTCATATAATAGTAATCTTTTGTTGAAAATCGCCCTAATCCAGGGGAAGAAAAATAAGTTCCAGGCAACTCTGAAATATGGTTATGATCTTACTTACCAAGATGGTTATGCTCCTACTCTCTTTAAAACAAGCAAGAATGTGATTATATGGATGTATGTATGTATTCATGTATGCTGATTGAATTTTATAATTGTTTTTAGTTTAAAAAAAAAAACACGAAAATACATAAAATATTTGGTAATTATCTTATTATTTTAAAACATCATTGTAAAAAAGTTTTCCTTTGAAATGCGAAATGTAGTCTTTTTTGTCTCTTACTGTTGATAGCCATGTACAATAAAAATATTTATTTAATTTATTTTTTATATTTGTTAATTTATCATCAAGTTTTTACTGTCACACTAAATTCTAATTAATGTCTATATTAATACTCCGTTGTTATTTTGAACAACATACAAAGACCTAATTATTAATGTTTTTGTTATGCAAACATAAATATTACTATTTTTTTTTTTAGTTTATTAGTCAACATAATGATGACAAACAAGAAGAAAAATATTTGTACAACAAAAAAACAAACAAAAAAATCATATTATTCCGTATAAATATTTTCCACAATTTATTCTATACAGATGGTTCTATTTGGATTTTTAATAGTTGCACACAATTAACATAATTGATTAGATTGTTTGCCAAGTAAAAGCAGTAACAGTAGCAGTAGCAGTTACAGCTACTATAGCAGCTGCAACATCATAGTTGCTCCAAATCTGCTGCATAAGTACGATAGAAGAAATAGTTGCCATTCGTTTATACATATATAATGAACTAATACATATAGACAATTTGCAAATATATCTGTATGTATGTATGTATATATATATATGTTTAACTGTGCAAACTTTGTGAATATTGCTAATGTTTTCTAACATCATTATCGTTGTCTTTATCGTCAGTATAATTGTCATTATTATTATTATTGTTGCAGCCATTGAATATGATTGAAATCACAGACATCTGCATCAAATGCTGCTGCTTTACAGACAATGTTCAGAAATATTATTATTCCATGTAACTGTGAAATTAGTCCTCAACAATATTGTTTTACATAGATTTTATAGTTTTATTTTAAAATGGAAATAACGGAACATGCAGATCAAGACTAAGTTTAATTAAAGGCAGTTAGTTAACCCTCCTAAGGACAGAACTAATCCAAAATAAGTAAAAATATGCAACATTTACCAGGGAATATTTCAACAATTGAAAACAGTTAAATGTTTAAGCAATGCCAAACGTTTTTATATAACATCAACTTTGTTAAGCTAATCCCTCAAACATATATTATTTTTGAGGGGAATATAAAATCGGAAGTTAAGCATCGTAGAGCAAAATAGTTGAAATTTTACCTCCTCTTAAGAAGTTACTATTTTTAAGTTGCTATATCGAAATTATTTTATTATAGAGGGGAACATAAAATAAAATGGTGGAAATTTTCCACTCTCTTTCAAAATCACTTTAGAATTGTGCACTAAGTTTTTTTTGTATAAACATCAAAATCAGCGTAAGATGAAAGACGTAAGACAAAATCGGTGTGACTTATGATTGTATTGGTAAAAAATTATGATATATAATAACTTTTTTCTAAATGAGAAATAAAAAATTAATAATAAAAAAAAAAAAAATTAAAAATAAAAACAAATAAAAATAAAAAATAAAAAATGAAAAATGAAAAACGAAAAATAAAAAATAAAAAATAAAAAATGAGAAACGAAAAATACAAAATAAAAAATTAAATATTAAAAATAAATAGTGAAAAATTAAAAATAAATAATAAAAAATAAAAAATTTTAAATAAAAAATTTTAAATAAAAAATGAAACACGAAAAATGAAAAACGAAAAATGTAAAAGAAAAATGAAAAATAAAAAATGAAGAATGAAATATGAAAAATAAGAAATAACAAATGAAAAATAAAAAAATAAGAAATGAAAAATGAAAAAACAAAATGGAAAAAAATAAAAAAATGAAAAAACGAAATATAAAAAATGAAAGATAAATAATAACAACTTAAAAATGAAAAATTTAAAATGAAAAAATTAAATATGAAAACTGACAAATGAAAAATAAAAGATAAAAAATTAAGAATGTACAACGAAAAACGAAAATTGAAAATAAAAAATGAAAAATTGAAAATTAACCGGTTGAAATAATAAATAATAATGTAATTTTTTAATTACTAAATGTTTAACCATCTCCCTTTTGATCGGACTCACATGATTTTTTGGAAGCCAGCCATATCGAAATAGGTAAAACTTTGTTAAAAATTTTATATTATTAGTTCACGCTATTAAAAGAGATTAGTTTTTAGTAAGTATTTTGGGTATATTTATTGTTTTTTTTTTTCTTAAAAACCTCTAGTTGAAAGATATTATTCTCCACTACACTTAATAGGTTTAGATGATAACAACGCAGTTATTAGTAATTCAAAGGCTTTATTATATCACAAATACAAATAACACAGTTTATAATACAACACAATTTATACCTAATTTTAGTTGATATATTATATTTAATATGTTATTATTACTTTTTATTTATTTATTTTTTTTTTTTTTATTTCCTCAGTTTTTAAGATTTCTTTTTGTGCAAAATTAATTATGATAATGATACATTTTTTTCACCTTTTTTGATATAATTTTATTACTTGTTTCTTGTTATTTTTACTCACTTCGAAATTGAACTTAAAAATTTTTTGTTCTTATATTTTTTAAGCCTTTAGGACAATAATTTAACCACAAAAGAAATTTCACATGGTCCAATTCACCAAATTTAATTTGGTTTTTTTTTAATAAAAATATTTAAAAATAAAAACCTCCACCATTAGAGGGTTAATATGAGAGCGGTTTCCCTTGCAAAATACACAGTCATAGAGGGAGAATAAAATCTGTTAAACATAATTAATGAATGTTACATCTGAATTATTATCAAAAACTACCATTAGACTTGACAGTGATTTTTCAACATTCAAACTAAAGCAAACGTTTTCTTAAATTTCTCATTTCTTGATTTGGTAATTTTCCAAACAAAAAGTTTTATAATTAAATTATGTTACTTTTTCTTTTTGTGTTTTTTGCTTTAACAAATATAATAAAAATGTGTTAAAAACTATTCCAAATGTCTGTGTAAATAGTTTAAGTTATCTCAGGCACAGTTTTGGCATTTGCATTGAAATAAAATAATAAACCATCTGAAATCTAATTAAGTGTTGCAACTAATTGAAGAAATAAATGAAAAAAAAAATTAAATTTATATATAAAAGTGAGTTAGAAATAAAAGTGAGTTATATAAAAATTATTTTAAATAAAATGTGCTAGTTATACGTGGATTTCTACAGATCTATACACTAAATTGTTTATGTGCCTTTATAAAGAAGAATTACTAAAAATAGTTATCTATTTGTTGTCATGATTTTTGACAAAGATATTAATTATTATCACAGCTGTAAGTAACCAAGAAATACATGATTCGGTTTCCTAATATTCATTCATATTCACGTTTCCTCCAGTTTGAGAAAATCGTTATTCTTTACTTGATCTTAAGCCATCTTTAGCTAGTTATTCAATTGAATGTTACGTTTAATAAAAATGTGTCCTTTTTACTTTCTGTCATATAACACACGCTCACAAATATATATACATGTATTGGACTGTGTGGGCTTATAGTTGCGAGAAAAGTTTTTAATTTGAAATTGACACTTATTAAGCAATACCATGACAATTTTTGCTTTCTCTTGGGAAAACAAAGAAATAACTTTTTCGTTATCTTGAAACTAGAAGTATTTTTTCACTATTACAAAAGACTAACCTAAAGTTAAGATGAAACAGGTAAACTTCCAACAGTCAATAAAATGTCAATTCCATTAATTGTTTAAGTATCACAAAAATGTTCAGGTATTGTTCAAACATCCTTTATGATTTTACTAAATTTTCCAAATATTAAATTCTGTAAAAAAAACTTTTCTTGCTTAACTACGTCAAACAACTCTCAGTACAATTTTTTTTGTTAGCGCAATCTATGGGTATTCTACATAACTCAAAATTACCAATACTCAATTCCAAAAACACAAAGGGAAATTAATTATTATCTTATCGAAGTTCCTGCAAGTTTATAGTTGAGTTATTAATTATTTTTTACTGAAATCAAAATATATAAAATCTATAATATTAACTCGATTTCTTGCGAGTTCTTTTAGCTATTAACCGATTTTTACAAAAATATGCCTTTTGAAAAGCATTTCTTTGCAAATGTCCATCACATTTAAAGATGTGTACCATCTGGTAGATTATTTTGTAGTAAAATTCATTTAAAGTTGCTACCAACATGTAAAGAAAACACATATTTAAGCTTAAAATAAAAAACTATGCCATGCTGTGTGTGTGTGTTTATTAAATTTGTGTTGAATTGTGTATTCGAATTCATTAGCATACCATTAGGCTCTTATAAAATTACTTTTTAACAAACTCAGTTATATATAGTCTTGCCAGTGCAATACTGCAACTACTCAAAATATTACTGTTTTCTGAAAGCTGTTCTATTGGACAAGAAACGACTTATGGTATCAGAAGAATATTATAATATCTCAAAATGTTACTCTTTCAGTGAAATTTTAATACATGTTATTATATTATACTGAACAAAAAAGAAAGGTCAGCTAGTTCAATACGAGAATACTCGTATTTAGAGATGTTAAAATAAAAAAAAAATTGTATACAGAAGACAGGATTAATTCATCAAAATAAAGTCATTATTTTGTATTTTAACTAAAATTGATGTAAGCAATACGTAAAAATCAATACTTTATAGAATAGTAATTATTTTACAACGTTTATACAAAATGATAAAACTTTAAACCGTAATATCTTAAAACTATCTATTTTGAGTTGTTACAGTATTGCACTGGCAAAACGATATCTTCTGTGTGTTCGGCAAATATCTGTAATAATATTTAATGAACTTTATTTTAAAATTTACATTTTATTAATTTTATTAATTATTCATAAATTTTTTATGTAAAAAAAAGAAAAAAAAAAATTAATGAAAAACAAAATTTCATAGAATATGCACTCCAATTTTGAGGGTTGGGCTCTGCTAGTATTAAAGTAAAATTAAGATGAAGCATTCCGTGTATAAAAAATGTTAAAGTTGTTGAATTTTTATTATAAGTAGTAGTTTTGTCGCTGTATAAAATAAATAAAAAAAAAAAATGTTTATTACATATTTCTAAATGTTTTTAACTGTAATCCGGAAAACATATACTTACAACTATTGCTATTTATTTCGATTTTTATTGACTACTAAAATCATGGAGGTTTATATAAGTATTGCCTAACCTTTCCACAGGGAGCAGCAACCCTTTCACAAATTACTCATGATAAATTCAGAAACGTGACTCCATTTTTAGAAATCTTGAAGTGCAATCTTTCCTTGGTGACGTGAAATATTGATTTTTACGGAACAAATCTGCTATCGAAAGCAATATTTTTTAAGGAACATGGAAGAAAATTACCAACGCTATAGCTGAACTATATAGTAACTTATGCTATGCGTTTTTTTGGATACAAATATGAAAAAGTTAATATAGGATGCTATATTTATATATGGGGACTAGGTCTATAGGTGGTCCGATCCTGACCATATTTGGTCACGTCACTTGTTTTTGACAGAAACGTATTCAAACCAAATTTAATTAATGGGTATGATAAACAAAAACAAACCAAATTTTACCTAAATTCATTTGACTCTTGGGCAATTTAAGTCAATCTCATAAGCGTCATTTGTATGGGGAACAGGTCTAAACAAACACCGATTTAAATTAATAGTGTTCGTTCTGTATCCGTTAGACGCTTATATACCAAATTTAACTAAAATATGTTTATACCTGCGACCTGCAGTTTGATTAAAAAGTTTGCATGCATACACTGACGGACGGATAGATGGACGGATGGACGGGCATCGTAAAGTCGACTTAGCTTAGGTTAGGTTAGGTTGGAAGTGGCTGCTGGGTGTTCCCATCAGTCCCCACCGAAGAACCAGTTCGAGCTTCTAATGAAGCCCCTAAGATGTGAAATTTCCACGTTTGAGAGGTCAGAGACATCGTGAAGAAACGGCGATCCCAATGTCCGTAGTCTTGTTCTGGATTGCGCCGGGCAGTGGAAGAGGAAGTGTTCTACGCTCTCTACCTCCTCCACATCCTCCACATCCAAGCAGCTACGACAGAAATCATTTGACGAGATCTTAAGGCGCTCAGCGTGTCTCCCTATAAGGCAGTGCCCAGTAACAACAGCAACTACCGTTGAGATCTCCCCACGGGGGAGTGATAAAAGCGCATTTGTGCGCTTTCGATTCAGAGCAGGCCAGATTTGTATTGTGATCCTACACGTTAATCCATTAGGCCATCAAGCTTGCACGATTCCAGGGGTGTACCAACACATTCCAAATCCGCTGGAACCTGTAAGGTAGTACCCTGTCTTGCCAGCTCATCCGCTTTGCAGTTTCCCGGTATGTTCCTGTGCTCTGGGACCCATATGAGCCTGATGTCGAACTGCTTGGCCATCTCATTTAAGAACGTGCGGCAGCTAAGGGCGGTTCTCGTTTTCAGGAACATTGATCGCATGGATTTTACCGCGGCTTGACTATCGTAGACAGAATATTCCGACCCAACCAGTCGGCAACCTCCTTTATTGCCAGTACCTCTGCCTGATATACACTGCAGTGGTCTGGTAACATTAGAGCCAGATTTAGTACAAGCTCCCCTGAATGGACTCCAAAACCAACCTGACCGCACATTTCGATCCGTCAGTATAGAAATTTACGGAACGCCTACTGCCTGGTGTCCTCCCAGACCAAGATTCCCTGGTCGGTATTAGTGTACAGTAGTGACGTTCAAATACGCTCCTTGGAGTAGTGTAATCCACGTTCAATGGCAAGTTCCTGTCATTCAGGATCACCCCGTGGCCACAATTGTAGCCCCGCCATTGTGGTGTGCTTTTTAATCGAATGGCCGATGAGGCCGCCGACTGCTTCCCTAATATGTCCAGTAGTATTAGGTGTAATAGGATGTTCAAGGCATGCGTAGGTGTAGTACGAAGGGCTCCAGTGATGCACATGGAAGCCATTCTCTGTACCCTTGCTAGAAGGTTGTTATTGGTGGCCTTCTCCAAAGCAGGCCACCAGACGATGACTACGTACAGGAGAATTGGACGGACCACCGCTGTATAGATCCAGTGAGCAATTTTCGGACTAAAGCCCCATCGCTTACTAATGGCCTTCTTACAGGAGTATAAAGCTATAGTCGCCTTCTTCACCTGCTCCTCCAAAGCTTTTAATCGCACAGGTCAATGTTGGTACATTAACTATCTCCGAAGCAATGTCCGCCGTTCTAGCGTCAGAGTATTCCAACGCCTGTAGTGACGTATGAGAATTGCCCGGAAAATGGGTGTCCAGTAGCAAGCTAAGTGATTCTCCACTGGAGGTGGTCCACACCCCCACTGGATCCTTCAAATAGCCTAATGTGTGAGGGGTAGAAGCCAGAACCTTTCGAAGCCTGGATGCCTCGGAATCGTCCTCTATGTTATCACAGAATTTTTTCCAAGAATCGCATTTTGCCGTTCTAATCTCGACTTAGAAAGTACAATAAAATATGGATGGTGGGTCAAATATTTTTGGTAGTTAGAATCAACAGCCCAACACCCTGACAACACACTGGTTTGGGCTGTAGTTTGTATTTAACCTAGAACCATTGTTTATTATACCGATCGACCCAAAAAATGATACTGCGATGTCCGTTCATCTGTTCGTCTGTCCGTCTGTATATTCATGTAAATCTAGTAATTAAACTACAGGTTGCAAATATGAATATATTTTGACGAAATTTTATCATCTCGATCTCGGTCAAGTTGATTTTTGCGTACCTATTAAATCCATTAATTAGTAATCCAAAAAAAACCCCTGTATGACAATTCAAATCCACAGCCCCTTTATGAAGCTGCTTCCCGATCTTCACTAAAATCTATAAAAAATCACGTAAGAAAATTATAGTCGGCTACCATCGACTATATTCGTTAAGAAACCCTATTTCTAAGGCCCAACTTATTGAATATAAAAAATAAGCATAAATCATATTTGAATGGCATTGTTATTAATTTCGTTGCATTCGGATATGAAAAATTTCATACCGAATCCTATATTTATATGGGGACTAGGTCGAAAAATGGACCAATCCTGACCATATTTTGTAAGGTCACCAATTTTTGCAAAAATATATAAATGGGGCGTTTCATGTTAAGTTATCCAACTTTTAAAACCGATTTCTTCCGATGGGAATGAAATTTGCACCAAGGTGAGTACTATTGGACACAATTTTTCAACAAGATTGGTGCAGAACTCTCTGAGTTAGAGGGGGTCAAAATTTGATATTTTGACCAAACAGGTGTTTTTTCTCATCCATGTAGCTTTTACCTATTGTTCTTAGCAAAATTTTTCCCGCATAGTTTAGACATCTTCAGTCTTTCGGAAAAAATACAAAAAAAGCCAAAAAAAATTTTTTGTATTTTTTTCAAAATCAAAAATTTTGTTGACTTTTTTTCCAAAAAGGAATTTTTTTTTTGGCTCAAAAGAAAGCTTAGGTTTTTCCTTTAAGAGCTTTTTGGTCGCTTAGTGGGATGAGAGTGGGATATCTATCAAAAATAATGCTTTGTAACTCAAGACAACGGTTTTTCAATTTTTAGCATATGCACTAATTTGATTTTTTCCTATAAGTGAGTAAAGTCTTTCCAAAACCTTAAAAATAAAGCACACACTGAGAACCTAGACAAATTAACCTTTCCGACGGTATGTAACATACCTAAATAAAATTTCATACCTTGGATAATGTAACACCCGCAACCTCAGGAAAAAAATTATTTTTTCCTATAGAAATGTTGAAAAATATTTTTTTCTTATCTATTTGTAATAATAATATAATATTAATAGGCTAGGCAATTTTTTGTGATCGACGTTTTGTTCTACCGTTTTATGCCGATTTTGAACAAGCGTATAGTATTTGAAAGGTATTTCTTTTTAGCCATTTTGCAGATTTACAGATTTTTTAATTTTCTCCTCTATTTTGAACAAATTGCATTTAAAGTTGCTACTAATACATACATAAAATTATACAATGCTATGTGTGTGTTTATTAAATTTGTTAATGTGTTTGTAATAAAAATGAGTTTGTTTTTTCTGTTGATTTGTGAATTGGCTATAATTGATTAGCATACCCTTATGGTCTTTATTTAATGAAAAAATAAAATTTTCTAGATTTTGAACTCGAATTCCGAGGGCTGGAATCTGCTAGTAATAATTAAATTAATATATAATAATAATAAAAAAAAAAAGAATTTAATAAAATTTTATCGTAAGCACATTAGGTTCATTTATAACATAATTATTTTATTAATTAATTTATGGTAGCTGATGAAGTATGTAAGTTTTGTACGTTTTTAAATACCCAGTCCTTCATCCAGCTTATCAATCGCCTTTATTTGCTGCTTTTTTGCCAATCTTTTCTTGGCGTTACTAGGTTCAGCAGTTGATTTCGCTGCTGGTTTCTTTTTTTGGCTTTAGAAAGAATTCGCATTGAGTGGAGGCAGAAAACATGGGTCTTCCATCGACAAGCGGTATAAAAGCATGGTACTGAGCGGTGCCATCGATTGTTATCGCAGCATCGAATCTGTCCTTCAGTATTTTCAATGTTTTTCTCATGATCCTCTTTGCTACTAAAAGCTATTTTAGTTTCTTTAAATAATTCATTGCCCAGTGGAATAAAGCAGTCGCATCTAAGATGTGATCTTGACGAGAACACTGTAGGCTATAATTGACGAGCTACGTCCGAAACGTAGTATACCTTCTCTACTGTAAATTTAGATTTTAGATATTTTAGTATTATCTTCTGGTACACATAAACTGCAGCGGTATCATGTTTTAAATCGTGTAGTAAATAACTACTGTCAATATAGCTGCTTGGTCGTTATTGAAGTAGAAAGCTTGTATGGCACCCTGGAGAACATATTTATAGATTTCTGCGAAATCATATGAAATAACGAATTCACCAGACTTCAAATATATCATCAAATCCTTGAAGAATGACCATTGCTCTTTGACTAAAAAGTCATGAGTTCTCAAGTTTAGCAATCCTGTACTCATTTCTTCCACAAAATCATCCAGATTTAAAATTATTGTTTTCAATGTGCATCTGTCAGTCTGAATCCAAGATTCAAGTTTCACCTTCTCAATATATTCGCGATCACAAGAGTTGATTAAATTCTCTTTGATATGGTTTCCGGGCAATTTCAACTTCACTTAAATGGTAAGAAGTTGTTGCATTAGGACACATAGTCAATTTAAGGCAATCATGGTATTCGTGTAAATCTTCTGGCGAGTCATCTGTTAAGCACTTTTAGTTGATTTCCTTCAACATTAGTTTAAGCAATAGCTGAACCTAGTAACGCCAAGGAAAGATTGGCAAAAAAGTGATCGTGGTGTTGATATGACTTATTTGGGTTCTCGGCAACACTCCCTATTATTGCTTCATATAATTCACTCCTACATCTCAGGCATTGATGAGAATGAACCATCTGACGTGCTTAAAACAATTCGAATAGTGTTGTCAGATGGTGCATATTGGCCACTATATTTGCGACAATACCAACGTTTATTAACACAAGTTAATGTACAGCGTCACGTCAGACCATACCAAAAAAAAAAAAAAAAAAAAATGGCACATGTATTCTCAGGACCTAAGACGGCGACACCAAAATCTGAAAATTTTGTTTTTTTTTAATGATATTTGGATGTCATTAATTCGGACGTTATTGAACCGAAAACATTAAAATTTTAACATAACATGGATCAGAATTTATTGTTTTCAGAAACACTAAAATATTTGGTTTATTATTCAGCAAAATTAAGTACTGGTAAAAAAGATGTTTCATAATTTTATATTTTTATTAAAATAAAAAGATTCATAATACTAAATCAACAATTAATTAAACTATAAATAAAAAGACTTGGAAAAAGATTAATTCTAAATATCTCAACAATATAAAATCAGTTATGGTAATCTTCGAAGCAATTACAATTTTTTGTGAAACAAACAGGTTTTTTTTTTACCAAGGAACGATTTTCCTTTCCATTTTTAATACAAACTAAAAAATGCTAATTTTGACCGATGACGACCAATGGGACATATATGTGTCCCATGGATTTTTTTCTTGAAGTAATTAAAAAAAAAAAATTATGTGAGTCCGATCGCAGGGGAGATGTGTAAACGTCTAGTAATTAAATATTTTTTTATAGCACTTCCTTAAAATCAAACAGAAAGCATATCACTCATAGCAATCAACTGCAGGGGCTCTGTTAATATAAAAATATTTATAATTATTTATTATTATAACCGGTTAATTTTTAATTTTTCGTTTTTATTTTTTATTTTTAATTTTTCGTTTTTCATTTTTCGTTTTTCATTTTTCATTTTTAATTTTTTTTTTAATTTTTCATGTTTTATTTTTTATTTTGAATTTTTAATTTTTTAATTTTAATTTTTCATATTTTATTTTTCATTTTTCATTTTTTAATTTTAATTTTTAATAATTTTCTTCATTTTTCATTTTCCAATTTTTATTCTTCTTTTTTCATTTTTTATTTTTTATTTTTTAATTTTCATTTTTTATTTTTCATTTTTCATTATTCATTTTTAATTTAAGTTTTTCATTTTTCATTTCTAATTTTTCATGTTTCATTTTTAATTTTTCATTTCTTTAGCTTTAATTTTTTATTATACATTTTTTATTTTTCGTTTTTCCTTTTTATTTTTTTTTTTAATTTTTTATTTTTAATATTTTATTTTTTATTTTTCATTTTTTATTTTTTATTTTTTATTTTTTATTTTTCATTTTTCATTTTTCTTTTTTAAATTTTTTATTTTTTATTTTTCATTTTGATTCCTAATTTTTTTTTTCATTTTTCGTTTTTCATTTTTAATTTTTTATTTTTAATTTTTCATTTTTTATTTTTCATTTTTCTTTTTTCATTTTTCATTTTTCGTTTTTCATTTCTCATTTTTCATTTTCCATTTTTCATTTTTTATTTTTCATTTTTCATTTTTTCGTTTTTAATTTTTCATTTTTCATATTTCATTTTTCAATTTTAGTTTTTTATTTTTCTTTTTTCATTTTTGGTTTTTTATGTTTCATTTTTTTATTTTTAATTTTTAATTTTTCGTTTTTCATTTTTCATTCTTCATCTTTTATTTTTAATTTTTTATTTGTTATGTTTCATTTTTTATTTTTCATTTTTATTTATCATTTTTCATTTTTAATTTTTCATTTCTCATTTTTTATTATTAATTTTTTATTTTTCATTTTTATTTTTCATTTGTTTTTTCATTTTTCATCTTTCATCTTTCGTTTTTTATTTTTAATTTTTTTTTCATTTTTAATTTTCAAACAGGTTATCATAATATCATAATTTTTTCACCAATAATATCACATTTTGTCCTACGACTCACATGTTACGCTCACATGTTACGTTTACATGTTACGCTGTTTTTGAAATTTACGCCCCTGCGCGTATAGATGTTTACACATCAAAAATATTTTTGACGACGCTTTTGTTGTTGTTGTTAAGTACGAATCCAAAAAAAAATTTTTTTCTAGCAGCTAAGGTTTGGTCGTGAAAGAGTTAAATGTAACCCTTTGTATCGCATCAAAAAAATAATATTCGACACCTTCAAATATATATATTATTGATACTGAGAACAACCTGAGTCAATATAGCGATGTCCGTCTGTATGTCCATCCTTCTGTCCGTCCGTCTGTCTCTCTGTTGAAATTGCGCTCATAACAATTTTTGCCGTTATTTCGAACAGTTTGCTATTGAAATTGGGATAAATCTTTTGCCAAGATATGGCTTAGAAAATAGAGACAGGTCTAAACAATGCTAAAACTTTACTGTATTTGTTGCAATAATTTAGCATTAAGTTAATCAATTTTTGATACCCGGGTGCAGTACATCGTCATAGACGAATTTAAAAGTCTTACTTGTTTTTGAATATACTTCAATTTATATTTTCATTACTTTATGATGCTTAATATTTATTTAGATGATCACAATTATTATTTGAAATTATGTAGAAATAGGTTTATCCTGGTAATTTTTTAAATCCACATCCACAGAGATTGTTACTTTAGAAGTAACGAAAAAGTTATTCTTTAACAAAAACCAATATTTATTTGCTGAATATAATTTTATTTGCATCTCTTCAGACAATACTTTTTCTTATCCAAAAGAAAAGCCCATGTTTGATAGATGTGACATTGTTTTCTCCATAAATATTTTCACCTTTTTTTAACTCGAATTATAATATTTTTATGGTAGAATTTATGTGGTTAATTTTTCAAACTAATTCTGGGGCAAACCTGCCGACCAGTTTTAGTGTTTAATCCTTTTGAAATCAAACAATTTTTTTTTTTTAGTTAGGGCAAGTTTGCCTACCAACTGTCAGAGCACCAATCCTTCTGTTCTCCAACAGTGGTCTTTATTTTATATTATTTTTGTGCTAATTCAGCACTTAATGTTTTTGGTTTTTTATTATTTACAATTTTAATTACTTACTTATACATACATAAAATAAAAATCAAATTCAAATAAAATCAAATCAATAAATGTAAAACAAAAAAATAAGTTCAAAAAAAAATATTTAAATAAAAAAATGTGTTTATTAATGAAGATTGTGTAAACAAAATTTATACTTGAACTTGAAAAAAAAAGAAACAATGAGTGGCCTTCATGAAAAGTGTCATTTTTCACTTTTGGTAATTAAAGGCTAAACATTGTATTTAAGCTAAACATTGTATTTGAGTAGCAACAAAGTGTGCCATCAATTTTTTTGGATTTATATTTCATACATGTTATTTTGAATTTAAGTTTTTTTTGTTAGCAACAGAAATTCATTTGGTGGATCTCTACAGAATTTTATTTAAAAATGATTGTATTTATCTTTCCTTTGAGGTCATGTAATACTCTTTACCAATTTTGTTATTATAAAGAAAAAACGCAACAAAAATTTTAATATTTCCCCCCCTATTTTTTCTAAATCAAATTATTTTACATTATACTCGTAACTACTTCAAATTTGCTGGGTTACGCTTTAGTATTCTTTTACAACTTTCATTAAACAATTTTTTTTTTCACCATTTTTCCCATTACAGATTCACTTTAAAACGTTGACAATGATGTTATGGATGATGTGGCACGTAGTGATGAAACAAAATATAAAAGTTTCTGCTACAAGTTACTTTTGAAACAAAATACGCAGCTCCCTTGGTTTTTTCTACTAGTTACTACCATTACTAATACAATTGCAACTACCACTACTATTACTACTACAAATACTAATACCACTACTTCGTCTACAATTACTACAACAAAATTCACCCTTATAGCCTTAAGCATAAGTTCATAACGCATATTACCAAGAAGAATAAAAATAAATAAAAAATAAAAAAATATAGAAAAACCATTCAAACTAAAAATACCAAAGACAAGTGTATGAAAAATTATATATATAGAAGAGACGAAGAAGAGAAAACAAACCAAAACTTTTAATTTGTATGATAGAGAGTCATAGGATACCCGGTTAATGTATAAGTGTACGAGAGTGTGAAGTGAAAGTGCGTGTTTGAAACGATGTATACAAAAGTTATGGCGCCTTTAAGAATATAAAAATGCAACTCTGTTTAAACAACACACTACAACACTTGGCCACAGTTTTTGCCGTATTGTTATAGTAATGGTGTTGGTGAAAAATGATGATGATGATGATGTTGCTTACAAGTGGTAAAATAATTTGACTCTCTATCTTCTAGTTTTATACCATCTAACAGACAGTCAGAAAAACGTGAGCTTATAAAAATATTAAAACGTGTTTCATAAAAAATAAAACAAAAAAAAAAAAAAAGAACAAAAAAATTTGCAATCTTATGGCCACATATTTCATAAAGATGTTCGTGTGTTGTTTAACTTATAAAACAATGCGCTATAACACAAACCATTTAGCTGCTAATCTCATAAAAACAAAATAAATATTCACAAAGAATTTATATTTGAAATTCTTTTGAAGAGAATATACAAAAAAAAAAAAAAAAAATCAAATCCAAACCCACCACCCCTCTCATAAAATAGCACTCAAATATAAAATACTAAAACTCAATTTTATCATACCTGGTCAACTTCAGTGAACTTCGACGTCATAATTAACATTTCATTTTTTACTGGTGTCTGCTTCCAAAACCAAAACGTGTTCAAAATTACACATAAGTAAACAAAAAAATAAAAATAAAAAAACAAGAATCTTTAACATAAATTGCAGCCAGTTCTATTCGGTCTAAAAAATAAATAAAACATAAACATAAATAGTAAGAACCATTGGAAGGTGCGAAAGTGAGTGTTTCTAAGTGTTGTGTTACAAAATTCATAATCAAAACGTCGTTTGGCCGTTCCCGTTCATTGCTGTTTAATTGGCTGGTTATAAATTTAACGTCGCAATGCAAATAACAGTCCCTTTTAGGGCTCTGGTGATAGCCCATTTATTCTACTGTGTAGCACCAGCTGGCGGTAAGTACCAACACAACAATTTATTTTGCTTTTACTCGAATTTTTGAACGACGTGTACATAAGTGAGAAAAAAAAATAATTGATATTCTACATTTATTGCAAGCTTTGAATAATTAAACTATATAAATAAACAATTAACAGCATCAGCTGTGGGACAAGTTCTTAGGTTTTAAAACTATCAATTATGTATATGGGATTACCTTTTACAAATCTCGGCATTCAGATTTAAGAAATTTGATATCCTGGGATTTTTTATATTGTTTTAAAATTAGTCTTGTTTTTCAAAATATACAACACTAAAATTGAAATTATTAAAAAAAAAAAAACAAGTAAGATAATTACATTCGGTCTAGTCCTTTGATAGTATATAGAAACTTACCATTAACAAAATTTTGATAGCATTATTATGAGTGCCTGTTGATATGAAAAAGTTAATATTGGAAATATTTTTGATATGTAAACATCTATACGCGCAGGGGGGTAAATTTCAAAAACAGCGTAACATGTGAGCGTAAGATGTGAGCGTAACATATGAGTCGTAAGACATGTGAAAAAATTATGATATTATGATAACCTGTTTCAAAATTAATAATTAGAAATAAAAAATGAAAAAAAAGAAAAATAAATAATTGAGAAATGAAAAATAAAAAATGAAAATTAAAAAATGAAAAATAAAAATTAAAAATTAAAAATAAAAAATTAAAAAAAAGAAAAATAAAAAAATTGAAAAATGAAAAATAAAAAATGAAAAATAAAAAATGAAAAATGAAAAATAAAAAATGAAAAATGAAAAACGAAAAATAAAAAATGAAAAATAAAAAATGAAAAATGAAAAATGAAAAATTAAAAATGAAAAATAAAAAATAAAAATGAATAATGAAAAATGAAAAATGAAAAATAAGGAATAAAAAATAAAAAATAAATAAAAAATAAACAAGTAAGAAAATTATAGTCGGTCTAGACCGACTATACGATACCCCATGCATTTAGAGACCCTATCTGTCAGGCCCAACTAACTGGATATAGAAAATAAGCATAAACCAAATTTGAGTGGGATTTTTATTAATTTTTTCGGCTGCAGACATGAAAAAGTTCATATCGGATGCTATATCTGTATGGGGACTAGGCCCAAAAATGGACCGATCCTGACCATGTATGGTAAAGTCTCTTGTATATTGCAAAAATATCTACAAACAAAATTTGAGAAGAATCAGTACAATATTTTTGTTTTTTGATAGATTTAAGTGAAGATCGGGAAGCAGTTCTATATGGGGCCTATGACTAAGAGTTGTCCAATAGGGTTAATTTTTGGACTACTGATTAATGGATGTAATATATACATACAAACCCAATTTGACTAAGATTTGTGTGATAATTTGGATCTTATGGCAATATATGTTGATTTCATAGGGGTCATTTGTATGTGGGCTAGGTCTGAACATGGACCGATTCTCACCAATTTCAATAGCGTTCATCCCATGGCCGACAAAAGATAAAATACCAAATTTCGTCAAAACACATTCATATTTGCGACCTGCAGTTTGATTACAAGCTTTACATGGACACACAGACGGACGGACGGACGGACGGACATCGTTAAATCGAATCAGATAGTGATTCTGCTTCGATCGGTATAATTAAAGATGGGTGTAGGTCAAATATTTTTGGTTGTTACAAACAGCAGCTCAAAGTCATTATACCCAAACCACATAGTGGTATAGGGTATAAAAATGAAAAATAAAAATGAAACATGAAAAATGAAAAATAAAAAATGAAAAACGAAAAATTAAAAATGAATAATGAAAAATTAAAAATAAAAAAATTAAAAATGAAAAATAAAAAATTAAATATTAAAAATTAAAAATGAAAAATGAAAAATAAGAAATGAAAAATAAATTAAAATGAAAAGTGAAAAGTGAAAAACGAAAAATGAAAAATGAAAAATGAAAAATGAAAAATAAAAAATGAAAAACGAAAAATGAAAAATTAAAAAAAAAAATTAAAAATGGAAAATAAAAAATTAAGAATAAAAATGAAGAATAAAAATTAAAAATTAAAAAAAAATAAAAAGGAAAAATGAAAAATAAAAAATTAATAATAAAAAATTTATACTAAACAATAAAAAATGAAACATGAAAAATAAGAAATGGAAAATTAAAAACTAAAATTAAAAATGAATAATAAAAAATGAAAAATGAAAAATGAAAAATAAAAAATTAAAAATGAAATATAAAGAATGAAATAAGAAATAAAAAATTAAAATTAAAAAATAAAAATTTAAAAATAAAAATTGAAAAATAAAAAATGAAAAATTAAAAAAGAAAAATAAAAATTGAAAAATGAATAATGAAAAATTAAGAAAAAATTAAAAATTAAAAATAAAAAATGAAAAATAAGAAACAAAGAATTAAAATTAAAAAATGAAAAATTTAAAATAAAAAATGAAAAGTTAAAAAAAAAAATTAAAAATGAAAAATTTAAAATAAAAAATAAAAAACGGAAAAGTAAAAATTAACCGGTTAAAATAATAAATAATAATAATAATAATAATAATAATAATAATAATAATAATAATAATAATAATAATAATAATAATAATAATAATAATAATAATAATAAATTATACGCTTTCTGTTTGATTTTAAGAAAGTGCTATAAAAAAATCTTTAATTACTAGATGTGTCCCCTGCGATTGGACTTACATGATTTTTTTTATATCAGGATTAGTTCAAAAAATGTATTGATCAAGACCAGGTTTAGCAAAGTAACTTTCAATTCAATTCAATTTTTATTTACTTCTATAATATTTACAATTTTACTTAATTTAATAGGATACATTTTAAAGAGCTCAAGAATTTTCTCTTTTTCTGCTTAATTAATTATAATTTATATTGATGTAATTACTTTATATGTATGTACAAATGTAAAAATTTTTGTTGAAGGTAAAAATTTACAAAAACCTATTTGATTATTTTTTGTCAAAGCCACTTAAAACTACTTATCCTCCACGATGAGCGAGCTCATTTATATGATCGTAACTAGAATTCAGGCATCTGGTATAACAAATTTTCAGTAATTCCACTAATTTTCTCTTTAACTAATTCTATACCAGCAAGCGTATGAAGTCTCTCAGTTTAAAAAAAAACCATGAAAGATAATAAATTAATTTCAGTAATTTGTTTTGCGATTTTTGTAAATGACAACTCCCACTTGTAGACCAAACAGGAGCTGCATAATATATGACAGCATGGAAAACAAAGTAACTTATATATCTTAAGTTTGTTTTTTTATAGATTTAATTGAAAGCGGAAAAAAGTTTTACTTAGATCTCTATGATAATAAGATCTTATACCAAATTAAGTCAATCTTGTAGCTGTCATTTTTATGGGGTCTAGATCTGAACATTCACCGATTTTTTTACCAATTTCATAGTGATCGTCTTATGGCTGCTTGAAGCGTATGTACCAAACGTTATCAAAATATATTTATATCTGCTTACATGGATATACTGATTACGAGTCGCTAGTTAAAAAAAGGCGGGTCTAGGTTAAGTTAGGTTAGGTTAGGTTAGGTTATAATAAAAATTCAAAATGTAAATAAAAGCTAAATGTTGTCTGGTGGTTGAGAAAATCCACATCAGGCTGAAAGTAATAGTTAAGTATAATAAAACCTCCAAAGAGTTTGGCGTTCTAAGGCCGTTATTTTTTTTTTATATTTTTCTTTATCTGTTTGTACGCTTACTTTTTCACAGCTACAACTCAAGAACTATTGATTATTTTCCATATCATTCTTCAACAAAATTGTAACAAAGCCTTAACCCTTTCCCTAATGATTAGTAAAATATTTATATATATTTGTTTGTTATGTGAGAAATCTCAGGTGAAAGATAATATCTTGTCCGGCTTTATCGCTCGGAAAAAATTATTTTTAGTTCGTTATAAATTATTTTTGATTTTTATTAACATATCCATTTTTATTTCTTATAAAACAAACTAAATGTACTGAAACAAAATAAAATCAAACAAAACTTGTTATCAAAAATAAAAAAAATTCTTAAAATCTTTAACACGGTTTTTTGTACGCGAGAAAACAATAAAACTTTTTTGTTAATTCAATAAAAATTAGAATTTTACTAATATAATATAAAAATTAGAATTTTACTAATATTTAGCTGGGTAGCCTTTATTTTAAAGAAGATTTTGACATCTGCTTGGCATGGACTCTATTAGATTAGAAAAAATTTTACCGGAAAATCCATTCCATGCAATTTCTCTTGCCGGAAGAGGTCATTCGTATTTCTGCAACTATCGCACGATCTACAATATCGTATAGATTTTCTGTGGGATTGAGATCAGGTTATTGTGCTGGCCATTTCGAAGCGTTAATCATATTATTTATGAACCATTCTTTCACGCATTTAGCAATGTATTTTTCGTCGCTGTCAGCTTGACACCTCCACTTAAGTGGCATTTCTTCCTCTGCGTATGGCAGTCTTACACTTCTATGCTTATAGCTGAAACGATCTATCATGCCATTTATTTTATGAATTGGTCCGATCTCATGTACAGAAAATAATCCCCACACCAAAACATTACCTCCTCTTTGCTTTATCGTACCTTGAGCATACCGAGGATTAAGACGTTGTCCTTTAGGTCTGCGTACTAGCCTAAAGCCACTAGAATTTTTTAAACTATACTTCGACTCATCAGAGAAAAGTACGGTCTTCATTAGGTTGTACTCTAGTTTATGCGTTCGTTTGGAAATTCCATTCCAGCTAGTCCTTTTTGGGCGGAAATAAATGTTTTTTTTGCACTGCGGTAAGATTTTAAACCACCTCCAACCGCTCGTCTTTGCATGGCTTTTATTGAAATATTTACTTACAGTTGGTTTGCAATAGACATTGCTGATATAAAAGGATACTTTATTATTAATTGGAGTATTGTCTGGTCGTGCCGTTAGCTAGTTTTCCGCGGCCGACCACCTGTATGTATGGGAGTCAATGAGGTTGAAGTACGGAAATGGAACATAATACGCGAAAACACATTATGATTTATTCCAAATTTGTTTACAATGGTTATCACTGATTCGCCTCTTTTATAATCATTTTTATACCCTATACCACTATGTGGTTTGGGTATAATGACTTTGTGCTGCTGTTTGTAACAACCAAAAATATTTGACCTAGACCCATCTTTATTTATACCGATCGAATCAGAATCACTTTCTGAGTTGATTTAACAATGTCCGTCCGTCCGTCCGTCTGTGTGTCCATGTAAACTTTGTAATCAAACTGCAGGTCGCAACTATGAATATGTTTTGATGAAATTTGGAATATAAGCTTTTGTCGGCCATGGGATGAACGCTATTGAAATTGGTGAGAATCGGTCCATGTTCAGACCTAGTCCCCATACAAATTACCCCTATGAAATCGACATAAATTGCCATAAGATCCAAATTATCATATAGATCTTACTCAAATTGGGTTTGTATGCGTTCATTACATCCATCCATGAGTAGTCCAAAAATGATCCCTTTGGCCCCATATAAATTTACTTCCCGATCTCCATTTAAATCTATTAAAAAACAAAAATATTGCACTATTCTGCTCAAATTTTGTTTGTATATATTTTTGCAAAATACAAGAGACTTTACCAAACATGATCAGGATCGGTCCATTTTTGGACCTAGTCCCCATATGGATATAGCATCCGATATGAACTTTTTCATATCTGCAGCCAAAAAAATTATTTTCTATATCCAGTTAGTTGGGCCTAAGAGATCGGGTTTCTAAACGCATGGTATAGGGTATTGTATAGTCGGTCTAGACCGACTATAATTTTCTTACTTGTTTAATATTTCTTTTAGTTGCACTGTACTTATTGTTAGCCATTTTTTTTAACCCCTTTCTTTTAACTCATACTATCTGCCTGTCTGTCTGTCTGCCATGGGTAGACCCCATTCCCCCCCATCCAATTAAACTGAAACTTGGCTCATAGTCTTGTCGTGACAACAGATTAATTTTGGGGTAGTCACGTACATTCACGCGTTGTCAAGCACAGTCACGGAGTGATATAAATGTCATTTTCCCTCATCCGATCGATCTCAACCTTGGTCCATACACTTGCTGTGAAAATAGATTAACTTTGACTTAGTCACGCACAGTCACGCGTGGTCACGCACAGTCACGGAGTGATCTAAATGTCATTTCCCCTCATCCGATCGATCATAAGCTTGATCAATACACTTGCTGTGTAAAAGGATTAACTTTGACTTAGTCACGCACAGTCACGCGTGGTCACGCACAGTCACGGAGTGATCTAAATGTCATTTCCCCTCATCCGATCGATCATAAGCTTGATCAATACACTTGCTGTGTAAAAGGATTAACTTTGACTTAGTCACGCACAGTCACGCGTGGTCACGCACAGTCACGGAGTGATCTAAATGTCATTTCCCCTCATCCGATCGATCATAACCTTGATCCATACACTTGCTGTGTAAAAGGATTAACTTTGACTTAGTCACGCACAGTCACGCAAGGTCACGCACAGTCACGGAGTGATCTAAATGTAATTTCCCCTCATCCGACCGATCTGAAACTTGGTCCATACACTTGCTGTGAAAAAAAATATTAAATTTGACTTAGTCACGCACAGTCACGCGTTATTTAAAACCCATGGAGTTATTTAAAACCCATGGAGTTATTTAAAACTCATTTTCCCTCATCCGATGGATCTGAAAGTTTGTCCATAGACTTGTTGTGGCCAAAGATTAATTTTAAGATAGTCACACACAGTCACGCACAGTCACGGATATATCCAAAACTCAAATGCATAAGGAAAGAAAGAGTTTTAATAAAAACTTTGTTTTTATGGGTCAGATTATTTACTAACATATTGAAAAATATGACTAATGAGTGAAAGATCAGGAACGACTATAAACACATGCAAATTTTCTGTAATTATTGTTACAATGTTCAAAAAATAGTTTTTATTACTTAACGGTAATTGTTGTTGGTAGTCTTTTACGGAATAATGTATACATCTATCTGGCTAAATGCATTGTTGTAAATTTAGTATTCTTTCTCTCTGTTTTATTTTACTTTTATTTTGGTTTATGTCTTGCGTTAGATATTAAAAAAGTTCTATCTTCGTTATAAATAAATAAAAAAAATTCAAATCCCAGTGAGTTTTTCTATGTAATTAACCTATATGATATTAAGCACAAGTTCGTTCATATGTTTTGTCGCACTCTGCTTATCAATGTAAATAAATAAACTTTAAACAAAAAATTGCTAAAGTTAATTGGAATCTTTTTTAATTTTTTGAGTGACACATATGTAAATGATAAAAATTGTCATAATTTTTATATTCTACTCAAATTGATTATTTTTATATGAAATTTTTGTACAAATGAATCTTTTGGTCTTTCTACTTTAAAGCATTCGCGATATGTATTTTTTTAATATTGTAATAACTTTAAAGCATAAATTAATATATTTTCATTTCGAGATTATATATTGTGCCAGGACCCCGAAAATAGATTAAGTGCCAAATTAATATTTCTTAATTTATCTTGTTCGTGTTTAGTAAACTCACGAAGAATCTAGACTTAAGGTAAAATTGTTGTTGCCTAAAAATTAGTAACGTTATTTCGCACGCCTATGACATTTTAAAAGTCAATGTATATGGTCGTTGTTTATCGTTTTATTTATTTTTTTTTTTAATAAAAAATTAAAAGCCATGCAACTTCAACCATTTTTGCGATCATGGCCAATTAACCATTAGCTTTTCTAATTTCTCTTATTCTCTGTTGCTTAAGAATGTTTAGATAACTTTTAAGTATGACTTCGCCTTATTTTGTATTATTATATTTTATTCTTTCAAGGTAACACATTTCAGTTAAATTTATAGCTTGATGTAAAAAAATATATTAATTCATTCAGATTAAATATTCATGCCAAATGTTATTATTATTGACTAATGTCTAAAAAACGCCGTATTTGTTTATTGATTTACAAGATGAAGTTATCTAATTTTGAAATTCAAATTTCTTTCCATCGTATCATTTTAACCTTCATCTCACCCTTGTGTGGAAAACTACGCAATATGAAAATATTTTGTACATAATAAAAATAATAATTAAGCGATGTCCATGAAATTTCTTGACTTTTCCTGTCGCATCAATTTTGTACAGAAAACGCATTAATTGTTTCAAAAATATTTTTTTGCAACGAGATATTTAAAAAGTGACGTTGCTTACCCTGGTGTGTGGTTTTCCACACATATATAATTTATATATATTTTTGCACTAGGAACATAATTTTTGCCCGTGAAATGTCCATTCATATTGATATTCTGACAAATTGCATACCTATTATATAATATAAACAATTAATAATGTTATTTTGAAGTGATCAAATGCATACGCAGAGGAACAATGCTGTGACAGCTATACCGAAATAGACTCATACTGCTTACATGCATATGTATATCGGTGTTCGTTTTTGGCTGGACGTTACAGGTCTAAGTTTCTAACTAATCGAATGTTTTATATATAATTTTATAAATTTAGATCAAAGAACGAGACAATGTTGAACTTATTTGATGGTGAATACGGTCTCATATTTAGAGCGATAATGTCGAAGAAGACATTTCAATACATGAATAGTGTAATTCGGTTCGATTATATTATAAGCAGACATCAAAAAAGCTTGCTCCAATTCGTGAATATTCGACAAATGGTCTGAACTCTTTGCTGATTATGCAATGCGTCTGAACGTGTTACTCTTGGCGAGCAATTGCTTGGTTTTCATCGAAGTTGCAAGTTTCGGCAGTATATGGCTTTAAGTTTGCTCTGAAACATATTACGTTTGGAAAATTCATCCATATTTGGGTAAACCAGTTGGTGGACAACTTTTTTCATCTTACGAACTTGGTCAAAAGCTGTTAATGGTCGGTACAATGCGCAAAAACGAACGAAGCAAAAACTTTTAGAATGCAAAAAAGTTCCGTTGTTACATTTAACATTTTCATTTACCGAAACACAACACTCTTATCAAACATTGGTAGAAAAGACAATTGCGTTCTACTGCATAGACCATACATTAGAGAGGGTCAATTTTTGTCTTGCCAAAGCGGTTGTCAAAATCGTAATCTACGACGAATTCTAAGAAAATTTTCCAAACAAACCATGTGTCTAAAATCAAAATCGAGCTTCCGATTTTTAACGAGAAAGTTTTCGTTGTGATCTTTAAAAAAAAATTTAAATATTTATGAAATTTTTGTATTAAAAAAGTTCTCGTTTTATGTGTAGAAAAGAGATATTTAGAAATCAGAAAAATGAACAAAGTGACCTTAAGCTATTTAAATATAAAAAAAAACACAGCTTGCCATGAAATTGTTGCTTCTCAGAGAATTCATTCGATTGATATACAGTTATTGTGCACGTGTTTTTAAATTTCACGATTTTAACTTTGAAACCCAGATTCTGTTTTGCTATCTATTATTTGTAATTGAATAATTATGGAGTCTAATATATCAATTGGTTCTTCTACTGATAATGATATTATATTATCAGTTCAAACGGAATCAAATTTAATACATATGCCAATTCCGAATTTTAGTGTTTTTGGGTTGGCAAGTGATTTACACGAACTAAATTTGCCAAGTTGCCGCAATGTTTTAAAATATTTTTTTTTCCTCAGTGATCGGGCTAAAAATGAAAATAAAATGTTTTCATATACATCTTTTATTTCACAAGTAGCCGATAAACTTATTGAAATTTGGAGCAAGTTGAATATTGCCATAATGACGAAGAAAACTGTTATTAGCAAACTAAAAAGCTTCCTTAATAAATATTCCCAAGCAACAAAAGCCAAATCTACAACTGAAAAATACAACGCATTTGTGGAAGCAATGAATACCTTATTTTATATCGGAAAATGCAAGTGTACTCTACAAAGTAATCGTTGTTCATGTGGTTTGACGCCTGATCACTTACACGAATTTTTGACTGATCAGCTCTCCGTAAGAAAGCTAACAATTCCGGAAGTTCTGACAGATGTTGTTGATTTGGAATCCGATGCGATTGCTACTGAAGATTCGTCTTACCGTCCTGAGACATCGTATATGGAAGTTGATGAAGATTTCATATTCAGAACACCAAATTTGGAAAATGAAATTGTTCTTAATCGCGGTCCGTATACAAGAAGGTTTGATACTCCTAATTATGCTATGATGTGCGACAGATTTGGTGTGTCGGACAGAGTGGCTGCGTGTTTAGCTACTGCACTTTTTAAAGATATTGGTTTCAAAGACGAAAATGGAGAAGTGATTATAATGGACAAGTGTAAAGTAGCGCGAGAGAAGAAAAAAAAACAGGGATTCTGTGCGAGAAAAACAAACAATTGCTTCTAGCCTGCTGGCATTCGCTTTTGATGGCAGGAAAGATGAGTCGTTGAAAATGGAAAATATAAATAATAAACTTCACCCAAGGATGGTTAAAGAATCCCATATCGTGGTTGTGCGAGAACCTAAAACTGAGCTATTGGGTCATTTAATACTCGATGCTGAGGACGCTGGCACAAAACAAATGCAGCTATATGACTTTTTTGTAGAAAAGAACTTAGCTCTTACCAATCTGGTTGGAACTTGCTGTGACGGTGAAGTGACCAATACTGGGACAGGAACCGGTATATTACGACGATTTGAAGTAATGTTAGACAAGCCATTACACTGGTTTGTTTGCTTGTTACATGTTAATGAGTTACCTTTTCGTCACTTATTTGCTTCTCTGGAAAAATCTAACACAAGTGGTCCGCGAACGGATACTGGAGCTCTCACGAAATTATTGGAAACCTGCGAACAGATTCAGGTGAGCAAAGAATTGGTAATTTAATAAATATCTATATTTTTGATTCTAAACAGGAAACTTGTTTTTTTTTTTGTAGGTTGTTTCCGATTTTGTAAGTATTTCGCTGGGGAATATGCCACCCGCCTTGTCGGCAGAACAGGAAAAAAAACTTTCAACGGACGTTAAGTACTTATATCAGATTGCTTTCGCAATTCATAATGGTTCCTGTCCAGAAGGGTTAGACCACATAAAACCTGGGCCTGTCGTTCATTCCCGTTGGTTAACCAAAGCTGGTAGACTTTTGCGGTTGTATGTAACTACAAACTCACCATCCGAAAATTTAAAAATTTTAGCAACGTATGTCATGAAAGTTTGCGTACCAATGTACTTTAATGTAAAGTATTACGATTCAGTTATACATGGAAGTGCACTCTTATATAAATTTATTTGTTCCACGCAATATTTGCCACGAAATTTGCGTGAAATTGTAAATAATGTTGTTCAAAATAACGGATATTTTGCCCACTCAGAAAATGTGCTTCTAACAATGATTTTTGACAACAGAAAAGAAGTGCGCGGAATGGCTTTAAAAAAAATTTTACATTATCGTGAAAATATTTACGACCCAACAAAATTAAGAGTTTACAAAAAGCCCACTATAAATTTTAACTGCACTAAATACTTCGACATGATAAACTTAGATGACGATGGCATTTTATCGGAGCCCCCATTCACTGCAAGCATACCCTATGAACACTTGCTCAATTACATAGAATTTGACGATCCACCGCTTCCGGATCCACACATTCCTCTACACATTCAAGGAACCGAGCGGTTTGTGCAACTACTGACTAAAGTCTCACGTCGAACTATTGAAAAAAAACGCGATGGTGTTATGGCAGTCACAGTTAAAAGTCGAAACATAACACCTAGGATTGATAGCAAGAAAGACCTTAAAAATAAGTAATGTTGAAATAAAAAGTGTGATATTTTCAAAACATCGCAAAATTGTTTATTTTAATTTTAATGAGGCGAGAGGAAACATAACTTAAAATACAAAGCCTTCCAACCCGTTTTCGAACTTGACCTTACCTTCTCAGCAAGACATCTTTCTGTAAAATGTCAGCTCTCTAGCATTATTATTGTGGACTATAGCGTGTTTTCCACAGACGGAAAGACGGACGAAAACTTTCTCGTTAAAAATCGGAAGCTCGATTTTGATTTTAGACCCATGGTTTCTTGGGCAAATTTTCTTAGAATTCATCGTAGATTACGATTTTGATAACCGCTTGGTGACTTTTTTTCGGTCCATACAAATTGACCCCCCCTACCATACATGCCTTGAATAATTTAGAATCTGACGGTAAAAAGCTGCCAATAATCATTCAATATTATAACAAAACCAAAGGCTCGTTTCAGTGATTTTTATTTTAATTTTTATTGATCACCAGCTATTAAATATTTTACATTATAGGAGGCGTGGGTACATTTGGCAAAATGTTGTCTTGTTACAGATCTAAGAGAGAGACGAATCGATGGCCGTTGGCAGTTTTCACAAATATGATGGGTGTCTCAACTCTAAACGCGTTGATTATATTCAAATTGGCAAACAAAAAAACAGTGCGACGTGTTTCTTTTGCGTGGGGGAGCCCAATTACTCAACAGCCTAGTCCAGATCCTCAATGTTTCGTCAACGTTCAGAATCTGGGGAGCTCTCATCATTACCATTCGACATTTCTCTAAAAAGATCAAAATGCAAAATGTAATTCTCTGAATATCAAAGATGTTACATATGTTATTGCGAGAACAATGTATATAAAACGATGTGCTGTTTCTGCATACTAATAACCGTAATGTTTGTTTAAAATGTGTTGAAGAAAAACTAATTTGATGTAACAGATAACAAAATGTAACACTATGTATATATGTCATAGATGGTGAATCATGATTTTAACTAAAAACAAGTAGGATAAATATAGTCGGACTAGTCGGACTATACGTCTAGTCCGAGACGCTATCTCTTCGGTCCAACTAATTGGATATATAAAATATACATAAACCAAATACGAGTGGCGTTGTTATTAATTTTTTCGGCTGCAGATATGAAAAAGTTCATATCGAGTGCTATATTTATATGGGGACTAGGTTGAAAAATGGACCGATCCTGACCATAATTGGTAATGTCACTTATATTTTGAAAAAAATATATACAAACCAAATTTGGAAAAAATCTGTGTAATATTTTTATTTTTTAAAAGATTTAAGTGAAGATCGAGAAGCATTTCTATATGGGGCCTATGACTAAGAATTATCCTGTAGGCACTATTTTTAGACTAGTGATTAATGGATATAATTAACATATACAAACCCAATTTGACTGAGATCTATATGATAATTTGGATCTTATGGCAACTTGTGTCGATTTCATAGGGGTCATTTGTATGGGGACTAGGTCTGAACATGGACCAAATTTCACCAATTTCAACAGCTTTCAGCCTATGGCCGACAAAAACTTATACAGCAAATTTCATTAAAATATATTTATATTTGCGACCTGTAGTTTGATTACAAGGTTTACATGGACACACAGACGGACGGACATCGCTAAATCGACTCAGAAAGTGATTCTCAGAAAGTGTTTCTGAGTCGATCGGTATAATAAAAGATAAGTCTAAGTCAAATATTTTTGGTAGTTACAAACAGCAGCACAAAGTCATTACACCCAAACCACATAGTGGTATACGGTATAAAAAATATGTTGCTAGTGCAAAATACGTAGACATCCCGTATGTGTGGAAAACGACACACGAGGGTAAACAACGTAAGTTTTTTTGAGGGTGAGATAAAGGTTAAATAACATAAACAAGTAAGAAAATTATCGTCGGTTTAGACCGACTATATGATACCCTATACAATGCGTTTAGAGACCCTATCTCATAGGCCCAACTAAGTGGACACAGAAGTAAGCATAAACCAAATTTGAGTGGGATTTTTATTAATTTCTTTGGCTGCAGATATGAAAAAGTTCATATCGGATGCTATATCTATAGGGGGACTAGGCCCAAAAATGGACCGATCCTGACTATATTTGGTAAAGTCTCTTGTATTTTGCAGAAATATATACAAACAAAATTTGAGAAGAATCAGTGCAATATTTTTGTTTTTTGATAGATACATATAAGTGAAGATCGGGAAGCGGCGTTATATGGTGGCTGTGACAAAGAGTTGTCCCTTAAGGATCATTTTTGGAGTACTCATCAATGGATGTAATAAACGCCCAAAAATGGACCGATCCTGACTATATTTGGTAAAGTCTCTTGTATTTTGCAGAAATATATACAAACAAAATTTGAGAAGAATCAGTGCAATATTTTTGTTTTTTGATAGATTTAAGTGAAAATCGGGAAGTGGCGTTATATGGTGGCTGTGGCAAAGAGTTGGCCTTAGGGAGCATTTTTGGACTACTCATCAATGGATGTAATAAACGCATTGTCTATACGACAATTTGGATCTTATGGCAATTTATGTCGATTTCATAGGGGTCATTTTAATGGGGGCCAAGTCTGAACATGGACCGATTCTCACCAATTTCAACAGCGTTCATCCTATGGCCGTTTAAAGCTTATGTGCCAAATTTGATCAAAATATATTCATATTTGCAACCTGCACTTTGATTACAAATTTTACATGGACACACAGACGGACGGACGGACATCGTTAAATCGAATCAGTTAGTGATTCTGATTCGATTGGTATAATTAAAGATTCGTCTAGGTCAAATATTTTTGGTAGTTACAAACAGCAGCACAAAGTCATTATACCCAAACCACATAGTGTTGTAGGATGTAAAATTTAATGCTTTCTGCAAATCGTCATTTTTTGGTACGAAATTCGACATTTTTAACACGATGAAAAATATGATCTTGTTTGTTCAATGACTTGATGTATACTAGATATGTTTGACAGATGACATAGCAATTAAATAAAAAAAATTAAGGCTCGTTCACAACAAATGTTCCCTTTCGAGACATTTTGTATCTTGACGCTCTTTTCAGACCGGTATGTCATGACCATGAAAATAGATTAAGTGCCAAATTAATATTTCTTAATTTTTTTTGTTCTTATTTTGAAAACTCAGGAAGAATCTAGACTTAAAGTCAAATTGTTGTTGCCTTAAAATTGTTAACGTTACTTCGCACGCTCATGACATTTTAAAAAAATAATGTATTTGGTCGTTGTTTACTTTTTTTTTTTTTTTTATAAAAAATCAGAAGCCGTGCAACTTCAACAATTTTAGCGATCATGGCCCATTAAGCATTAGCTTTTCTAATTTCCATTATTCTCTGTTGCTTAACAACTTTTAAATATGACTTCGCCTTATTTTAGGTCTGTTCCGCCAGAACAATATCTTTTAAAAGTCTAGCAAAACTCAAGCATTGAGTAATTTCATATTTACGCTCTTCGCTCTAATTTTCTATTTTTCTGGTGGAACGACTTGAAGCAAAAACCATGCAAGTCATCAGCTTATTTTGATTCATAATTAATTCTTCTTCTGAATCACTGCTTGATTCCAATAAATTTTCATATAAAACTAATTTTTCCATTTTATTTATTTTTACCAAAATTTTATTCTTTTTGACAAAAATCAAAAAACCAAAACAACGAATGAAACAACTGCTTCCGTCACTTTCCGTAAATGGGTTAAATTTACTCACACGAATTTGTTCTAGCAAAGTTCAAGCTGTTCAAGCATGGTGAGTTGTGGTGAGAAACTGCAAATGTCTATCTTTTTAGCTCGACATTTTTCTGGTGGAACGCACTAGACTAATGTTCAACATACTTGAACATGCTTCAACATCGTGGGGGAACAGAACTTATTATTATTATATTTTATTCTTTCAAGGTAACACATTTCAGTTAGATCTATAGCTTGATGTAAAAAGAATTTCTTAATTCATTCAGATTAAATATTCATGCCAAATGTTATAAAATTCAAATTGGCTAATGTATAAAAACCACCATATTTGATTATTGATTTACAAGATGAAGTTTTCTAGATTTGAAATTCATATTTCTTTCCATCGTATCATTTTAAATAATATAAAGAAAGCAGCTTATCGTTTGCATTACATGTTTCATGTAAATATATTAACTTACGTAGATTTATTTTAAAAATAAAAAAATATTCTATATATTAATAACACTTTATAGGAATTATTACATTATTCGAGTATTTGAACAAATCGTTATCTGGGCCATTTTCATATCTATTTGTAGTAATAAAAAGATAGCAGAACCTTTATTTTCCAGAGTGTTGTAGTTAGCAAACGTATGCGGGTGTTATTTATGTAGGCATGTTATAAATTTAAATGTTTTTTAGTATCTTTGTTTTATCATCAGCTGTATTTAACGTCTTTTTTTCTTAGAAAGGGAAGTGTGTATTCATGATCGCTTTAAAGATATTTTTTATTTTTTATTTTAAATTATGGCTTTATTGAAATTTAAATCAATATAGCATATAAACAAAGAAGCTGGAAATGTTGTATCGTGTGTTGTTTATGTTTTTCTATATACAAATTTTTTGGGGATTTACTGAAGCATTAATTCTTGTACAGTTTTGAAATTTTTTATGAGCAAGCTCGAAATCTGTATAGTAAGTGAAATAACTAATGTATTTCAACTTTGCCTAATTGCTAAAGAATCCTTTTTATCCCACTCTTAATGCTGATAAAAAAGAAAAATATATATTGTTATCGCATCTGATGCTGCTTTAATGCTGATTTAGCTTCAGGAACTGCAATTCCTACTAACATTGCTGAAGTTGTTAGTTGCTGCTAGTTTGAAGAACAAGTTGGCATTTGAGTACGGCATACATACAAATTGTGTGGCTGCATGACTGTCTGAAACTGACTTTACATCTATCAAACTGTCCCAAGTTTTCGAATATGTAAGTATATTTAAATAACCCTCAACCACATACTTAAACATTTTTGCATATATAAAGACATTTGGTTAAACTATAACCAGCAAAGCATGAGTTGAAATATATGCTAATATTAGGAATCCGGATGTGACGAAAATTTGAATCATAATAGTTAGAGGGAAGTTGTCCTTTGTGGATCCTATGAAGTAGAGTCTAAATTATGCTTGGGATGTTATAATAAATCACCTTTTCTTAAATTATATTGAATCATTTTTTTGATTATTTCGTAGCACTTTTATCAATTTCTTCTAAGCTTCCCATTTACATTATATAGATATATATTAGGATGGGTTGAATCGTAGGGGTCGAAAAAATCTCCATGGGCTCATCGCGATTCTGGTACTATGAGCCATTGGAAGTATTTTTGCGAAGAAACCCTACCTCTAGAATCATTTTCGAGCCTGTCAAAATTTCAATGAAAATATTTTCATGATATTATCCAAAATACTTAAAAATTTAGCTAAGAAATAACCATTGCAAATGCAAAAAAAAAATATTGAAAAGTGTATACCGTGGGTTTTTGGGTTGGGAAATCCATTTATTTTTTTATATAAACTAATATCAATTCCTCTTATTTCTGTATCAATTTTATATATTAAATAGATTTTTTTTAAATATGTTTAAATTTTGTATTTACATTTGGTAGCTTCTTCATAATAACTTTCTGTAATTGCAAATTGTTTAAAATCTCATTCAAAGAACTACTGTCTCTAGAAGGTATGAAAATTTTATTCCATAAGAATGACTTCATTTTTTTTTGCATAGTGCATATGTCCGTTAGCATTCAGTTGTCATTTTATGCAAACTTTGATGAATATGAATGTAAGGAACATGTACTGGCTAACAGACATTATGAATTTTGTCTCATTTTAATCATTGTTAGCGTTTGTCAGGCATCTCTTTGATATTAAAGCATATTTTTTTTAAACAGATACAAAAAAAAAAATAAACAAAAATGCAGCTCGTGGACATTTTTCTGGTTCGTGATGACAACACAGCCAACACTTGCCTTTTCATCAAATTTTTTATTTTTGCATTTTCCACAATTTTTCCCTTTGTCGCACGTTGCATAAAATCATATATAGCTGAATACAACAAATATGTATGTATGTATGCATAAATGAATATAAGTAACATGTTTGCTTTTACCTTATGTACCAAAAGTATTCGGCATTTTAATGTTAAATTTAAAGGAAGCAAAAACATCACGGCCGTAATATAAAAAAAATGTACTTTTTCAAGAAAATCCACATTTTTAAGAAAAGATATTTTTGTAAGAAAATGTACTTTTGCAAGAAAAATCACTTGTGTAAACATTTCCTTCTTTGAGAAGAAAATTTTTTTTTTAAAAAAAGTTACTTTTAAGGAAAAAGTACTTGTTTAAGAAAAATCTAAATTTTTTAAGAAAATCTACTTTTTAAAGAAAAGTATGTTCTTAACGGCCCATTTACACGATATCACTCAGTCATATGATTTTTCTAAATAAAAATCTGATGAAATTCATCAGACTGTCATAAAGTCGTACCTTCAATATTTCTGCATAATTAGGCCATTTACAGCATCACACTCAAGTCTTATGAAAACAACTGTTCAGAATAACAAGCAAATTTATTTTTAAATTTATATTTTATTTTCACTTTCTTGGTTTTTGTTTACCTTTTTTTTTAATATTTCCAACAAAAAAACAACTCTGGTCCGATGAAAATGGCAAGTTTTTAGAAATGTTTCTAAAACCACCGGACTTCGAAAATAAATTCCTACAGACTGACAATTTCATAACATAAACTTTTTACATGAGACGAGTTTTTCATAATACTCGCCTTTTTGACAAGTGGTATTACAAAGTGTGATAGCGTAAGTAAGCCTTAAGTAGTTTTTTTTAAATGGTTTCTTTTTTAAGAAATTTAAGAAAATCTATTTTTTACGGAAATTTAAGTATTTAAGAAAACTAACTTTTTTATCAAAATGATAAGAAAAGATCCGTTTTTAAAAAAAGTACTTTTTTAAGAAAAACTTACATTTTTATTACATTTTTTATTAAAAAAGGTATTTTTTTAAAGTTAATTTTTTAAGAAAAGGTATTTTTACAAGAATAAGTACTTGTGTAAGAAAAGATACTTGTTTAAGAAAAGGTAGTTTTTTAAAATGGTACTTTTTTTTAACGTATTTTTTATAAGAAAATTTACTTTTCAAGAAGAGGAAATTTTTAAGAAAAATTAATTTTTTATGAAAAATTACCTTTTTGATAAAAGGAACTTTCTAAGGAAAATGTATTTTTTAAGGCATGTTACTTTTTTAAGAAAAGATAGTTTTTTAATAATAGGTACTTTTGTAACAAAAGGTACTTTTTTAAGAAAATGTACTTTTTTAAGGAAAGATACTTTTTTAAGACAAGGTACCTTTTTAGGAAAAGGTAATTTTTAAGAATATATATACTTTATAAGAATAAAGATACTTACTTCTTAAAGGAAACGTACTTTTTTAAGGAAAGGTACTTTTTTGGAAAAGGTAGTTTTTTAAGGAAATTTATTTTTTAAAGAAATTTTACTTTTTTAAGAAAAGGTACTTTTTTAAGGAGAGGTACTTTTTAAGAAAAGGTAGTATTTTATGAGAAGTTACTTTTTTAAGAACAGGTACCTTTTATGAAAAGATACTTTTTAAGAAAAGTACTTTTCTAAGAAAATGTACTTTTAAGAATATATATTTTTTTCAGAAAAGTTACTCACTTCTCAAAGAAGATGTACTTTTTAATGGAGGGTACTTTTTAATAAAAGGTATTTATTTAAGAAACTGTATTTTTTAAAGAATTGGTACTTTTTTAAGAAAATATACTTTTTTAAGGAAATGCACTTTTTAAAAAAGGCTGTTTTTAGGAAAAATTACTTTTTTAAGAAAAGGTATTTTTTTTTTACAGAAAAGGTACTTTTTTTAAAAAAGTGAATTTTTTAAGAAAAAGTACTTTTTTAAGGAAAGGTAATTTTTTCAGAAAATATACTTTTTTGAGAAAAGATACTTTTTTAAGAAAAGTCACTTTTTTAAGAAATAGCACTTTTAAGGAAAATTACTTTTTCAAGAAAACGTACTTTTTACGATTATATGCCTCATTTAAGAAAAGGTACTTCTTTAAGAAATCGTACTTTTTTAAGGAAAGCTAATTTCTTGAAGGAAATTTAGTTGTTTAAGGTACTTTTAAAAAAAATGTACTCTTTTAATAAACAGTAGCTTATAATAAAATGTACTTCTTTGACAAATTTTACTTTTTAAAGAAAATTTGTTTTACTTAGAAAATGTACCTTTTTGAAGAAAATTTAATTTTTAAAGAAAATGCCAGCTTTTAAGAAAACTTATTTATTTAAGAAAATGTAGTTATATAATAAAGTTATTTTTTTAAGAAAATTTACTGTGTTAATATGTTACGTTTTTAAGAAAATTTTTTTGTTTAACAGGTTTTTCTTTTTAGAAAAAGTAATTTTTTTAAGAAAAGGTAATTGTTTAGGAAGAGGTATTTCTTTAAGACAATGTGCTCTTTTAAAAAATGATACTTTTTAAGAGAATTTGCTTTTTAAGAAATGTACTTCTATAAGAAAAGTTATATTTTTAAGAAAATTTACAGTTGTAATAAGAGATGTGTTCTTCTTGAAGAAAAGGTACTTTTTTCAGATAAAGTACTTTTGCGAAAAGGTTTTTTTTTTGAAAAGAAAGTACTTTTTTTAGGAAAAGGTACTTTATAAGAAAATTTATTTTTCAAAAAAGGTACTCTTTTAACAAAAATTATATTTCTAAGAAAGTGACTTTTTTAAGAAATTTTACATTTTTTACTAAAACATGCATTTTTTGTTAAAAGGTATGGTATATTTTTAATAGTAAATAAATTATAATTTTTTAAGAAAAGGTAATTTTTTAAAAAAATTTATTTTTTTACGAAAGGGTAATTTTTTTGAGAAAGTGTATTAATTTTTTTAGAAAATATTTTTTTAAGAAAATGTTCTTTTTTAAGAAAAGTTATATTTTAAAATAAATTTAAAATAAATAAATTTTTAAGAAAATGTACTTTTTTAAGAAAATAAATGTCACTTTTTTAAGAAAATGTACGTACTTTGAAAAAATTTATCCTTTTTTAAGAAAATTTCTTTTTCTACGAAGAGGTACCTATTAAAAAATCCATTTATTTAGAAAAAGTACTTTTTAAGAAAAATCCTTTTTATGGAAAATTAATTTTTTCCAGAAAAAGTAATTTTTTTTTTCAGAATAAGTATATTTTTTAGAAAAGTATTTTTTTTTTTCAGAAAAAATTTTATAAGAAATAATTTCTTGCGAAAACATAATTTTTAGGAAAAAGAAATGTTAGTTTTTATAGAAGAGGTACTTTTTTAAGAAAAGCTGGTTCATTAGGAAAATGCACTTCTTATTAAAGTTACTGTTTTTAGAACAAATATTTGTTATTGAAAGTACTGAAATTAATATTTAAGCTGTTTTAAATGTAGAAATTTTAAAAGTGCTAGGTGGAAATTATTTCAGCATTAAAACCATAAACTTCGATCATTTTTGGGTCATAAAACCTTAAATATTTATTTTAAAAACATAATTCCGGATAAATAATGTTCATAATATTTATGCTGCTTATGCACTGTTGCTTTTGGTCGTTACATCAACTGCCTTAGAGGGACAAATGTATGTGGTCCTGGTAGCTTGATGATATGTCGTCAATTTTTTTTTCTCCTAACAACGTCATATGTATGAATGTCACTCTATGTATAAACGATGCATACACATGTACATATTATTATGTAAATTTTATACATTCACGTGCCTTATATGTTGTTACTAAGAAGGACCACGTTAAATGAAATTTCCATTTTGTTGCGAGTTATGGAGAATCAATACAAAAAAAAAAAAAAAAAAATACACGCAACAGAGATTTTAACGAAGGCTGCTTGCTGCTGGTAGCAGAAAATTCTTGAAATAAAAAAAAATTTTTTTCATGCATATTTCAGTAGGGATGTTTAAATAAATTGCTAGATTTCCAGGACGTCAATAATGTACCGAATTTTCAACTTGCAAACAAATCGCCTTCGTGTATTTTCAATCAGAATATCATATCGGATACTATTATTACTTAGAAATAGGTTCTGCGTATGACAATTATTTTTTTTTGACTCATATATGCTTTAAAAGTTTGTGAAATCTTTTTTTTATTTGATTTGTGGCCAAATTTATGTGCAGATCGCAATACTGCTTAATATTATAGTTTTTCTGTTATCAGACAGAAATTAAGAAATTAAGAAATTCAGAAATTAGAAAATTCAGAAAATAAGAAATTTAGAAATTAAGAAATTCAGAAATTCAGAAATTAAAAAATTAAGAAATTAAGAAATTAAGTAATTAAGAAATTCAGAAAATTCTGAAATTAGAAAATTAAGAAAATAAGAAATTAAGAAATTCAGAAATTAGAAAATTATGAAATTAAGAAGTTAAGAATTTAAGAAATTAAGAAATTAAGAAATTAAGAAATTAAGAAATTAAGAAATTAAGAAATTAAGAAATTAAGAAATTAAGAAATTAAGAAATTAAGAAATTAAGAAATTAAGAAATTAAGAAATTAAAAAATTAAGAAATTAAGAAATTAAGAAATTAAGAAATTAAGAAATTAAAAAATTAAGAAATTAAGAAATTAAGAAATTAAGAAATTAAGAAATTAAGAAATTAAGAAATTAAGAAATTAAAAAATTAAGAAATTAAGAAATTAAGAAATTAAGAATTTAAGAAATTAATAAATTAAGAAATTAAGAAATTAAGAATTTAAGAAATTCAGAAATTAGAAAATTAAGAAATTAAGACATTAAGAAATTAAGAAATTAAGAATTAAGAAATTAAGAAATTAAGAAATTAAGAAATTAAGAAATTAAGAAATTAAGAAATTAAGAAATTAAGAAATTAAGAAATTAAGAAATTAAGAAATTAAGAAATTAAGAAATTAAGAAATTAAGAAATTAAGAAATTAAGAAATTAAGAAATTAAGAAATTAAGAAATTAAGAAATGAAGAACTTAAGTAATTAAGAAATTAAGAAATTAAGAAATTAAGAAATTAAGAAATTAAGAAATTAAGAAATTAAGAAATAAAGAAATTAAGAAGTTAAGAAATTAAGAAATTAAGAAATTAAGAAATTAAGATATTAAGAAATTTAGAAATTTAGAAATTAAGAAATTAAGATATTAAGAAATTAAGGAATTAAGTTTTTAAGAAATTAAATTCATGTCGGAAATTACAAATTGATATCAAAGTACAACGATAACAAGCAAGAAAACTATGGTCGGTCTCGACCGAATATACGATACCCTATACCATGCATTTAGAGACCCTATATTTTAGGTCCAAATAAGCATACACTAAATTTGAGTGGCATTATTATTAATTTTTTTTTGCATCATATCGGATGCTATATCTATATGGGAGCTATGTCGAAAAATGGACCGATGCTGACTATATTTGATAAGGTCACTTATTTTGCGCAAAAACATATATAAACCAAATTTGAAAAAAATATTTTTGTTTTTTTGGTAGACTTAAGTGGAAATCGGGAATCGGCTTCATATGCGGGCTATCAGTAAGAATTGACCTATAGGCTCTTTTTTTGGACTACTGATAAATGGATATAATAAATATACACAAACCCAATTCGATCTACATGATAATTGGGATATTATGGCAATTCATGTCGATCTCATAGAGGTCACTTGATTGGAGACAAGGTTTGAACATGAACTGATTTTGACCAATTTCAACAGGGTTTTTCCCATGGCCGATAGAAACTTATATATTAAATTTCATCAAAATATATTCATATTTGTGACCTGCAGTAGTTTGGTTCAAGTTTTACATGGACACACAGACGGACATCGCTAAATCTACTCATAAAGTGAGTCTGATTCGATTGGTATAATAAAAGATGGGTCTAGTTCAAATATTTTTGGTAGTTACAAATACCAGCACATAGTCAGTATACCCCGACCACATAGTATTATGGTCTATAAAAAATAGATTAAAACAATGAATTTATTAACTGATTTGATGGCCGATAACACTGTGGAACAAATTCAGGTTAGCAAAAGTTAGGTCGATTCTGAGAGTGAGGGGTGAAAACAGAGGCTAAATTAGACGACCCGTATCGCGGCGTTTGTTTATGTTAGTTCGAATTATTTTTAATCGACCTTCGAACTTTGCAGTCAAATGCCGATTTTCAGTATATTGTTTATATGGTTTTTTTTGGCTATAACTCGTCGACTAATTGATTTTTTTGCAATCTGTAAAAGTCAATTTATTGCTAAGACCTGTGCAACAGTCAAAATTTTTTTAAAAATTGATTTAGAAAATTTTTGTGGTGCTTATGAAGCAAACTGTTAGAAAAATATTTTTTTTTCATGCTTTTTGAAAATATTTTCTACAAAAATTAATTTTTTTTCTTTCTGTTTAATCTATAATATGCTTCTCAGTTCCTTCAATAAATTTCATTTGAAAAGAAAATGGTCTTTGTCGATAATTTGCGTTAAAAATCCGAAAACCATTAAATAAATAGCGATTTAAGTAGAAGTAATTAAAAAGGGAAGTTCCAAAGAATTAGGAATTACTAAAACAACTTTTTTGTTTTCAACCACCGCACAGGTAGCGATTTTTTATTATTTCGTATAAGCGAACTAATTTCAAAAATTAAGATTGAGTTAAGACTCGAAACTCAGCCGATGTCTTTTAATTTTCGCTCGGTCGTGATAAAATTCGCTATTAATTTTTTTGGAACTTATTTCATTTTGTGAGTGATTTAAGTTAAGTGCATCGGTTTCATAAAAATTACAAAAAAACATTGTTTAATATATATTGTATTAAAAATGTCGGAACCAAAATGTAAAATGGACCATTTTTGTAATGTTTGTGGACGTTTCATAGCAAGCGATGAAAAATGTGGCAATGCGAGTGATTTTTTTTTTTGGAAGCCTATAAACAATATTTCTCGCAAGAGTTTATCACTGACGTACACTATGCCCCTAAAAAAGTTTGCTTTAATTGCTATTCAACTGTTATGCAATGGAAAAGTGAAAAGCAGCAGGCTATGCCTTTTGGTATACCAATGATGTGGTTAGACAACAGCCCGCATCAAGAAGAAAATTTGCTATGGATGTATCAACTACCATAAAAATTTGAATAGAAGGAAAGCAAAGAATAAAACTTATGTAGCAGTGCCAAGTTTCCAATTACCATCACCGCACTCAGAATTCGTTCCAGTACCAACATACCGAAGTATTGATCTTCAAACAGATATCAGTACTACAACCGCCGCTGCTACATCCATGTATTTCTTTTCAGAATACGACCCTGGTGAAGGTACATCTTACGAAACATCAAAGGACCCAAACCTAGTCACACAAAACCAATTGGATGAAATTGTTGCAAATTTGTGTTTGACTCAGAAAAAATCTGAACTGCTGGCTTCATTTTTGAAAGGAAATAATTTGTTGGCGAAAGGTACCAAAGTAACAGCATATCGAAAACGCCAAAAAAAAGTTAGAAAAGTTCTTCAACGTGAGTGATGCAAAAAATTTCGCTTATTGCAACGATATTGAGCAGTTAATGGAGACGATAGGGTTAACCTATAAAAAAGATGATTGGCGTTTATTCATCGAGAGTTCACTAATCAGCTTAAAAGTTGATGATGACCAAGATATTAGAGAGAGCAGTGATGTTGATCCACAGCCGCCTGCTAAACGGCAACTGGCCAAATCATTAATTTAATTTATTTAATTTTTTACTTAAAACTTTTCATAACTAACATTTCAAAAATTTGTTTTTTCCGTATTTTTATAATTTCTTTTTCAATGTTTCTTCAAAACCAACACTGAACAAAACTGGTACATAAAAAATGAGAAGTAAATTAATATTAAGCTAGAAAACGCAAGTTTTGTATTATGATTGTTTTCTTTTCAAATGAAATTTATTGAAGAAACTGAGAAGCATATTATAGATCAAACAGAAAGCAAAAAAGACTTAGTTTTGTTGAAAATATTTTCAAAAAGCATGAAAAAAAAAATAATTTTTCCAACATTTTGCTTCATAAGCACCAGAAAAATTTTCTAAATCAATTTTTAATTTTTAATTTTTAAATTTTGGTGTTGCACAGGTCTCTAGCAATAATTTGGCTTTTACAGATTGAAAAAATATTAATGAGTCGACGAGTTATAGCCAAAAAACCATATAAACAATATGCTGAAAATCGGCTTTTGACTGCAAAGTTCGAAGGTCGATTATAAAAAAAATTCGAACTAACATATACAAACGCCGCGATACGGGTCTTCTAATTTAGCCTCTATTTTCACCCCTCACTCTCAGAATCGACCTAACTTTTGCTAACCTGAATTTGTTCCACAGTGTAATTTGTTATAGCTATAGGCGAGCAACTCTAGTTTTCGAAATATAGAGTAAACAGCTTTTGGCAGGGGTTATTTTCAAAACAATGGAAACTTTTAACAAACCACATTCTTCAATAACAAAAAATTTAGTCATAAAATTAAAAACACTTATATTAATTTAAAACAAGTAAGAAAATTATAGTCGGTCTAGACCGACAATACGATACCCTATACCATGCGTTTAGATGCCCTATCTCTTAGGCCACTGTAACTGGACATAGAAAATAAGCATAAACCAAATTTGAGGGGGATTTTTATTAATTTTTTTGGGTGCAGATATGAAAAAGTTCATATCGGATGCTATATCTATATGGGGACTAGGCCCAAAATTGGACCGATCCTGGCCGTGTTTGGTAACGTCTCTTGTATTTTGCAAAAATATATTCTAACAAAATTTGAGAAGAATCAGTGTAATATTTTTGTTTTTTGATAGATTTAAGTGAAGATCAGGAAGCAGCTCTATATGGGGCCTATGAGTAAAAGTTGTCCCATAGAGATCATTTTTGGACTACCCATTAATGGATGTAATAAACGCATACAAACCCAATTTGAGTAAGATCTATATGACAATTTGGATCTTATGGCAATTTATGTCGATTTCATAGGGGTCATTTGTATGGTGACTACGTCTGAACATGGACTCACCAATTTCAATAGCGTACATCCCATGGTTGATAGGAGCTTCTGTACCAAATTTCATCAAAATATATTCATATTTGCGACCTGCAGTTTGATTGCAAGGTTTACATGGACACACAGACGGACGGACTGACGGACATCGTTAAATCGAATCAGATAGTGATTCTGATTCGATCGGTATAATTAAAGATGGGTGTAGGTCAAATATTTTTGGTAGTTACAAACAGCAGCACAAAGTCATTATACCCAAACCACTAGTGGTATAGGGTATAAATAACAAAACAATATTATTCATTTATACTAGCAGATTCCAGCGCTCGAAATTCGAGTGCAATTTCTAGCAATTATATTTCTCAACTTAGCCAATTCACAAACCAACACTTTTTTGGTTTATTGTTATTGTGAATGAAGATAACAAAATCATAAACAAACACATTAACAAATTTAATAAAGACACACATAATATATGTATAATTTTATATATGTACGCGTTAGTAGCCAATTTAAATGCAATTAACTTAAAATAAAGGAAAATGTTAAAAAAAATCTGTAAATCTGGTGAACTACTAATATACGTCTGGTCCAAATCGGGATTAAATGGTAGAACAAAAACATTGGAAAACTTTACTATGAAATAATTAAAAACTTTCCCTCTATTTTTAGTTTGGATGTTTTGTTAGGTATCCACTGTTTTAAAATGCAGATTCACACAGCTCAGGCATTGAGTCGATTAAATTTTTGATGATATTTGTTGAATTTTTTTGTCACCCTGAATTAACTGCCCCTATGAGATCTGCCTTTTTTGTGTTATTTCGTGCCCGTATTTTTATAGCTTCCACACCAGTGTGCAGTTTGTCATTCCATTTTTAACGCATCGTCAAATGAATTTACAACCCATAAAGAAGCGACCCTGCCTAAGGAAACCCACCTAGTGTGTCTAATTTCATGAATTCACTTTGTTTCATTTGTTCTTGCAGATTCTAGCCCTCGAAATTCGAGCGCAAATTCTAGGAAATTTTATTTTTTCATTAAATAAAGACCATAAAAGTATGCTAATTAATTATAACCAATTCACGAATCAACACAAAAAACAAACTCATTTTTATTACAAACACATTAACAAATTTAGGAAACACACACACAGCATTGTATCATATTATGTATGTGTTAGTAGCAAATTTAGATGCAATTTACTCAAAATAAAGGAAAAAAAATTAAAAATCGGTAAATCTGCAAAACGGCTGAAAAGAAATACCTTTCAAATAATATACGTTTGGTCAAAATCGGGATAAAACGATAGAACAAAACATCGGTCACAAAAATAGCCTAGCCTGTTAATATTATAAATGTATAAAATATTTAATTGTCATATGAAAAATGCAATTATATAAAAGACACACTATGAAAACAACATAGAGGGGGAAACTTTAATTGCCTTTTACTCAAAAACTTGTTTTGACACTCTAATGCCGGTTTTCTCAATGTATCATCAAACGGCCTGTTACTTAACCAAGACATAAATATATTGGACCGATAAACTGTCGGTTAACAATTTTGGTTTTCTCAATGTACCGACAAAAACCTTATTTTCAGTTGGCAATGCCTCTCAAAATACGTATGAAAGTTGGGAGAATTATTTTCAGTTGGCAATGCCTCTAAAAATCGATATGAAAGTTGGGAGAATAATTTACCTGTACGATAAATAAATAACTGGCAGATGAGTGCCAGTTAGCTTTGCGACAAAATAGAAGCAAACCAGACATTGAGAAAACCAAATTTCTTTAATCGGCAGTTTCTCGTTGGGATAAAAGATAATCGCCTATTGAGAAAACGGGCATATGTGGGTTTTCTTTTGCAGCGAAACATATACGTTATTAATCCTTATAATAAGACGAGTCGATGTAGTGATGTCGGCCGTCTGTCCATCTGTCCGTCTGTCCGTCAGTATCTTGACATCACGCTCGTTCTCAAAATAAAACATTTGGCCAGGTAAACTTTTGAATAATACTCTTTACCATTATTCCTAGCAGGCTGGCTATTAAAATGGGAAAATCGTGTATCACTGTGCCACGATATTACCTAAAATATAGTGACACCTCTAAAAAAATTTAAAAATTCTGTGTGTTTTATCAAATTAGAATCGGCAAATCTTTTCACGCGATTTTGAAATAGCAAAAGTTATTCCAATATTAAAGCCAAATAAACCTGCAGATAGTCCTTCATCTTGTCACCCAAGAAGCCTTTTGTCCTCTATAAGTAAAACATTTGAGAAAATTACAATAAAAATATAAGTGTTTTTTATTGAATCAAACAATATTTATCCTCAACATCAATATGGGTTCCGAAGGGAACAGAGCACATCACAATCTTTAGTTCGAATCGAAAACTTATTAACAAAAAATTTTGATCTTCAAAAATCGACAGAGATTTCGATTTTGTATGTCATGGATGCTTAATTTATAAAATGATTCGTTTTAATATCTCTAATTTTTTGATTTCAATAATCTAAAGTTTTCTTAGAAATGGCTCATTTAAAGTTCACATTAGTTCATCGTGTTCTGAAAGCTTTGACATAGCTGCTGGATGCCCCCAAGGCTCGTGTTTATCTCCCCATAATACAACCTTTACACCTCAGATTTACCTGAGCTAGCAAATTATGCTATATTGGTTTTCTCTGATGATGCTGATGTACTATGTTCAGACATACTATTTTCAAATATCATATCTAATCTACAAAGGGCACTGGATGCGTTGACGCAACATTTTAGTAAACGAAGAATTAGCATGAATATTGAAAAAATAAAGGCAATGTATTTGATAAAGAAAATGGAAAGCTTCTTACATCCCTCAGAGAAACATACTGTTCCTGAACACAGAAGTGAAGTCGGAGGAGAAAGCAAAATATTTGGTTGTATTACTCGATCCAAAAATTAAATTCAAGGACCATACCCATTATGCCATAAACAATGTAAACACTCTCACTCGCATACTTTAGATTTTACTAATTTTACTTAATTGATTTTTCAGGCTGTAATATTTTATGCAGCTCCTATGTGGGCAAACGGTGCAGTTTGTCACATTAAAAAACTTCAGGTTTGCACTAAACAAATTATTGAAACTGATATTTAATCTTTCTTGGTACTTTTCAACATACATATAGGCTTCACTCTATTTCCAATAAAGAACTGGTTGCGTTTAAATTAAAAAGACTAAGTACAAATTTTTACTTCAGATACTCTGAATCGGTACATTTTCATATTAATGAATTGCCTTCATCTCAGGTAGCTTCACATGATATATAAAAGCCGACTGCCATCATGTTAAATTCTGGGATGATGAACAATAAATTTTCATCACATCTGGATTGTAAAAAAAAGCATCTGTGTCACTCCTTATCTTCGCTGTGAGCAAATCTTTTTCGGCATGTGTGACGTTTTTTCGAAAAAGAAGGGGAAAGTGGTAGAAATAGGCATCTAACAAATTAAAAATACAGAAGAATAATTGCTATTTACAAAGACAAAACAACTAGTTCCTTTTGAATCCATTATGAGGTCAATCGCCTACTCAAGAAGGTCTTCACCACAATAATTGTGTGCTATTAAAGAAAATATAAGTCGCTTTGTTATTCCTTCAACATACACGATGGTCTTTGGTATATTCACTGTTCTCTTAATGTTATGCACATTTAAATTATTATTTTATTATACAAAATGCAAATTTATAAGTCTTCTTTACATCTGCATAAAAAAAAAAATTAAAATGAAAAAAAAACAGCTAAATATTTTCAGGTGGTTTTATATTACAGCTCACTTAAAAAAATTTTTCTTCTTACCATATTTCATTGTATAAAAATTATAATTCCAACTTAGTTTATGCAGAAGTTGCCGAATTTTTTTTTTTCAATTCATAAATATACCACGCAAAAAAACAGAGTACATCTATTTGAAAAAAATATATGTATATCTAAAAAAATTATGAAACTACATGTACAACGAAATTTATATTTCTGTAACACGAATGAGATTTAACAATCTCTCTCAGAAAATATTACAAAAGTACATGACAACGTCAAAATGTCAGCCGTAGTACGAGTTGTTCCAGTTGAACGAGTGTCGCTTTTCAAACTCACGGCTGTCTTGTTGGCATGTATGTGTGGTTTGGCTAACAAATCCATGTTGTATTCCTGAAATGTAACAAGCACAGCAACAACAACAACAACAAGAACAATAAATATGTTAAGAAAAAGCCAAACGGACGTGCTTTGATAACAAACACTACTGTTTTGTCAAGCATTAAAACGCCAAACAACCAACGCAAACCGACTTAACCCATTGACATCTTTAATTTCACTTTTGAGAGGAGTTAAAGAAAGATATTCATTGTTTGCTGGAAGAAAAATATGTCTCTAATTTTTCTAAATTTCTGTGAAAGACAAGTAACAAAGTTAGCGAGCCATAACCGCCAAAAAGACGTAAGTGCCAAAAAAACAAATTTTACAGGAGAAGGTTTTTTCGGTTACCTCTTAACTATACAACGGGTATTTTTATCGCTACTAATCTATACTAAGGCATTCACGAACAAATGGTCTTATTAAAAAGGAACTTTCTGGTTTAATTTTAAAATTTTTTTTTAATAAAATCGGTGTAAAAAAATAACATTCAACGTTTTTAACATTAAATCAATTGGTTTTGATAAAAAATAAATTATAAATAAAGCTAACATGAACAAGTAAGAAAATTGTAATCGGTCCCGACCGACTATATGATACCCTTTACCATGCGTATAGAGACCCTATCTCTCCGGTCCAACTAATTGGATATAGAAAATAAGTATGCACTTAAGTTGAGTGGCATTGTTATTATTTTTTTTTTGCCTTTGAATATGGAAAAGTTCATATCGGATGCTACATATTTATACATGGGCACTAGGTCGAAAAATGGACCGATGGTGACCATATTTTATAAGGTCAGGCTATTTTGAAGAATCATATACAAACCAAATTAAGGGTATAAATTACTAAACTCCAAGACACGTAGCGAGCCCTGAAGGTTAATGAAAAAGATTGAATAAATCATCGGTTAGATTTTCATCAGACTTAATATGTATTCAGGAGTAGTCTATTATGAATCATATACTCATTTAAAAATGTATTTCGTTTTTCTTCAAGAGTTGTTTTTTTGAAAAAGAGCATCTTCTTAAAAAGTACTTTTTATTACATAAAAACATTTTCTTCAAAAGTAGCTGTGTTTAAAAACTTAACTTTTGCTTCAAAAACTCAGTTTTCTTATATGACTAGAGGGTTTTGCCTTTTTTATAAAGTAAATTTTCCCAAAAAATTTAATATCTTAAAAACGTAAATTTTCTTCAAAACAAATAGAAAGTGCCGACGCAGTCACAACCCTCAGCTAATTTTGAAGCAAAATCTTTAGGACGATCATTTAAGGTAAAAAAAACTTTTCGAGATTTATGCTACAAGACGAGTTTTATTCAATATGTTGTAAAAACGGGAGATCTTGGCGAAAAATAGTTACTTTGAAACGGCGAAATTTTTTTTTTATTTTGAATATATATTTTTACTCAGGACCGATTTATTTTCATTTAAAAAAAATTTTGGCTTGTTTTGCTGAAAAGCTTTACCAATTTAAAAAAAAAAAAATTTTTTTAAGGAAAGTGCATTTTCAAAGAAAGTACCTTTATAATGAAGTACTTTTTTAAAAAATTACGGTTTTACGCATTTTTAAAAAAACAACCTGTTTTGAAGATTCTTTTTGAAAAACGAAAATTTCAAAGATAGAAATTAAATTTTCTTATAAAAGTACCGTTTCCAGAATAAGTTTATTTTTCTTTAAATATTTCTTTTTGTTAAAAAAGTACATTTTCCTCAAAAAATAAAAAAACTTAATTTCCTTTAAAACAATTATTTTAGGAGTACATATCGTTAAAAAAACGATATTAAAAAAAAGATATAAAAGTAAATTAAAAAAAATTATACCTGTTTAAAAAACTTAAATTTTTTATAAGGAACCTTTTAAATTAACTTCTCTAATTTTTTCAAAAAACACTTTATTGGAAAAGTAATTTTTCTTAAAAAAAATAACCTTTTTAAAAAAGTACCGTCTTGCAAAAAAGTTTAGTTTTCTTAAAAAAGTACATTTTCTTAAAAAGTATAAGAAAAGGTTTCTTTTAAAAAATATACGTTTTGTAAAGTACATTTTTTAACAAAATATTTTTTAAGAAGTAGTTGATTAAGGTAAATAACTTTTTAATTAAATGCTTTTTTAAGAAAGTTACGTTATTAACAAAAATAACTTTTTTAAAAACAGCCTGTTTTAAAAGTAATTTTTAAAAATGTAAATTTCCTTAAAATAGGAACCTTTTCTTCAAAAGTATATTTCCTTATAAAAGTACCGTTTCCTCAAGAAGTATATTTTTCTTAAAAAAGTACATTGCTCCAAAAGTACAAGAAAAAGTTTATTTTATTAAACATATCTTTTTTTTAAGAAGGAAATATCGTTAAAAAACTAGGCTTTCCTAAAAGATACAATTAAATAAAGTTAATTGTTCCTTAAAAACAAAGAAAGATCTTAAAAAAAAAACTAAATTTAGAAAAAAGGAATTACCGATTTTAGAAGTGACGTTTAAAAAATAGCTTTTTGAAGGAATCACTTTTATTATTTGATATTAAAAATAACATTTTTAAAAAAGAACCTTATTCAAAAAAAGCAAATTTAAAAAAAAAATTCATTTTCTAAAAAAGTACATTCTCTGAAAAAAGTACCAGAAAAATTTTCTTTTAAAAAATAAACTTTTTTGCAAAGACATTTAAAAAAAAGTATACTTTTCTTTATAAAAAGTAAATTTTCTCTTAAAAAAATATTTTTAAAAAAAATGTCAGCAAAAGAGAATACCGTTTTAAAAATATAGTTTCTTAAGGAAAGTACCTTTTTAAAAAAGTAGTTTTTTTAAGAAATTATATTTTTAAGAAGTACCTTTTTCAAAAAACTTTCGTTTAAAGAAAAAAAAAAAAAACAGAAGCTATTTTTGAAAAAGTACTAATATCAAATTGAATTAAATATAATCTAATGAGAAGTACAACTGGAAGTAGAGAAATGAAAAAAAAATTAAAACAGAATACAAATTCAACCTTTGATACCCTCCACCTCGGGTTGAGTATTGATAATAAATGTAAATAAAATATTTGAAAAAGTAAACAATTTGTCAAATTGTATCAGCAAATTCTTTGGGTTGATCCGCTTAATAGATGATTATTGATTATTTTTAGAGTTTGTCTATAAGGCTCTCTCACATTAGTAATTCGCTCTCCAACAAGGAAATATCGTTTTCGTTTTTTCTATTATTTCGGATAAAAGAAAACAAGTTTCGATGTTTGCTTGTTGGTCATCGTGGTTGCTTATCGGCACGCATTTAGGTTAAATAGTTATATGCATGCGTTTCCGGTTATATGACATAACCTCTCGTTCAATTTAGTTTAAGCTTTTTAAAATTAAAGGGTAATGGTTGTGTAGGGTGTTTGTACGTATTAAATCATGCTAATTGTAGAAGGCTGTATAGTTTCTATTAACTGGCCAAACAATTCTTCATTGCAGTCGTATAGGTCTGATGGAGTAATTAAATCTTTTGTGTTGTATTAAAAGGGAGTTTTAACTATTAGATTTTGTGGTAACACAAATTAATACAATTCAATACGAAATCTAACCCAGTGGTGCCAAATTTTGATTTTGAATTAAATTATGTTAATAATATTTATTTTCATTTATTGACTCCAAATACTACTACCTGAGAGTTATTAACGAACTTGAATTTTTTGGGTTTTACTTTGCATACCACGAAGTCAAATTTTGAAGTCATCATGAAGACTGGTTGAAATTCGGGATGCCAAACGCAAAAAACCAAATGTCCCAAAAATTTAAAATAAAATAATTTGTTATCATTATTTTCTGAAAAGATTCAAATTTTCATCCAAAAAATTGTGAAAATAATATATAAATAATTTTCTCATCAAATTACGTTTTATGTAACAATTTTTATGTTCGCAATTCTTAAATATCATTTGAGGTTTTCTAAACTTAATCGAAATTAAATTAATGTTTTCTTTTCCTGAAATGCTATTAATTTCTGCTGAATCGCAATATTTGTTTTTTTAATTTCTAATGATTTTTTTAATGTAAACATATTTGGTGTTTTTTTTTTGAATTTCAATTTGTGTTGAAAAAATAAAATTCATATTTTAAAAATTCAATTGATGTCTTCTAAATTTCAAGTTATTATTTCCGACGTTTTAATATGATTTTCTAAAATTCAATTGATATTTTCCAATTTATAATTGGAAATCTGAATTCCAGTTTTTAGAATTGATATTTTCTTAAATTTGAATGGAAAATTTAAAAGGTGAGACCTTGCGATTGATGTATAAACTAAGGTTGCTCTTAATTTAGAATATATAAAAAATACACTTTTCGAAAAAAGTGCAAACAAATGTGACATTTTTTGTCAGATCGATCTGAAACATTGCAGGGGGGGCTCGAGGCGATGACAAGTATGATCTAGCAAATTTTTTTAGTGATGCCAAAACAATGGAAACTTTTAAATTTTTATACCAGAGTTGATGAAAAAATGTACAAAGTTTTACTTTTTATTATATTATTACCACAACGATCACAAAAACAACAAGTACAGCTATGACAATAATACAAAATTAGAATAACAACAAGAACAAACAATTTTTTTTAATTTTTTTTATCTCTTCAGTGATTTCTCGGGACCTTTAAAACCGATTTTCACTAATAAAGAGCGCCAATTAATCTATTCTTCATTCAATTCTCGGGCCTTATCAACCGGTTTGGACGATTTTAAATAGCAAACTTCTCAGGATGTTAGTAAATCATTTTTTGTGCCAACGAGCACCTTAGCTACCTGAATAAAGCCGTCATCGTAATTTCCACAGACGGACAGACGGACAGACGTGTTCAAGATTAACGTGAGTAACTGCCACGTTGGCCTGACCTCACGGTGCACTTAGCACCGGGTGAATGTATGCGTCCACCGGCGCCCTGGCAGTACGAGTACCAATTTGAGGCATGCATTTGGACACGACCTCCCCCTTGGATGAGGAGCGGAGTACTATCTAAAACTCCTACCGATCTATGGGTCACGGCACCCGGTTGCAATGCAACTCCACACCGAGCTTGCGCTCTGCCCACAATTTGGGTTTAAACCACAGCCACCACGATGCTCCCATAGGAGGCCGCACCACTGCCAAGCTGGAAGTCGGTTCCAGGGGCTCCTGACACCCGTGGCACCAGAATAAAGCTTCCGGTCAGGCTTCATAGCCGAAGCAACTACCAGTTGAACTCCACAGAGAGAGGGACTGGTGGCCCTGGACGACAAGAGTATAGACATAAAAAGACAAAGACACAACACAACAATGAACAGCCGCATTCTGAGTGACCATGTGCCTCCTCAGCAGCAGCATACAAAAGGACAACAATAAACATAGCCCGCTCGCGGAGGCTCGACAGACAACACATAAAACGACAGGAACAAATGCGCAGGAATAACAGGTAGCAGCAACAACAGCAAACAGCAGGGAGAAAGCCGAAGACGGTGCAGCATTGTGGAGGGACAGATACTTATGTATCAGCCCCCGCCAACAGTCATACTCATATCCAAAATCCAGGCACGACGATGTGCACTACTGGAGCGACCACCCATTTGCAGTTAAGGACCACCACGGATGCCCGCATCAGAAGCTACCTCCACTAAAGTCCGGTTCTCCTACGATTGGATACGCCCGTTGCGTATTCACCTAAATTTCTAACAGGCCGCCCGTCCTCTAATGGCCTACTAAAATCCCATCCTACAGCTGTTCCACAAATCCCCATACTAACTAAACTCCTAATATCACTATAAAGTGAACACCCGGTCAAAACATGTACCCAGTCCTCCGGCCCTTGGCCACACCTACAGTCCATCGTATCGGACAGACCCCTCTTATGCAGAAAAGCATTCAAAGAGCCATGCCCAGTCAGTAAAAAGCCCAGACTCAAGCCGAAGCCGAAGTCCGGGCGGTCTCTGGCGAACGTCACGTCCCTTATAAACTCGTAGGTTGTTAGCCTCTTGTCACTATCCGTCCAACGTGAACGCCATCTTGTAATAAGATGCTCGTCCAGCAGGAGTTTCACCTGCCTCAAGTCTAAATCAGCGATCTCAGTCGAAGTTAACCAGTCATGCTCTGATAGTGACAGTCCCTTCTTAACCTTGTAAATGATACCACGTGCACCTAAAAGAACTTGAAGAGCATCTGTCGAAACTGTGTGACAAACTGGCATGCATGCCAGCATTGCCACCCTCTGACAAGACAAGGTTCGTTTCTTGCCCCTAGCAGACAGAGCGGTGCCGTACCATACAGACGAGCCGAACGTTGCGCAGGCAACGAACAGATCACTATATATGGCACGGACAGCTCTCCTGTTAAGGCCCCAGTCATTCCTAAGGATGCGTCTGATACCTCCGTCAACTTTTCTCTTACAGCAGAGAAATGAGCTGAAAAGTTCATCCTCTCATTAATGTGGATACCTAGATATTTGACCTCGGTCACATATCTGTAACTGTAATCCGCAGACGGACAGACGGACAAATGTATATATTTTATGGGTTCCAAAATTTTTTTTCTAAGTATTACAAACGGAATGACAAATATATATATAGCCTGTGCTCACTGGGGTGGAAGGTATAAACATTTTTTTTTTAAATGATATGGATTTTTTTAAATGATATTGACAAGAGTAGTTGCTACTAAAATAAGCAAAATTAAAATTTTGTTAAAAAATCTTATATACTTAAATCAATATATTTATTATATTATACATACTTTAAATAATCAACTTCACAAAATATCAAATACAACATCATTTAAGAAAGAACTATTTAAACTTTTTCTCAATTGATTTTTAATACTTCATTTTAATTTCTTTAGTTAATTTAATTTCAATTTCTACATAATTTTTACCTGCTGTGCAGGATATTTTTACACTTTATTTTTACATTATTATTTTATTTTTTATATATTTTATATTATATTTTATTTTATATTATTCTTCTAATTTTAATTATAAATTAAACTTACATACATTCCTCTTATTGAAAATTAATTTGTTATGACTAATGTTGTTTTATAAGATTTTAAATCTTGTTACATTAGGATTTTCATTAATTAAAATTAATAATAATTAATAATTAATTTTAATTGCGGTATATAAGAATGTATTTAAAATGTATTTACTTGAACCGGTACTATTTCATTTGTTTGGATGTATTATTTTGCTGAGATATATCAAAGAAAAAAAAAAATTATAATTATATTTCATTTGGGTCCTTTTCTATGCTAATAAATTTTATGTAAATAATTTTTTTTTTGTTTCGGTCAAACTTGATTACAAGGTGGCAGCTTTTAGAGCATTTATAAACCCACACCTCTTTACTATGTAAATTCTCCTAGTCGCTAGTTACAATTATATTCAGTTTTGTATTTTAATTTTATTTCATAATTTCATTCCATTTTCAAACTAAGCCAAAACTAAGCAAACCATGCTATATATACATATATTAAAACATTCATACATCTACCAGACCAGCTTAACCAGTCGTCCATTTAACCAGCCAACCAACCATCCATCCATCCATTCATTTTTTCAGCCATCCAGCTCGACTTGAGCTCAATATAAAACATTCATACAAAAATTACGTCTATGATGTGGTTTTGACGGAATTGCAATTTCTGAGGCCTTGGCTATTAATTAGCCACGAAATTTAATTCCGTTTACATTATTCCATATCAAAAAATTCACATAGAACAACTAAATACACAAACACACTCACATATAGAATATTTGAATAATAATAAAAAAAAAAAAAAAATATGCAACTAAACAGTTTTCACTCAACCATTTTTATAATTGTGCGAATTGTAACTAGAGCAAAGCAGAGAAAATTTAAAACAATTTTTTTCTTTTCCCAGAAAAAAGTGGAAAAGCATGAGTTTTGAATTCTAAATAGTTAACTTTTATATGTGCGCAACAAAAAATAAAAAATAAAAAAATGTGTTTATATGAAATGAATTTATACATAATTTTTTTACATAGTTGTGGTTGTTTTGAAAACAAATGGCAAAAATATTGTTGTAAAAAAAAAATAAAAAAGTTTTTAACATACTTGTAAGTACACGTACCCGCAACAAAACACATACGATGGATTCACAATATAACGAACACGTGATTCGTTACATTGAAATAGAAAAAACAATCAAATATGAGTATATTGCTTTTTAAGCAATTTTTTGTTAAAACAAAATTAAATAGAATAGTTTAATTTATAATAATGATAAAAAAAAATTATTTACTTTTGTTTAGCTTGAGCTCATAATTATTTAAGCTATTGTCACTTAGTAAGTGAGTCAATGAAAAAATTAAATTTTCACGGATTAGTTGTTCTAATTATAAAAAATATAAATTACTAATAATAACTAAACATTATAAAGCCTTTTTATTTATTTAGTTAAAAATTTATGACCTCAGGCTGAACCAAATTAAATTAATTAGCAACCAAAAGGTCAACTATGGACAATGAAAATAAAAAATAAATTTAGTGGGTAGAGCTCAGATAGTCCTCTTATCGTTTAGTGGTTAGAAAGAAACAAAATAAATAAAATATCAAAATTAAACAATTTCACAGAAGAAAATTTATAATAAGTAAATATAAATTAAAATCTAAAGAGGGGACAAAGAAACTGAACTATTGAGGGTGAAAAATTTATGCAAGATTTGTGCCGTTTTTCTTGCATTTCTATAGGTTAGATTTCTTTCTGTGTGATCAACCTCTCATAATTACACTGGGGAACATTTTCGGGTTTATTGTCTGAGAACGAGGGGGGGGTGGGGGGTGCGAAATTTCAAGTCAGGGTGTAAATTCTAGTCCAGCATTGTAAAACCTCCAAAGAATTTGGCGTTTTCAGCCCAAATTTTTCATGATTTTTTATATTTATTTATTTTTTTTTTTTGATGTACAAACACCTACACGCGCAGGGGGATAAAAATTTATTTCACAATACAATAACAAAAACAGCGTAACCATAAGACAAAATCGGTGTGCCTTATGATTGTATTGGTGAAAAATTATGATATGTAATAACCTGTTTGAAAATGTAAAATGAAAAATAAAAAATGAAAAATGAAAACAAAAGAATGAAAATATAAAAATAAAAAATGAAAAATGAAAAATAAAAAAGGAAAAATAAGAAATAAGAAATGAAAAATAAAAATAAAAAATGAGGAATAAAAATGAAAAATAAAAAAATAAAGAAAAAATAAAAATAAAAAACAAAAAAAATAAAAAACAAAAAATAAAAAATAAAAATAAAAAATGAAAAATAAAAAATAAAAAATGCAAAAAGAAAAACGAAAAACGAAAAATGAAAAATAAAAAATGAAAAATAAAAAACGAAAAATAAAAAATGGAAAAGAGATATAAAAAATGAAAAATGAAAATTGAAAAATAAGAAAAGAAACATAAAAATTAAAAAATGCAAAAGGAAAAACGAAAAAGAAAAAATAAAAAATAAAAAAACGAAAAATAAAAAATGTAAAATGAAATATGAAAAACGAAAAACGAAATATGAAAAATAAAAAATTAAAAATTAAAAATAAAAAATAAATAATAAAAAACAAGCAAGAAATCTAGACCGGTCTAGAGCGACTATATGATACCCTATACCATGGTTTAGAGACCTTATCTCTTTGGTCCAACTAATTCGATGTAGAAAATAATCATAAACCAAATTTGAGTGGCATTTTTATTAATTTTTTGGCTGCAGATGTGAAAAAGTTCATACCGGATGCTATATTTACATGGGGTCTAGGTCGTAATATCGACCAATCCTGACCATATTTGTTAAAGTCACTTATATTTTGAAAAAAAAAATACAAACCAAATTTGAGAAAAATCTGTGCAATATTTTCGTATTTTGATAGATTTAAGTGAAGATCGGGAAGCAGCTCTATGTGGGGCCTATGACTAAGAATTGTCCTATAGAGATTATTTTGGACTATTGATTAATGGATATAATAAACACATACAAACCCAATTCGACTAAGATCTATGGCAATTTATGTCGATTTCATAGGGGTCATTTGTATGGGGACTAGCTCTGAACAAGGACCGAATTTCACCAGTTTCAACGGCGTTCATCCTGTGGCCGGTAGAAGCTTACATACCAAATTTCTTTACAATGCATTCATTTTTGCGACCTGTAGTTTGAATAAAATTTACATGCTCACACAGACGGACGGACGGACAGACAATTTTGGTTAAAAAGGAATTTTTCCCATGATAATTAAATGGGAAATTAAAACTAAAATAGCGACTTCTTAGAGTTGAGGTGAAACACCCATCCTTGGTGAGGCTTTTTTTATATTAAAGAAAAACATTTGAGGGGGTAGGAGCAAAAAAAAAAAAGAAATTAAAAATTTTTTTTGAAGAACCCTAATGCAGAGGGTGTATATCGGTTTGGCAATAAAAATAAATAAATATATAAATAAATTCCGTAGACCCCATAAACTATACATATTGTTGATTCATATAAAAGGAAAAGTTGATGTAGCGCTGTGCGTCTGTCTCCATGCTGTCTGTTTGTCTGCCTGTCTTTTTATACCCTCCACCCCAGTGTGCAGAGGATATATATAAGTTTGTCATTCCATTTGTAATAATTAGAAAACAAATTCTGGACCTCATAAAATATATATATATTTGTGACCTTTATAACAAGCAGAGTTGATACAGCGATGTCCGTCTGTCCGTCTGTCCGTCTGTGGAAATCACGATGACAACTTTAGTTGGGCAGCTGGTGTGCTCGTTGGTATAAAAAATGATTCACTAACACTCTGAGAAGTCTGCTATTTAAAATCGTCCAAATCGATCATGCTTATTTTTGGTACATTATTTCTTTTTCATACACTATGTCCATACTAATTTTCATCAAAATCGGAGAAGAATTAGGCATACCTCCCATACAAAGTCAAACTTCCGCTTAAAAATCGCCAAAAAAGTGATTTTGAGTCGATCGGTGTAATAAAAGATGGGTCTAGATCAAATATTTTTGGTAGCTACAAACAGCAGCACCAAGTCATTATACCAAAAAATTAATAAAAATTAACCAGTTGAAATAATAAATCTATAATATTAATAGGCTTATTAAGTTAAGTATTTCATTTATATTGAAAAGATTTTTGTGCAAATCAATATAAATTGATTATATTTTATTTATTAATTTATTATTTTTAAAGTTTAAATTATTAAAAATAATTACATATCGATTTCTTGTGACCGCTGTTTTGTTCTACCTTTTTATCCCGACTTTGACCAAAGGTATATTATTTGAATGGTATTGTTTTAGCCGTTTTGCAGATTTATATATTTTTAAATTTTTTCCTTTATTTTGAGTAGATTGCATTTTTGAGTAATTTTGAGTAATTGCATAAAATTATACAATGCTATGTGTGTGTTTATTAAATTTGTTAATGTTTTTGTAATAAAAATGAGTTTTTTTTTTTTGTTGATTTGTGAATTGGCTTTAATTGATTAGCATACCTTTAGGGTCTTTATTTAATGAAAAAATAAATTTTCCTAGAATTTGCGGGCTGGAATCTGATACTAATAATAAATATTTTTATATTAGCAGAGCCCCTGCAATTGATTGCTATAAGTGATACATAGCTGATGCTTCATGTTCGATTTTAAAAAAGGGTCATAAAATATCATTAATTACTAGATGTTTACACATCTCCCCTGTGATCGGACTTACATGATTTTTTTGAAGCTATAACTCAAGATGATAATTTCTAATTTATTTCTTCAGCAGAATTCTAGCTAAGGCTTAGATTAATAATTCTATTAATATTAATATAGTCATGTAAAAAATAGACCAAACTCCTTCTCTTGTGTCGTTTTTGCAGTACTTATTGAAGCTAACAAATCGCTATTTTCGTTTTACTAGTTTCGCTGCTGTTCGGAGTTTATGCCCTCTTTTATATTTTGTCTGAAACTTATTTCTTCTTAGGGACATGCAATTTTACTCACGGTTATATCTCAGTAGCCAATTGGAATTTTGTTCTCCTGTCTTGTAGCTATACACCAGGAAAAATTGTAAAATAACTTAACCCGAAAAAACTGTGTCTAGTGCCTCCAATTTGCTAAAGTACTGAAAAATTCTAATTCTTTCTATCTCTTTGCACCATTATATATATGCATCGTAATTCTTCAGAGCATTATAAAACTAGCAAATGCTTTTTTCATAGTTTGCAGCTGTTTTTTGCATTGAAAATTTTGGATTTTAGTTTCTTAAGCTATGTGCATTTTTTCCATAGATGGCGTTATTGCAAGTGCATATAAAGCTTGAACTAGAGTTATCAGTCAACAAAAATGTCATTTTATGAGCTCCACTATTAAATCATACGCAGTCTTATTAAAAACAATTATAGAAATAAGAGGAGAATTAAATAATGTTTGAAGATTTCATTCGATGACATGGTAAAAGAAATATGTTAAGGTTATAAAAAAATTTGGCCTGAAAATGCCAAACTCTTCGGAATGTTTTATTGTACTGGCCTAGTGCTTTCACCTTGAATTAGAATTCGCCACCACCGCGAATGAATGTTGTACTATCTTATTTGACGTTGCTTTGCCATGAATTCATTACCTTAAGTTTTTTTTAAATCAAAATTTATCTGTTCAATTTGTTAACTATTATTTTTATTTTTTTTAATAAAACTGTGTTATATTTCATAATAATGATAAGTGTTAATTTATTAAATTTTATTTATAGAGTTTTATGTTCAAGTATAAAATATTGTTTTTTAAATACTCAAATTCAACGAATTTCATTAAAACTGCACAGTGTTATTAAAACATACTTTTTTAATGGTGAGTGTTAGAGAAGAAAAAAGCATATACATATTTCGAAATAAACATAACTACTCTGTATTATAGAACATTCTATTTATCATTGTAATAATGGTTATGTTATAATTGATTAAATAGTTTCTATATGAGATTTTTCTACTTGGGGGAGGCCATGAGTTATGAAGCTGCGTCTCACAAATAATCGTACTTGCACTTTTTAGCAGTGCACTTTACATAGTCACTCAAACTGAGGCATGAAAAATAAAAATAAAAATAAAAAATTAAATAGGAAAATTAAAAATAAAAAATTAGAAGTAAAACTGAAAAATAAAAAATTAAAAATCAAAAATAAAAAATGTAAAATAAACAAGTAAGAAAATTATAGTCGGTCTAGACCGACTATATGATACCCTATACCATGCGTTTAGAAACCCTATCTCTTAGGCCCAACTAACTGGACATAGAAAATAAGCAAAAACCAAATTTGAGTAGGATTTTTATTAATTTTTTTGGCTGCAGATATGAAAAAGTTCATATCGGATGCTATATCTATAAAGAGACTAGGTCCAAAAATGGACCGATCCTGATCATATTTGGTAAAGTCTCTTGTATTTTGCAAAAATATATATAAACAAAATTTGAGAAGAATCAGTGCAATATTTTTGATTTTTGATAGATTTAAGTGAAGATCGGGAAGCAGCTCTATATGGGGCCAAAGGCATCATTTTTGGACTACTCATGGATGGATGTAATGAACGCATACAAACCCAATTTGAGTAAGATCTATATGACAATTTGGATCTTATGGCAATTTATGTCGATTTCATAGGGGTAATTTGTATGGGGGCTAGGTCTGAACATGGACCGATTATCACCAATTTCAATAGCGTTTATCCCATGGCCGACAAAAGCTTACATACCAAATTTCGTCAAAATATATTCATATTTGCGACCTGCAGTTTGATTACAAGCTTTACATGGACACACAGACGGACGGACGGACATTGCTAAATCAACTCAGAAAGTGATTCTGATTCGATCGGTATAATTAAAGATGGGTCTAGGTCAAATATTTTTGGTTGTTACAAACAGCAGCACAAAGTCATTATACCCAAACCACATAGTGGTATAGGGTATAAAAATGAAAAATAAAGAATGAAAAATAAGAAATGAATAATTAAATATTAAAAATCTGAACTGAAAAATGAAATATAAAAAATGAAAAACAAAAAATAAAAAATGAGATATGAAAAATGAAAATAAAAAATGAAAGAATGACAAATCAACAATAAAAAATGGAAAATGAAAAATGAAAGACGAAAAATTAAAAATGATATACATATATATAAAATTAAACCGAAAAATTAAAAACTAACCAGTTGAAATAATAAATAATAATAATTATTTTTATATTAGCAGAGCTCCTGCAGTTGATTGCTATAAGTGATACGTAGGTAACGCTTTCTGTTTGATTTTAAAAAAGTGCCACAAAAAAAACTTTAATTAGTAGATACTTACACATATCCCCTGTGATCGGACTCACATGATTTTTTTTTAATCAACTCTGTTAAAGGAGTTTAAAACCTTTCTCTGTTTTGGCATCATTAAAAAATATTTCTTTTTCGTTTATATATTTTTTATATATATTTTTAGCAACAAATGTGTTATATTCCAATGTGATATATCTATTAAGCCACCACTATTTTATTCATAATAGGTACAAAAAATATTCAATTTATAAAGATAAAAAAATATATATAATATCGATGGCTTAATTTGGAAAGAAGTAACTTAAGCCATAGGACAAGCGCTATTGAAATTAGTAAAAATGAGTGCATGTTCAGACGTTGTCCCAATTCAAATGACCCCTACGATATCGCATTAACTTGCCAAATTATCAAAAACCCTATACGACGATTTACTTAAATCTATCAAAAACAAAAATATTGCATAAATTTTTCTCAAAAGCGGTTTGTATATGTTGTAGCAGAAAATAAGTAACTACCAAATATAGTCAGGATCGGTCCAATTTTCGACGTAGATTTGGCTTATACTTTCTTTTTCTAAACCCAAGTAGTTGGACCTCTCTCTGAACGCATTGTATAGGGTATCGGTATCGAGTATCGGTCGAGACCGAATGTAATTTTCTTACTTGTTTTCCTAAGAAAATGTACTTTCAAATGAAAATTTATCAGTTTAAAGGTATCGGATTTTCCATTTTGTGGCCGTTTTTGCCCCTAAGAGGCTCGAATTAAAAGAAATTTTATTCTTCTCCATTATTTGTGCCTCTGGTGGAATCTACATACCAAAAATTTCATATTATTAAATTACTTTCAAAAAAAAAAAATACAAAAAGGTACACTCGTACCCTTATGGGCTGTTTTTACCCCGCCCTTTAATATCCGAATTTCCAAAAGTTTTCCTCTCATCTGAAGTTTCTGTCACAAGTGAAATCTGCAAACTATACTTTATACAAATTGTTTGAGGAGATACCAAATGTACACTTTTCCCCCCGTTGGCCATTTTTATTCCCTTAAACGCTAGAATTACCAATAAATTCATCCCTGACTGATGCCCATGTATTCGGTGGAGTCTGTATGACAAAATTCATGTACACATGTATACAGATACCTGACCGTTTTTATCCCCCTTAACATCCGAAGTCCAAAAGTTTTCCTCGCATCTGATGTTTCTATCTCTAGTGAATCCATGTGCTATATTTCGTATTCCTAGATTCACTTGTTTATAAGATAGCAAATGCGCAATTTGAACTAACGTTTGTTTCTCTGATAGACCCTACACACCAAATTTCATATTCCTAAACACATTTGTTACCATTTTACCCCTTTTCGTCCGCTTTTGCCCCTTTAGTGTACGAATTTTTAAATATCCCTTCTTAGTGGATCTTTACGCCGAGAGGGTAACCTACAGTACAAACTCCAAATTTTTGGGTCGAAGAATTTGGGCTGCGTGATGATGTTCAACCACGCAACTTTTATATATATATATATATTAAAAAAACATATTTACACTCAATATTTAATTGTTATTACGGAGGTGTGAAAAATTGTTCAGAGCAATTTTTATAGATTTCGACTATAATTTAATAAAATTAAAGAAACGGAAAATGGCCCAAAAATTGTGGGTCATTTTTCATATCTAATTTGTGGTTAATTTTTCATAATGAAATATGGCTAACTTTTTAAAACGGAAAATGAACAAAAAAAAATTGGATAAATTCCCCAAAAAGTTGGCTAATTTTTCACTTTTTTCATTTGAGGGAATATTGTTTGGGAGTGTTTTTTTAGGGCCACTTTTAATTTTTATTTATTTTTTTTTTTGCTATTTTTAATTGGTTCATATTGCCTTGAGCTGGTTTGTTGATGCCATACGAAGCGTATGATTACTTTGAAACCCATCTGCTATAAAAATGGGAGATTTAGCCGACTTTTGTAACATACTCAAAATACAGAGCAATCTGAGAGGAAATTTGTTTTGGAACATGATAAAATGGATTTTTTTTTTGATTTTTTTAAGAAATTAGTTTAGAGTATATAAAACAAATATTTAATAGATAGACCTTTCTTTATGAATTTATTTAAATAATTCAATTTTAAGTTGCAATTATCTACTCCCTAATACTAGGTTCGAAAATAAATCTGTCTATTGGCCAGTTAGTGATAATATAAATAACTAGAATATATATGTTTAAATATATATTTATAAACCAATATTTATTTAAATTTTAAATACAGAAACCAATAAAGTTCAATATTGATTAAATATATTAATTTTTTATATATATATATATACCATTTATCCAGCAATTTTTAACGTTTGCATAATTTATTGATTTTTGTGTCATTTATTTATTGTTTGTTTGATTGTGAGTTGATTTTTTAATTTCCGCTTTTTTAAAGATAATTAAAACAAGTTTTTTGCATTTACAAATTCACTATCAAATAGTGTGAAACACTTTATAATATGAGTTGATATTATTAAATTGAAATTGAGTTTAAAGTCAAATAAAAAAAAAAATAAACATAAAAAGTAAATTCGAGCCATAGCTAGTGACACTGATGGGGGAGTTGCAAAATCCTGGACGGCTGTCAAGCGTATTTCAGAGGCAGGCTTATAAGGCAACTATTTTGTAAAAGAGGAGAAAATCTTTAGGACTTTATTCATTTTGATTTATATGCACCCAAAAAAGAGTCAGGCTATAATTTTCTAAATAAATGTGTCAGTTTTAGAAGCCGATTGAAGTTTTATTAACCGCTGGCTTTATGGCTTTTACTACTTATTTCAAGGGTGAACAACAAAATTTACAGCTTCTTACTTAACAGCGAATAATAATATAGATGAACGAAAACTTGAAGCAAACTTTGAAAAAAGCTTTTAATACAGGCAAATATTTTCAAAATAGATTACGTAGGAAAGCCACAGAGAAGACTCCTACCGAACTATGGTTTTAAAATAGTCATTCATATAATGCATAGAGAATTTTGTAAGTGCGCCTTAATTTCATGCGAAGATGAAATTTGAACTTAATGATTTATCAAAGAAATATATTCTTATCAGATTTTGTGACAAGGCCAAGTTATATAGATTATTAAATTTATAAATACAAAATATAATAACATTCCGAGTTTTAGTTATATGATTGATTATGCTAAAAGGCATAGAGGTGTTGTCAAGTTATTTTAAGTTGTTGTTAGAACGTTAAATAGGGAGGTATACAATATATCCTGCAACATCCACTTGGGAAAGATTAAAAAAAGTATTTTAATACCAATTTCAAAACTAATAAAACGAATACACTTTGCAAGATGTTCAAGGTATTTAGAATAATTCCAAAGCAATGGATTTGTGCAATGGTAATGTTGATCTACGATTATCTTCGAGATATAATTTTAACACTTATACTATTTTTTAATATGGGACATTCTATTTTAAAGCAAGGAATGGGTCTGCATAGAGTAAAAATGTAGTACTTCAAGTAAATAATATTCAAAAAGATGGAATTTTCGCTTTTGTTGTTCACATATTTTGGCGGCGTGAAAAGTCAAAAGGTATTAGAATTGTGTTTAGCATTAGTAATATATTTTTTTGCCAGATGCTCACAATTATATGACAATATTTCCATATCCTATTTCCCCTTTGTTATCCCTGCAACCATCCATTAGTAGTAGCAAATTTATTTTTCGTTGTTTCGTTGGTGGATTCCAAAGACGTTAATGGTTAAATTTTTTTATTCCATCATAAGATCTCAAAGCTTGCTGCTTAATGGCACTGGTATTAATTGGTATACGTTTTTAAGTGTAATCTTCTATTCATTTCAACAGAACCATTTCTATTTTCTCTATAATGGTATACGAAGGCGACTAGCAGCTAATTTTGTAATAAAAATCACGGCTTGTCTAATCGCCTTTTTAATTGTCCGGCTTGTCGCTTCGTTTATATTTAAAGATTTTCCAATCGAACTTTTACTTTCACCATTTCCAAGTCGGTGAAGAATTTATATATTTTTTGTCTTCCAAGGAAATAGTTGTCCGTTTTTCCTTTTTCATGGCTCAAATAAAAGTTTTGATTTTATTTAATAAATTGTGCTTAGTGAAAATTTTAAAATCGTCTTAATAACAGCAATCAAAATACAAATTTCTAAGTTTCGACACATAGGAAATACCATGAAATAAAAAAATAGTTTTCTAAAACCCGCAGTTCAGAAATTACAATCTACAATTTGTTTGCTAGTTTAAAACTAAGTAGAAGATCTAGATGTAAAAAGAATTGCAAAAACTGTAAATCCCCTTAATACAAAAACCAGGAAAACAAAACTTTAGATCTCCTAACCATACAACAATCAAGGAAAATATTGCAAGTCTCCAGTTATGAACAAGGAACAGTTAAATTCAGATTCCATTTTTTTTGTCCGTGTAAAACATGTATAAAAATAGTATAAGGTTTATCATGTTATTTACAAAAAACCCTGTACAAACAATATAAGTTTATTTCTGTTGACCATTTATTTTATTTTTTTATTTATTTATTAATTTGGAATTCTATACACAAGACTAATGTCTCTTATTACAGTATAGAATTATTAATTTGTTGAAAAAAAAAAGTTATACATTACAAATAATTTATAAAAAGAAAGAAAAAACAAATTACAAATAGTTACAATATTAACTTTAATATAAATGTGTTAGACATAAGTTTAATTTTGGCTCAAAAAAAGATAAAAAAAAGTACTAAATTAAAATACTTAGTAATAATAAAGTTTTAAAATTTTACAAATCAAAGTTTTCAAAATGATCAAATGACAAAAGAGAAAAAGAATTTTTATCCAATCAAACAATAAAGTTCAAAATAGTTAAATCGAGAACAGACTAACAATGCTTTTTTTGAAAATTTGTGCATTACTTATAGTTTGTAAATGGTATGGGATTTAATTCCAAAGACGGACAGCACTAATGAAGAACTGCCAGCTGGAAATTAAATAACGACGTTTGAGAGGTATAATTATGTTTCCTCTATTAGAATTGGAAAAAGTTAAACGTTTGTATAGATGTTCCGGCTCCTTAGTGTAGATTACCTTATGTAAAAATATTAAAACTCTGGTTTTGAGTAATTCATCAAACTGAAAACCATAGAGCTTAGCTGTTGTAATTGGTGAAATGGAATCATACCTTTTCTTGCCGTACACGTAACGTGTTATATTTTTAAATGCAGAGTTGAGTTTATCTCTGCTAGCAGCATCACATTCAGCAAACAATTCACATCCATACATCAGAATTGGCATTAAATAAGTTTTTGCAATAAGTGATCTAATATTAATGGGTGTGCAGTGCTGCGTTGACCAAAGTGTTCTTAGCATCGAAAAAGTTCTACCACATGCATAATTAATGTGGTCGGACCATGTAAGAGTATTTGTTGAAGAAGATTCCTAGATTTTTTGCTGAATTTACAGTTTCTATACGTTCATTATTAAGATTTAGGACAGGTATATAAGCAGTTCTATTAAAACGTGTTTGAATAACAAGGCATTTAGAATTCCTTGGATTTATGCTAAGTCTATTTGCTGTAGCCCAGGTGTTAACCCTCTGAAGTTCCTCACTCAAAATAGTGATGCATTGTTGAATCATAGAAACGTTACAGCTGATGTAAAGTTGTACATCGTCGGCGTACATTCTTATTTTACAATCGTAAAGTTGGTTCGGAAGATCATACGCATAAATATAAAACAGAAGAGGGCCTACAATTGATCCTTACGGAACACCTCTTCTAACTGGCAGTAATTTAGATCGGGTTGAAATACTTTGAATAAATTGATATCTATTATTAGGATAGATCGATATTAAACGTGTGGCAGTAGTTGAGAAATTGAACATGTTTTTAAGCTTATAGCATAAAATATTGTGATCAACAGTATCAAAAGCTTTCGAGTGATCTAACAGTATTAAACAATTTGTCTTCCCTGCATCAATCTCTTTCTTTATATCCTCCGCTGCATCTACCAAAGCAGTAATGCAGCTATGTTTTCTTCGAAAACCTGACTGACGATCTGTTAACAGATTGTATGTATTAAGATAAAGTGATATTTGTTCGTGAATGATTCTTTCAGAAGCTTTAGATAAAAATGGTAATATTGCAATTGGTCTATAATCGTATTTCGTTTTGGGTATTGGGATAATTTTTAAATTTTTCCATTTAGTAGGATAGCAGCTAGTAGTTATAATGCTAATAAATATATGTGTTACGGATGGCAAAATTTGAGGGAGAAGAATTTTGAGAAATATAGGATGAATTTCGTCCGCTCCAACTGCATTTGATTTAATAGACATACAAATTTTCAAAACAACAATCTCATGCAAAGCAATAGTTTTGTGTATATTCTCTAACTCCCATATTCTTATTAGTAACACTTTCAATTATTTGATGGACAACTTATGAATCAAATGCATCAATTGAATTCAATTTTTATTTAAAAAAATTTGGATTTGCTCAAAGAGATATACTGATGTTATAAAGTCTAAATGTAACAATAAAATTGATATGCACTCTATGTTCAATGCATTATTTTGATGCTTATGTCTGCTAAAATGATCACATAAATATTTAAAAATTTTTAGGAAATCGAGACAGAAATATTTAACATTTAACTGATACAACTGATACAACGAAAAACACAATTTGCCAAGATATTTAATAAAGGCAAATTTGTAACTTTTTTTCAAAACGAATTTTAGCAACTTAAATTTTGTCACATGCCTTCCAAAGGATGTCTTAATCCTTTTTACATGATAACTTTAAAATATATTAATAAATTTGGCAAATAAAAAGAATTATTCTAGACCATGTTATTGAGTTTTTTTTAAATAAATATTTCACTTTTGAAACCGCCGTATTTCAGGAGGTGCTAAGATAGAATTCGAAAGTTTTAAATATTTATTAGTTTATTAGTTATGCCAATTTTTTTTCAAATCTTAAAAAGGTCCGGCCGAAAAAAGTTGCTTTCTTCGTTGATTAAAAATACCACAAGTATCCACAAGTTTTCTTCAATAAAGACAATCACTGGTACGTATGATCCGTTACATTTAATGCACAAAAAAATTATTCATACGCCTTTCTTTTATTTTTCAAACCAATTTTGAAAGAAAGTATTTTTAGGCCATTATTTCAGCTACATTTAAATTTTTGTGATGATTTCGATAACGCACAAACACTAGAATCTTTCCTAATAATAAATTTTATTAAAAATTATTTTGTTGTTATTAAGTTGTTTTTTTTTTTCTGTATCTTGTTATTTATTGAAGCCCTAAATGTAAAATTCGTCCAAATCTTTTTAAACTATTATTTTGTTTTGTTTTGTTTTTAATAACAACAATAAAACAGAGAAACTCTTTGCTGTTTTCAACAATATAATTTTTATAGCTTTCCAAGATGGACTACATATATTTCTTGTTCGTTTTTAATGTTTTTTGTACTCCTAAACAAAGATTTATATCACAGACATCTATATGTATGTGTATATAAATACAATACACAAACACTTAAGACACACACACATACACTTGAATATAAAGTGCTCAAGCTTGTACAACCAAGCAAATGTTTAAATGAATATTAGGTGAACATTTTAACAACTTCCGATGGTACACGTATATATAGTACATGCAAATCAGACGGAAATAGAAAAACTAAAAATGGAGAAAACTATACAGACAGGTTTTCGTTTTGTGATCTTGTTGCTGTTTAAAAGAACTCCAAAGTTTGAAAGGCTACGATTTTTCAAGAATTGAATTTATAGATAATAAGTTATTTGTTTGGTTCGAGATTCTGCATATGTTTTTTTTTTTTACAATGGAAAAGATAATTTTTTTTATTGTAAGAAAAATATGGGAAAATAATTAAGACAGCGGTAATTGGAATAGCGGCTTTGAACGACGCGACTTTTTCTGTTAATTAATTTAAAAAATGCTTAATCAACCATTTAACTCTAAAATTAGAAAGAAAAGGACATGAGGATTTTTAATTATATATTTCTATATATTTAAAATAACGGTGGCGCTATCACTGTTCTTGAAAATTATAATAGAAAATAATTAAAATAATCTACTTTCAAAGCTTTTTCATTTAATGTAAGTTAAAATTTCCCATAAATTCTCTCGAATATAAATTATGAAAAGGTTTATAGTGTAACACGTATTAAAATTCTACCTGTATTGTCAAGTGTCAGTAATAATATAAAGTTTTGTTGTATAAAAAAAAATTAATACCTAGCCCATAACGCAATAATTTAAAATCTAAAGTGCTCTTAAAGTGAAAAGTTTTGATATTGCATAAAATTCCCAAAATTCTTCTCCTGTGATTTGACATCAATAGTGTCATGGAAGGTAAGTATTTATTAATACTAGCAGATTTCAGCCCTCGAAATTCGAGTGCAAATTCCGGGAAGTTTTATTTTTTCATTAAATAAAGAACCTAAAGTTATGGTAATCAATTATAGCCAATTCACAAATCAACACACAAAAACACATTAACAAATTTAATAAACACACACATAGCATTGCATAATTTTATGTATGTGTTAGTAGCAACTTTAAATGCAATTTACTCAAAATAAAAGACAAAAATTTAAAAGTCGGTAAATCTGCAAAACGGCTAAAAAGAAATACCTTTCAAATAATATACGTTTGGTCAAAATATGGATAAAATGATATAACAAAACATAGGCCACAAGAAATCGCGTAGCCTATTAATATTATAGATATTTTTGAAAAACGTAATTCTGTGAAACTTTGAAGTTTCTTAAAAAAGAAATTAGATTATGAAAGGAAAACCAGTAAACGCCTCTTCACTTTTTTTAAATTTGGGAATTGCCTAAAGCTAAAGTCATTTTCTAGTCTCTACACTTATAAGTACTCAGATGTGAGGTACTGTATTATTACAACGTTGTGAACCTATTGCACAATGAGACCGAAAATGGGTAATTTTTTTGATAAAATTTTGAAAACTCATTTTTAAATTTTACAAATTTTCTTAAACAAAATTTAAAAAAATTGATCAGGCGCATGAAAAAGTTTTACTGCTTGAATTTTTAAGTAAATTCATTGCCCACACTTTTTTTGACAAGGATTTTTTTTTTGCGGATTTCCAGAAAAATCAGATATTTGTTAAACATTCAGTAAATGTACACTTTCTAATTGCTTTGTATCAAAAATTAATCAGTTTTCTACTTTAAGATGTTATGTTTTATTTTAATAGCCTTTGATTTTGGAAAAAAATAATATGAACCCATTAACCCTTTTGAACTTGGGGTCAAATATGTCCCCAAGCTAATAAAAGGCAATTTATTAAAATATTCAAATATGTTGCAAGTGCTGTTATGATGCTTAAAATCAAATAAGCAAATGTACAGGTCTTCCATACTAACTATCTGGATAAATCCGAGGATGTTAACCCAATTTTTGCCAAGGCCAGCTTTGTATTTTAGATATTTTGAAATATAGATTGCCGAAAACGAGTTTTTGTTTTTAGTTCCATGAAACCAATCAGCTCTGTTCTTGAAACGTTGTTATTTGAATAAGAGTGAATTTAAAATCACACGAAATTGAAATTTTTGGTTTCTTGAAACCACCTTTTTTATTTATTTAGTGGAACATATGTTATCTAGAAACCTAGGTGCCACAAGGTTCTTTATTCAGTTTCACAGAAAACTTTTAAGTATTTTGTGCATATTTTTTCTTAAGTTTATAGAAAAAGAATAAAGAAAAATATTTTCTTTTGAAATAATAACTTATTTGTTCATTTAATTGTTTTTGTTCTTCAATCATATTCAATAAGTTGGATTTGACTGGCATCACTACTGTTTCGAACATATGCAAAAAAAATAAAAATATGTGATTTGACGAAAAAAATTTTTTTAATTCCCCTATTTGCAATAATTAGTGCATAAAGAATCTATGTTATAATTGAAAAAATTATAATGGAAAATAGATTGTGTAAATAAAAAGTTTATATTATAGCTATAGAACAGCATCATCGCAAAAAGTGTGTTTTATTAACATCGACCACTTATTACGAGTTTTTCTTTTAAATCAGCGCAAAATGTAGACGTTTTTTAAAATCGTTTTTTTTTTTTTCATAAAATTAATGTCTAATTTTTTAAAATAATGACAAGGTTCAATAAAAAACATGTTAGAGTTTAAATATCAATTAGTTTTTTTTTTCTCTTAAGACCTGGTTAGTAGAAAAAAAGGGCATTTGTTTTGATTTCACAAAGCCTTTTCTATGTGAATTAAAACGCGAAAAAATATTCTTATTGAAATTAGAGAACAGCAAAAAACTCGTAGATTTAAGAATTTTTTCATTTACGAGTTTTTTTTTGTGATAGTGGTTTCAAGAAGAGGGGTGAATATTTAGAATTGGTACCAAAATAATCCATTGTGATAATTTTTTGGTGAAACTGTCTTCTTACAGCTATAACCAATTTTATTATAATATTATTTATTTTTAACTATCTATATTTTCCTAAATAAAATATTATGGGTTCAGATAAAAATATACAGTTAGTTCGCTAGACGAGACATATCATCGTCCACCATGAAAACAATTGTATTATTGGTACGCAAAATTTATAGTTAATCACATCTATAAACTGCTGGGTGTACTGAACTCCAGACTCCAGGTTATGTGCCTCCACACAGGCATTTGCTTCGCCAGCATAGGAGTGGAAATGAACATTATTAATCTTGCCGTGTACTATAAAAGGCACTAAATTTGTTTTATCCAGTCATATACACGAAATATATGGCCTACAGTCACGAATAGTTTAATTTGTTGTAGAATATTAATTGAGAAATTATGCCGCTCTTCGGCTGATTTCTGAACTGCTACTCCTTTGTTTTTTTTTTAACCAATACCAAAATGCCCACAAAAACTTCATAGCAGGTTGAATCAATCACGTCCTCAGGCCTATAGCAACCTACCCTTTTAATATAGTTGTTAAGAAGAATATTTATTTTTAATTAATTAAGCTTTATTGCGCCCACAACCCTTATTGCTCAAGTCTCAAACAAAACTAAAAACTTCATTACAAATTTGTCAATATTTCAGTATCGCTTTCGCCATGCATACAATGTTTTAATGCTGTTCTCCACAAGGTCCATTCCAGTGAGTATTTTCTATACACTATTTGATCCTCCTTTATTTTTTTTCAATAATTATAAAATATTTTACACGTTGTGGTTTTAATTTGCATATGTGTCCCTGCTTAAGAAAAATTTCGTGGATTCACTTTTTTTTGGATTTATATGTAAAAAAAAACCTTCAATATTCTTATGTAACCGCTCGCAAGTCTCAACAACATTGGAAAGTAATGCAAATATACAATTATATAAAACAGCAAAAACCCAGTTGATCAAATTGATCACACTCGCGAGGAATTTTCAGAAACACAACAAACTTTAAAATAATTCAAAACAAATAAATCAAAGCAAACAGGAACATTATAAAAAAAAAGTATAATTAACTGAAAATTTAACTTCAACTAATTTTAAAATTTTACATGCAGCGATTGATTTACGTAAAAGTTCGTGTTTAGTATCAGCTTTTTCTCTACGTGGACTAGTTTATATCAAAATAAGTTCATCTGATGAACCGATACGAATTGAAGACTTAAGCGAACTTAATAAACTTTTTCCATCTACTAATAAAATATAAATATACAAAACGAATTTCGAAATTGATGAAACCATGAGGTCATATGCTTACCCTCTTATCCTTTTTCACACTGCAAGCAAATATTATGTTTATGAGCCACATATATTTATTTTAAACATTATCTATAAATTTTATCATAAAACAAATCAAATTAAAAATTTTATCACTAAATTTTCTATCTTATATCTTATTTCTCTAATGTCACTCATAATCTCACCAACTTTAAATCTAAATGTTGTTCATTTTTTTTTTTATTATAATAGCGTTGTCTGCTCTGTTTTAAATATTGATTATATCATCAACTAATAGCTCGGGGTTGGGTTCTACGGTCAGTACGAGAAATCTGATTAATATTCTTACTAAGCAACGCAATGGTCTTAATATATGCCATATTAATACCCAAAGTTTACTTCCCAAAATTTATGAATTTCGTTACTTGTTTGAAGAATCTATAATATTCTAATGGATTCGAACTTATAGAGTCAATTGATATCTATCGGCTTGCATATAGTAAACACTGAGCAAACTACTCACTTCACGAATACTAGTAGTACACTAATAGATATTTTTATATTGGGTAATGTTTCAATTTTATTACTGTACGATCAACTTACTGCGCCATGTTTTTCAAAATACGACTTAATTTTTATGTCATATGATTTCAAATTAATGACAACAGAAAGTTCCATTAGTTTTCGTGATTTTCGGAACATTAACTATAGTTTATTGGAAGAACAATTTAACACCACTAACTGGAATTTTATATACAACATGGTATCTGCTGAGGAACAATTACAATTTTTTAATAGCCATATACTGCGCCTCTTTGATATTACTGTTCCCTTGCGTATTTACAGAGGTGATAAAACCAAAAAGTGTTGGTTTAATTCTACTATCAAAAGCCAAATTAATGATCGTGATGAGCGTTACACATGATGGAAAAGATTTAAAACCTCTGAACTACATGAGGAATACCGTATAGCACGTCGGAATGTTAATAAGAGCATAATGGAAGCAAAATCGAACTATTACGCTACCCGATTTCGAACGGCTGTTGACTCTAACAAGAAATGGCAAACGATTAAGGAAATTGGAATCGGAAATAAAAAACTACTATTTGTAAAGTTAATGCAAATGAATTAAATGCATCATTTATCAATATACCCTCAACTATGCTATTGGATCAAAATCCAACAACTAATCAAATAAATGAATCCAGGCAACTTCCACCATTGCATCAATTTGAATTTTCATGTATCTTGCCTATTGATATATTATTAAGTTGCTTGTCCGTGAAGTCCAATGCAGTCGGGTTTGACCAGATACACCCAAAATTCGTAAAACTTCTTCTACCTAAGGTATTAGTTTACATCACCCACATTTTTAACACCATTATTACCACAAGTCACTTTCCAAATTGTTGGAAACATGCAAGGATTATGCCTGTGAAGAAAACTGGAACTGAATTTCACCCTATTTCAATATTACCATACTTATCTAAAGTATTTGAACGACTGGTATATGAGCAAATGAGTAAATATTTAACTAATTACCATCTCCTAGCTAAAAATCAATCAGGCTTTAGGCCAAAGCATATCTGCATCACAGCGCTCATTCATGTATCTGAAGACATCAGACAAAATCTTGACAATGGATGTGTTACGCTGCTGGTGCTTTTGGATCACACTAAAGCATTCGATTCTGTTAATCATGGAATTCTTTGCAATAAACTATCAAATAAATTCAACTTTACTTCAACTGCTGCATCGCTGCTAGCTTCTTATCTTACTAATCGTTTCCAATCTGTATCTTTGGGTGACACAATTTCCACTGCACTACATGTATCTAAAGGAGTGCCGCAAGGTTCTATTCGTGGCCCACTATTATTCAGATTATACATTAATGATTTACCCAGTCAACTTTCACACAGCAATATCCATATATATGCGGATGATGTTCAAATTTATATTAGCTTAAAAAAAGGATTAATTCGTGAATGCACTGAAAAGCTTAATGAGGATCTCAATATAATATTTGAATGGGCTTCTTCAAATGGACTTTACTTAAGTCCAAAAAAATCAAAATGTTTAGTTATAACTCAAAGAAATAAAACCATCCCTATAGATATTCCAGTATCATTAGGTAATCAGAATATTGAATTTGTGGAATCTGCTAGGAATCTGGGAATCATTTTTAATAAATCGCTCACGTGGAACAATCAGATTTATTCTGCAGCTGGAAAAATATTTGTAATGCTAAGAACATTGTACCCTATACAAAATCTTACACCTTTAAACATTCGTGTGCTTCTCGCGAAAACTTTCATTATGCCGAAGTTACTATATGGTTGTGAGATATTTGCTTTTTGTGATTCAGAAATTAAAAGGAGATTATTAGTAGCTTACAATGCGATTCTACGTTATGTGTATGGTATAAAGAGATATGATGGAACTTCTCTATATTCTAAGTCTCTGTACGGAGTTGACCTCGTGGCCTTAATAGAAATAAGATCATTAATTCTACTTCACAAAGAAGTATACACCAAAGAACCATCTTATTTATTTGAACGCCTTCAATTTGCACGGTCCAATAGAGGAAATAATCTTATACAATTACGATATCGAACATTAATCTCTAGTTGGCAATTTTTTATAAATACCATATGTCTGTGGAACTCGTTACCCAACAATTTACAAATAACAGACAACGCTTTACAATTTAAAAACGAATTGTTTAAAAATGATTTGGTGTCAAATTTTCAACTTTCTTAATTATTGTTTCATTTGTGATTATATTATATATTCTATACTCTCCCATTATGTATTAATTTTTTACTTATATTTTTATACTTTTGTAATTTAAAATTATTGTTATTTTTATATTTTTCTTGTTTTTTAAAAGTATTGTAATTACTATCGCAAATTGATTGTATCATTATAAGATCACATACTGTAATTAAAAAGATTTATATCTTGTTGTATTTGATATCCACATTTAATAAATAAATAAATAAATAAATAATTTTTGTTTTTATAGCTAACTTCATTTTAGATTGACTATGACAAATTTAATAAACACACATACAAACAGCATTGTACATTTTTTTATTTGAAGTCTAAGCATGTGTTTTTAGTATGTGTTAGTAGCAATTTTAAATGCAGTTAACTACAAAAAAGTGCTCCACGCGTTGCATATCTGCAAATATGGTGGACAACAAAAAAAAAAAAAAAAAAAAAATTCCTTTCAAATGGGGTATGTTGGGTCAAAAACGGTTCGTAACAAAAATTTTTATATCTGTCATAATAAATCCCCTTGCTTATTAAAATTTTTGATGAGAGTTTACAGAATAAAATTTGCATCTGTATTCTATATACTAGGCAGCCGCGCTTTGATGCAAATTTTAGGTTTTTTTTCCTGATTAAAAGCTAAGTTTTATATCACACATCAACATGATGATAATTAAGTCTTTAATTAAGAAAGCAAATCTACAAATCGTATGTGAGACTAATTATTAAATATGGTTCTATTATTTGGGATCCTCACTGCAATACCTACACTGATTTCATTGAGTCTGTTCGGAATCATTTCTGCTTGCGTAGTATATAATGGATGTCGTCGTTAGGCAACCTGCTCTCAAAATCAGGAGGGCTATATCGAACATTATTAACAGCTCTGTATTCCGTTATTTTTCGCACAAATTCTGCAAACTCGGACCCGCTAAGGATATATGTATATTTCAGCAAACTCCGTCAGGAGTATAGGCTGTGTACGTGGAATCTCCATCTTTGTCTATCTGCTGCGATATATTTGAGTTCGTTAAATGATTTTCCGGTTTCTTTAAAAATTGTACGTCTTCATGTTCTCTTCGGTCTTCCTAGTTTCCTCGCACTCTGGGGATTCCATTCGAGTATTTCAAGGCAAATTTCAATTTAGTGGTTTCCTTAGTGTATGTCCAAGCCACTTATTTTCTCCCCTTTATTTGAGTGTTGATGTTGTCTTCATCGGCGATTTGGAGAAGCTGTTCGTTCGTAACTACTCTAGGCCACCAAATCCTCAATATGTTTCGTAGACATCTATTGGTAAAAGTTTGTATATTGTGCTTGATGAATTCGTTTAGCAACCAGGCTTCGGATCCATATAGCATTACATATATTACACAGGCGTTGTACATGTGAAGTTTTATTTTGGGGCAGACGGCGTTCGACTTCCATATATTTCGTAGGTTGTAATATGTAGTTATGGCCTTATGTATTCGCGAATTTACGTCTCCGATAGTTATGTTACTACCCAAGTAGCAAAAGTTTTCAACATTTTGAATTGGCGCGTTGTTCAGCAAAAAATTTGTTGCCAAAGGAATTGCGATCAAATATAAAAAACGATAAGTTTTTTGATGTTAGCTTCGAAGTCAATGACTTGGCAATTAAATCTTTTGTCTTAAAAAAAATTTATTTGTTGCAATTGAATATCTCTTCTGGCTATTGAATGAATGTTTAACTAATGGTGTATTTTTTTCTTTTGTATAAATAGGCACTGGAGAGCAGCAATGAATCGTTTTTTTCGCTATTCATAACATTTTATGTATAAGTGAGTAGAGATTATTGAAATTAATTTACTCGAACATACTCATACTTACAGTAATGTTAATTTATAAGTATAAGTTGCAATAAATATGAGATCATACTCATACTGTTTGATTCATAAATCGCATCATTTATCATTTAGGAAAATACTTCCAATTCTTACAATTCATTCAATTCATCTATGTACAAAAATATATGTATATTTACCACACTAACGCTATAGAGCAAACGCAACACTTCACAAAGAATACTATAATGATCTTGTTCGAATCATACTTATTTTGCTTTGTCTAGGCACATTGAGTGAAGCAGAGTCTAATGATGAGTACCTTAAACTTTAAAGTGAATATGAAGTTCGATAACATCTCAATAAGTATGAATACATATAAGCAGAAAAAATTATGAAACACGATTCAACTCTACTCACTTTTTTTTGCACCATTTTAGATCTCTGATCGGTACATGGGTTTTAGTCTTATTTCACACTATAATTTTTTCCTGTTTTAAAACAAGTCTATAAAGTTTTTTCACAAAACTCTTCTTTTATTTTACTACGACACTATTAGTTATTATTGCAGCTAAATTTGTTGAAATGTGGAAAATATTTTGAAAAAAGATTTGATTATCTCGTTCGTGGCTCCCATTAAATATGCTGGGTTTTCTCGTAAACAGTGTATGTAGTTATTTTCTCATACAGCATTATTTCTTACAACCAAATAAGAAAACAAAAACTTTTTCGCTGATTGTTTTGAATTTTTCAATAAAAATATACACAAAAAGTAAAATAAAACTACTGCTACAATAGAAAATAAAAAAAACAAAAAAAAAAAAAAAATGAAACTCTATAAATGTGGCAGAGTTTCATTTGTTGTTGCTGTTCGTTATTGTTACACATCATGTACATAGTTTTTATACAATATGCTTCATAAGTATAAAACATATTTAAACTACGGAAAGAAACAAGTGTATTTGAAAATTCTTGATATAAAATTATTTAATATTTTGCACAAGATCCAAATGGGTCCTACAAAAATTTGGCCAAAAAATCAAAGTTCTTTCATCAAAGTGTTTGCAATGTTATTAGAAACTATCGGAAGAATTTTACCATTGATAGGAAACATAGTTTGGAAAGAATGAGAGATCCACATGATAGAAAGCAGACTGGTAAGCTCAGTGCTCAGACTATTTGGTGTTAAATATGAAATACAATGCAGTTTTAAAAACATACAAAGTAAAAAAAAATATTTAAAAATATGTGTGGGCCAAAAACAAGGCACGGACATTAAAATCAGGTTTTATAAAAAAAAATACTCCTGCTGCATAATGGACGACGAAACATACGTACTGTCAGAATTTTCTCGCAATATTTATATGATTGGTGAAATATTGAAGCTAAGCTTAGGACCAAAAGGTAGACGAAATTTCCAAAACAGTTCCTTGTATGGCAAAAAATTTGCAGTAGCGGCAAAGGAAGCAAATCATTTATTGCAACTGAAATTTTTATTAAGATGTATTCGTAAATAATATTCCTTCTTGTCATAAGACAACACAACATGTCCACATATTTTTGGCCTGATTCGGCATCTTCCCACTATAGTAAGAAAGCCCTTGAGTGGTATAAAAAGAGCAACGTGTGTTTTCTATCAAGCAAGTCAAATCCTCAAAACTATTTGGAGGTTAGGTCAGAGGAGAGATTGGGCTATCGTAGAGATCACAAAAAAGTTGCCCTAAAATATGGAAGATTTTAATTGATAAGGGTTTTCGGAAAGCTTTCGTAAGTTCATAACTGGTGATTAGAACTATAAAAATTATCTTTTTAGTAAGCTTTAATATAAATTCTGTTAAATAAAAAAAAATCAAAACTCCGAGGCTCCTTATTATTAAATTTTATGCTTGTTAAGATATTTTCAATCTCATTCCTTATATTCACTTTGCATATAAGGAATTGAACTCATTTTCAGAAGTGAAATTGGGACGAGGAATCTTAACAGAAAATTTTCATATATTTCTTAAAGAAAAAAATGCACAAAAGTACCTTTCAGTGCAACGCTAGAAATCAGCTGTTTTCTGTCAATTATTAAGAATTGTGAAATTAAAAACAAATCAATTCTTCGGTTCTGCTTTATTTGGCCTGCTAAATGCTTTTAAGCTCAGTATCAAAATTACCCATCCGCTTCTTGTTTTTTTTTTGCCGAATTTTGTTCGTTTTTTCCCAGGTTTGCAACTGAAAAATAAGTTTTATTTTTTTTAGCATATTACATTTTGTTTATGCTTACCTCTCCTGTCAAAATTCCTTTCAGAAAGAACGAAAAATTTGATATTCCTGCTCATAGCCTGGATTGCCTAAGTTCATTTACGTCAAAAAAAAGTAGTAAAAACAATACTACTTTTTTAAAAAGCTGCGGACTATCAACAGAAATTTTTTGACAGAAAAATTCCTTAAGCATTTCTGAAGCGTGTTTTTATATGAAGTTTTTGATTCCTTAGCAAGCTGCATACAGGCCTTAAGAGGTAAAAAAATTATGAAAGACCCGAGAAGTTTCTAGCGTCTTTATAATTAAAATAACGGAAATTATGAACGAAGCACACTGGGAAAAATGGAAAATTATAGCGACAAAATTATTTACTTCATACGGATTCAATAAATTTTAATAAAACTAGGTACCTCAAGGTTTTTAGGGTCGCTGATTACGAATCTGATGTCAGTTTCTAAAATTTCAAAATAGGGGATTCAATATGGCGGACAATTTTTAAGAAATTGATCGAATTCGCTTAAAACTTGCTATGCGGGATTTTCTGGGGGTCGCTGATTACGAATCTGATGTTAGTTTTTAAAAATTCAAAATGTCGGATCCAATATGGCGTACAATTTTTTAAAAATAGACCTAATTCGCTTAAAACTTATTAAGCGGAATTTTTGATGTCTGTTTTTAAAACATAAAAATTCAAATTTCAAAACATTAGGCTTAATTAAAAACTAAAAACGAGAATGCTTATAAAAAGCGGAATTAATAATTAAATTTGTTAAAACTTTTTATTTAAATTTGATAAACGGGTGATGATACTACTTAAAATAATAAGAATTATAATTAATTGTTTCTCGTTCTTTTTTTAGTTATCAAGATGACATACGGGGACATAATATTAATTTTTGATGTGTAAACATCTATGCGCTCAGGGGGGTAAAAACCTATTTCACAATACGATCACAAAAACAGGGTAAGGGAAAATCGATGTGAGGTATATTTAAGTGTATTGGTGCAAAGCTTATGATTTAAATTTATTAAGCTCATTCAACAACCAACAGAAAGTGCCATGAATGTGTAGCAAACAACTGCAACCATCAAGTTTAACAACCATAGCAGTTGCTTGCTATACATAGATGGCGCTTACTTTTGATTTTAATTGATGTGTAAGTAGATGTTTACACATCTCACCTGTGATCGGACTCATATAATCGTTTTTTTTTTTTTTATTTTACATTAATATCTTCATAGTCTTGGACGTCATCAAACTCCTGTTCATAATTCTCCTCTTCGTTGCCACAGAAAGTGGGCAGCTTTAGCATAATTAATACAGTTTCATTAAATTTTGCTTTAGTTTTTTTTTAGTTTTTTCGGTTATCTGTCACAGCAGGATCCGAAGAAACCAGCATCCAGTTAAATATGTCACTGTTGGTATTGACGCTTGAAGTTTTTCTGGAGTGATACTGTCTTAAATTTTTACACTCTTTATTAATTGCTTCAACTACATCTTCTGATAGTTGGTCTACTGGTAAAGGTAAAGATTTTATAATATCAGCTCAATGAACTAAAATTTTATGAACAGTGGCACTCATTTTGTACCAGCCATAAATTTAAATGGACGTTTCTGCACTGAATGAAAGATTTAGCTTTTGCGGTTGTGTTAGTTACAATTTAGTTACGGAATTCCCCTTTTTATATTTTTTCGTAGCAGTATAAGTATATATCAGTAGTGCATACAAGTATTTTGTAAGGAGACTGCGCAGAATGAAAAATTTAGCGAATTAAAAAAAAATGTCATTTGCATGTGACATTTTCAGAATTAGGTGTACTACCTAAGAAAAATATGCTCTGTTTATTGAAAGGGGAAATGGTGGTTCTCCGCTTTACTTTTTTTCACTTATTAGTAGTTGTTTTTTTTTTTAACTTATAAGGAAAAGTCATGGAACTGTTTGGAACCTTTTTTATAGCTCTAGATAAAGTAAATTTTTCAATTTATTTCATAATAACAACAGTATGCTATATCTACACTACATATAATTATTTTTTTAATAATAACTACAAACTAAAATAGATATCTGATGCTTAAAAATATATTTAAAAAACTTTAAATTGTAAATTTACAAAAAAATTGTAGAGTGTAGCAACAATAAGCTATATAGATGCTGCTAACAGGTATAAGTGCGTGTAACAGATAATAATATTTTGCACGCACGTACAGACTAATATGATGCGTTAAAAAAATAATACTGTGTGCGACGCACAGTGGCGCCATTTGAGTTTTTTCGTTGCAAAAATCATATCTTTTGAACCGAATAACATAATTGAACAGTTTAAACAGCATATGATAGATAACTGTTCAGCCTATGAAATGAGCATTTGGAAAGGGTGCTACGCTTTGTAGGGGCCTACTTATGGGTTATCAAACTTAAAATTTGTAGAAAAATCAATTTTATGGTAACTAAATAAAATTATTTTTACATTTTTAGATTGTTTTTATTTTTTTTCTTTAGGGTTTTATGTTTTAAATTATTAGCCAACAAATTAAAAAAAATTACTTCTTTTTTAAATTTATTTTTTCAATTTTCTGTAATATATTCATCACAATTCGTAAGAGAAGGTATATCTAAAAGACTAATCATTTCTAAACTAAATTATTTTCTAACTCTATTCGTGACTTCACATGCCGCAGGGAAGAAATAAGTGGATCGGAAGAAGCTGCCAACATGTTGAAGAGGTCCTCATTTTGCCTTACCCTTGATGCTTTGAATGTGTTCTGCAATCTATATTTTTTATAAAATTTGTTAAGAGACTCCTGTGCTTCTTCAGAAAACTCTCCAAATGGCAAAGACTGGTACTCAATTATATCTTTGCCATGCGCCAATATTTTATGGCTGGTCGGGGTCAGCTTCTTCTGTGGATACATTTCTGCTAAAAGAGATGCAGTTTTCGATGCATATTCTCCATATTTTGTAGAATTGACATTTTCTTTGCAGTTTAAAACATTGAAGATCGTTCCCAATCTTTTCACGATTTGATTGTAAATTCCAGTGATTCTAGTTACTGCCTCATCATTTTCAAAAAATCTCCTAGAAGTGTTTCCATCGTTTGAGTTACCGTATCCGTGCTTGGGACAGTCTACTTTTAGTCCAACTTGTTTAAAAAAGCATCCTGTATTTGCTTCTTTCTGATCTTTTCCTTATCCTTTATTGATGTATTTTCATCGAAGTTTTCCTCCTCTTGTGGTAGGGTAGACGCCAGTTTTAGCAAGAACTCCATACACCTTATCCTTGCGTGCAATGGTGACATTCCATATTCGTAATTCTCCTCGTTTGTAGAATCGTTTAAATTACCAAAGTTCTTCTGACTCTTTTTGCAAATCGGGCATGACGATGTTGAGGTTGTTCCTGTCAGTTCATTTACGACTTTTCCGTCAACCATGGTCAGGTGGAATTCGTAATTGCATTCAATATATTCTCCAATTTGCAGCTTTGTAGGCTTAATCTTGCTTATTTGATCTTCAATATCCTTCACCGTGGTCCTTATGAGTTCTGCCGGTTCCCTTGCAAACTGAAACATTATTGGTCGGCAATAATGCACTGATGAAGGACGTGGATTTTTCCAGTGTAGGTAAATATCAGATTTTAGCCGCAAAGGAACAACAGATGCCATAAACATATTTCCGTCCGATATTGTAGCGTCATCGGAAGATATCCTTTGCTTATAAACGCTTTGTCCGGATGATCCATCGCAGCCCCATTTGCTGATCAATGTCAGTTTCTCAGGAAGAATTTTCACCTCATTTTCAGGAAGACTCTCCAACAACGGTTTTGCTGTATGGCCCATGAGATCCTGCAGATTGGCTTTCACATAGACTTCCGTAAACTCCGTATGCAGCGGTCGTGAATTTATTTTGGCTTTCGTAATATGCTTGTATCCTGGTAAAACGTCATCCCCGTGTCGCATCAAGGATACCCGTAGTATCTCATATTTTTCTTTGGAAAGTTGTAAGTCCATAAACAAGGCCAAGGCTTCTTCGGAACCATACTTTTCAATGTGTGCGTTTGTGGGCGTGGGAATGCTTTCCTTAATCCTTTTTAGTCGCAGTGGGCTTCCATCAGCAACAGATTTTGTAATTTGCGACCTAACACTTTCACTATCCTTTGTATATTTAATATACAGCGCGTCCGATAAATGCTTCGTGTTCAAGTAATTGGTGGCATCGGTAAGTTTCCTCTTTCTTGTGAAAATTGAACACTCCTCAATACTTTTTTTTTTGCCTTCCTTTTGCTCCTCTGTTTGATGTGGTGGGTTTATCTACTGCCAATATATCCAGGATGGTGTCTTCATTAAGCCAGTCCTCGTATTTGGAGTTGAAGTTGTGAGTGGTTCGATGATTCAACCCATTTTACCTTAATATTTGCATATATCAGATAAAAATTATTTTTTACAATTTCACTTCTCTCAATATTTCCGCTATCAAGTTCTTCTAAAGCAGCTTCCGTGAAAAACTTTGGTATTATGCTTATTTATCAATATATAGGCTTATGCTACCATGCCTAAAAATTTACCTGTTCCCTGCATACATATGGATGTAGGCTGAATTATGCAATTTTAATATTATGCTCGTGTATAAATAAGATTTGTGCCTACCTGGAGGGACCATAAGTCAATATTGTTATTGACCATTTGCACTCCAAAGTAATTTTTAAGTGAGGTGCGTACCTGTGAATTTCAATGAGTAGTTTTTTCTGCATCCTGTGTCTGTAACACAATATTGGGAGTAGACTTTGGCAGAGGCTCACAAGTAGACAACCGACTTAAAACGCAATTTTCAAACTATAAGATCAAGCTACTGTCAGTCAAAAAATGTAAGGGATGCACGCCATGTCTTTTTAGCCTTTTTTACCTCTAGAAGCCAAACGGGCACGTACGGGCAGATAAAATCTTTTGAATTATGTAAAGAAATAATCAGAGAACATGTTTTGCAAATATGGCAAATATAATTGAAAAATAGTGAAAAAAACGGATAGTTTTTAAATAGTGATTTACCAGGAGAAACACAAAGCAAACAGTTAATTTTTTTTATCATTATACATTTAATAAATACATCAATCAATGCAAACAAAAAATAAGGCGATTCGTTACCTATTTTCGTGATATGTATTACACCTGAAAGCGCAACAAATTGACTAAAAATTGTGTGTTTTTTTGAAAACCGAAAGTCTGTCAACTTTGAACGGTTATATCTTCTAAACTAAAAATGTGATATTATTAAGAGTAGCATATTTGAAATGCTATGTTTCCTATAACATGGGTTTATTCAAAACTTCGTCGGCGCACATGAAAATTTTAATTTTTGCAACCTCGTTTGCTCTACGGGCGCCACTGTGCGACGCTGTAAAAATTCATTAATAAAGTTTTGTGTTTTTGATGGATTTAGATTTTTTGTTTTTGTTTTTTTTTAATTTTTAAATTAGGAATCTTCGAATTTTTTGTTTTTTTATTTATGCAAAATGTTACATGCAAACATTTGAAAACATTTCTTTCATAGCTTGAGAAAATTAAAAAATTTTTTTTTTTACATATTTTTATTTTTTTTAAATTTTTCCGCCCACATTTTGTACATAGTGTATGTGAGTGTGTAGGTATGTGTATGTGTGTTGTTTATATGTTTTATATTGTTGTAAGAATAATAAAACTATAAACTCAAGAAAAGATATTTTTTTGTTGGAACTAACTACAGCTGAGAAAGAGGTAGATTTTTATGTTGTTCAAAAGTAGTTATTGTTGTAAAAATGTCAGCTTGTCTAAGACAAAATGTTAGAAATGCTGAAAAAAAAAAAGAAAAAATATTTTTAGCTATAGAAATGTTAGTGTTAGCGTTAGCAAAAGCTTAAGGCAGACGTTGTGTTTTTGTAGTCGTTTCTGTTCTTTAGCTATTTGAAATGCTTTTACTTTGCAAACCATTATTATTTTCCTGTCTTACTTTTATTATTATTATTTTTGTTTTCAGTTTTGTATTAAATAAGTATCCTTTTCTTTCTATGTACCCTACACATGCATAGATTTACCAAACGTACGTACTTTCTTTGGTAGAAAAAGTAGTTAAAGATACATAATTCAAAAAAGTAATTAAAAAAGTAAAAAAATCGTAATATCTATAATATCTGTAAGCAAGGCGATTTCTTGGGAACGATATAAAAACTGTAGTTATGTTTATCAAACATACTTCATTTGAAAGGTTTTTTTAAGCTATCCACCAGATTAATTGATTTGCACATTCTGGGCCAATTTTTTGGAGTAATGCTCATTTAAAATTGCTAGTAACACATACATAAAACACAGACTGTGTGTGTTTATTATAAATATTGAGAGCCCTGTATTGAGTTGTGAATGGGCTAAAATTGTATAGTATACATTTAGGCTCCTTTAAAATTACTTATTAACCACCCAATTATATATCGCATTTGTACCTCTAAAGTGAGTCAACCAATCTCATCATCTTATAAAGTTCCTTGCTATGAATTAGCAAAATACGTTGGCTCAATACTAAAGCATTTGATATCTCCGACATACAATATAAAAAATTCTATGGAATTAAAAGATAGAATAAAAGACCTTATCCTGGATAAATACGACATTATTGTATCATTTGACGTAGTATCACAACATATCGACACATCTAGCCATAAAAAATATTCTTCATAAGTGGGAAACACTAAAAGACGTTACCACAATATCAAAACAACAATTTTTAAAAATACTTCAGTTTTGCTTAGTCGATAACAACTATTTTACTTACGACAAAAAGTTTTTCCATCAAACATATGGTATGCCAATGGGTAACCCTTTATCCCCTACTATTGCAGATATAATACTAGACAATCCCTTGGACGAAGTTATATCTGAATTAAAAACAAAAAATTTAAAATTTAAGTTCATATCTAAATATGTCGATAATCTTTTCTCTGTAATCAATAAGAAGGACGAAGCAACGATAATGAATACATTGAAGTCATATCATAATAAACTCAAATTTACAATAGAACGATAAAACAAAAATGAAATTCCTTACATGGATATAAAAATAATTAAGGACAATGAAAAGCTAATTACTAATTGGTACACGAAGGCGACAGCATCAGGACGAATGATAAATTACCACTCTACACAACCATGGAAAATAAAACTTAATACAGCAAAAAATTTAATCCAAAAAGTAGTACAAATTAGCGATCAACGATATAAAGGTAACAATATCAATAAAATAAAGGAAATTTTATTAAAAAATAATTATTCAATGTACATTATTAAAAATCTTTTCAACAATATATTCAACAAAAAGCAGCAAAATAAGAAACAAAAACCAATAGAAACTAATTTTTACAGTGTGCCATACATACCAAAATTAACGGAGAGCAAAAATCTCAATAGAATAATAAATGACAAGAGTGTAACAATAGCACACAGATCAAATGAAACACTTGGATCCCTTTTTACACACAAGAAAACAAAACCAGATATATTAAAAATTGACAACGTAGTTTACGAGATAAAGTGCGATGGTAATGAAAGGGAGGTGTGTAATAAAGTCTACATAGGAACAACAAAAAGAATGTTATGAGTAAGAATTGCGGAACATCAAGCAGACATAAAAAAACACAAGGAATCGACAGCATTATCTCAACATGCAAAAGAGAGCGGACATAACGTCGATTTAAAAGGAGTTAAGATTTTAGATAAAGAGAGAAATGAAAACAAAAGATACACATTGGAAAGTTTAAGAAAACAACAAAAAATACACAAAACATAAAACAACAAAGAAGACAAATACACTAAGCTGCAATATTCAATTGCAATTACATAAATATTAGTTCTGTGATATTAGTCGTTAAGTTTAAAACTGTGATTTTTTTATATTTATTTTGATTATTTATTTTTACTAATTTATTTAATTTTATTAAAATTGTGTCGTGATGTCCAGTTTTTTATCTTTAAATTTATTAAATAATAATAACCTGACAATGTAAGTTTGGATTAATCGTAAGTTAAACTCTTGTGACTAATATAACATTATGTTGATATATTGTTTTATTTTTAATTTTTTGTCACCAGAAATTAATAATAAAAAAATTTTTATACACTCCTGATGAAGTTGAAAAACCGTCAATGAAACGTAGAGTGGAGATGAAATAAATTTTGTTTTAATTTATTTTATTTAAAACTTATACGCTGACCATCATAGCCCAAAAGAAGTAACAAAATTTTTCAATTTTCACTTTTTGCAAGAAAACGATACACAGTGGTCATATCTATCCACTGTAAAAATCTTACATCGGTTTTTCTAGTCTTTCGTAAAAAAAATACAGTTGTAACCCTCTCTGTGTTATAAGAGTAGCTTCTTTAGAATCCACTAAAAAGACATATTTTGAGTTGCACCCAAAAAACTTCCTATTTTTGATGATCACTGAAAAAATCGCTACTAGTAAAATTTTGTACACTTATTATTCGCAATTATTTACAACGAAACAACTGTTTTTAAATTTTATAGTAAATATTAAAAAAAAAAACCGTTTTTTGCCTCTACTGAAAATTTGTAAATTTTGAGTTGACTCACTTTAGAGGTACAGGTGCGATATCTTCTGTGTGTTCAACAAATATTTGTAATGAACTTTAATTAATTTTATTTAAAAAGTGTTGAATTATGAATTAGCTAAATTTGATTAGCATACCTTTAGGCACTTATACAATTATTTAGTAAAGAGAGAAATTAAATTTCCTAGAATTGCCCTCGAATTTCGAGGGTTGGGCTCTGCTAGTAATTGGAATAATAGTTAAAAAAGCAAAAAAAAAAACGAAGATTGATAAAATCTATTTAAATTAATTGATTTAATGTAAATTTGAAAATATGAAAATCTATTTATTATGTATTTAATAACAAAGTTCAGCAGCTATTCTGCAGCATTAAAGTATAGTAAATCAACCAAAGAATTGGGTATGGTCTGGCTAAACTTTGTTTTTTTTTACCTTTTATATTTTTCTCTTATCTGAATATTGGTTTGCTTAGATTTTTAGCTATAAATAAATAACAGTTGATGGTTTTTAATTTCTTTCTTAAGCTAAGTTCTAGCAAAGGCTTAAGCAAATGCTATTTATATATCCATTCGGGTGAAAAAACAAAGCGATAGGCATATTCGAAACGAGATCTATGCAAAATTCTACTAAACTGGGCGTATAAATTTTAAAACTTGGCTGCCGCCGAGAAACATAAAAATTTCACTTTCAGGTATTTTAAAGAACTGTATAAATTTGATGGAAAGCACAATGTGCCCTTGTTTAGAACGGAATTTTATAAGATTTAAAAATTTTCTTCTATTTCGATGCTTTTTTTTATTGAATATTTGATTTATGAAAATACCGAAAAATAACAAAAATCTGAAACTAGTGCAGTATCATGTGAAAATAGGGAATAAGGCTACATTTCTATCGAAAGGACCAACCTATATCGAAAAATTCGTGTCCAGAAGAACTAGCAAGCATGGAACCGAACAAATTGTTCCTTCTCGCTGCTCGACAAAAGCCAGCAGACTTCTGCACATTTATGCTGCAACTTGCTTCCTTTTAACGAATCTGAAAATGTTAGCTAATTTTATTATATTGGTATAGGCAACGCATTTTTTACCGCTAAATCCTCAACAAGTTATAAACAAAGTAATCCAAACCAATGCATTTTTCACTCATTCAGAAAATATTTTGTTAGCAATGCTCTTTGATGAAACGAAACCTGTTTGCGAAGAAGTCATTAAAAAATTCTGTATTATCGTCAACAACTATATTTTTCTCAGAACTTATACGAGTCTTCCAATCGAACACTTCTTGTAATACACAAATTAAAATGAAATACCAATGCTAGATCCAAAAATTCTATCGCACATTCAGGGAACCGAACAATGTATGCAGATGCCAACGCATGTCTAACGATGCGTAGTGGCAGATAATTGAGACGATGTGATGGCACTAACTCTAAAAATCCGTACCCAAACATCTCGCATAGAATGTAAAAACGATTTCAAATAATGAAATTTTCCACGATTTATCATCTACATCCAGCTTTTTAATATCTAAGATCTTCTGTGTATGAATTTGCAAAATAAAACATGAATTACAAACTTAAGTTTTTCGATTAATTTTCGAAGCAAAAAATATTTGCCCAAAAAAGCCCGGCATTAATGAAAAATTTGCTGTTTTCGTATAGAGCAACTATTATTGATAAAACCATAAAACCATAAAAAATATAACAAAAACAAGTAAGAAAATTATAGTCGGTCTAGCCCGACTATACGATACCCTGTACCATGGTTTAGAGACCCTATCTCTTCGGTTCAAATAATTGGATGTAGGAAATAAGCATAAACCAAATTTGAGTGGCATTTTTATTATTTTTTTTTCGCTGCAGATATGAAAAAGTTCATATCGGATACACTATTTATATGGGGACTAGGTCGAAAAATGGACCGATCCTAACCATATTTGGTAGAGTCACTTATACTTTGAAAAAATATATACAAACCAAATTTGAGAAAAATCTGTGCAATATTGTTGTTTTTTGATAGATTTAAGTGAAGATCAGGAAGCAGCTCTATATGGGGCCTTTGACTAAGAATTTTCCTATAGGGATTATTTTTGAACTACTGATTAATGGATGTAATAAACACACAAACCCAATTTGATTGAGATCTATATGATAATTTGGAACTTATGGCAATTTATGTCGATTTCATAGGGGTCATTTGTATGGGGACTAGGTCTGAACATGGACGGATTCTCACCAGTTTCAACAGCTTTCATCCCATGCCCGGTAAAAGCTTATATAACAAATTTCATCAAAACTTATTCATATTTGCGACCTGTAGTTTGATTACAAGGTTTACTTGGACACACAGACGGACGGACATTGCTATTTCGACTCAAAAACTGATTCTGAGTCGATCGGTATAATAAAAGATGGGTCTAGGTCAAATATTTTTGGTAGTTACAAACAGCAGCACAAAGTCATTATACCCAAACCACATAGTGGTATAGGGTATAAAAATACTGATGTATGTTTGATTTAATATTAAAAATATTACTGGGATGAATACTTCACTTCTAGTCTATTAATAAATAATAATCATACGCCATGAATATGTTATGTTATTCAAAAAAACTTAATAAACAAAAGTGTTAATAATCTAACCCATAAAAACAAAGTTTTAATTAAAACTCTTTCTTTCCTTATGCATATGAGTTTTGAATATCTCCGTGACTGTGCGTGACTGTGTGTGACTATCTTAAAATTAATGTTTGGCCATAACAAGTCTATGGACAAACTTTCAGATTCATCGGATGAGGGGAAGTGGGGTTTTAATCTCTCTGTGACTGCGCGTGACTAAGTCAAAGTAATTCTTTTTTTCACATCAAGTGTATGGACCAAGTCTGAGATCGATCGGATTAAGGTATATGACATTTAGATCACTCCGTGACTGTGCGTGACTATGCATGATTGTGCGTGACTATGTCGAAGTTGATCTTTCTTTACAGCAAGTATATCGACCAAGTTTCAAATCGGTCGGATGAAAGTGAAAGAGATTTAGATCACTCCGTGACTATGCGTGACCACACCTGACTGTGCGTGAGTACCATAAAACTAATCTGTAGTCACGACAAGTTTTAGATCAATTGGATAAGGGGGAATGGGGTCCACCCATGACAGACAGACAGACAGACAGACAGAGAGTATGGGTTAAAAGAAAGAGTTTAAAAATGAACATATTTTTAAAAATATTTTTCGATAAAATTAGTTCTATTTGGCTTGCAACACGTGTTGCATTATACCTTTTTTTATAAGAACTTGCATGGACATTCTTATTACATGGGATTTGCTGCAATCCGATAATAATATTTCACAAGTGCCGCATGTTTGTTACAACATATCCAATTCATTAAGTAGGAGCCGACGCCCTACCGAGACTTATGGACAGAATCAATTTTTCCTATGAAGTATGTATTTTAAAAAAAAGTTGTATTATTTTTCAATCTTTCAATAAGCAGGCAATTCTAGAGCAAAAATATTATGTGGTAGAACTTCCTCAATAAGAAAAAAGAATTATAAATTATAATAATATTGTGTAAAATATTTTATTTTGCTTATATACAATGTTTTCTGTTTTTTCATTCGGTGCAAAAATTTCCCATGAGAAAAACTTTGATTTTCCAAATTAAGAGGGACAACACCTAACGATTGGCCCTGAACTAAGAATATCATTTAAGAATTTTTTATTTTTAACGTTTTTTGATTTGCAATATTTTTGTTTTTGGCGATTTTTGTTTTTCACGATTTTCGGTTTGGCGATTTTTGATTTTGGTGATTTTTGAATTTGGCGATTCCCTCATATTTTCCGCTAATGAATGTTCTTGGCTTTCCCAGTACATTATAATTGTTGATTGGATGTGCCACGCTAATTTATCCAATCCAGCCCAATTTTTTTCTCACTACGCACATTAATATCTGATGGAGTCGTACAAACTGTCAAGACTTTCCCTTAAATAATACTTGAGTTATACGATAATATATATTTTCTTTGTATGGGTGGTGCGACACCCATTGGTACGATCTCTTACTTATTTTTTGTCCGGCTACTCACACTTACAATAAATGACATAAGACCAATTTTCAAAGCGGTCTCTCTTATGGTACTTGAGTTATATGATACTAAAAATTCACTTTGTATCTATTTTGGTTCAATACATCCTAGATATAATTAATTTGTTCTTTACTCAACATAGCTAGTGTAAACATTAGTTGAAGGATTCCCCTTTATTGCATTTTTCTTTAACCAAAACAGCTAATGTAAAAAAACAATTGTTTGTTTCTCCTTTTTTTGCTTTTGTTGTGACTCTGATATTTCAGATTCAAATGTTGATTATATTTTGGAAAATAACGGAGCAAATTCTTCTGACACAGATAGTGAACAGGAACCCGTCTTAGCTGCAGCTACCTCTGTTTATCCCTTTTAATAACCACGAATAAGATGATATGGAGCGCCACGCAAAACAAATCGATGACCTTACATTTTATTTTCAAATATACTTGCTATAACCACTTGACTGAGTACATACTATTACCTGAAATCGATAGTTCGAGGGCTCCTGCTGAACGTAATCTCAGGAAAACAGAGTTTTTGCGGCAATTATCATTTTCTTTTATTATTGAAGAAATGCAAATAGCAGGCACTGTTTCAGTGATCTCCTTTAATTAAGCTACTTTTAGTTCAGGTTCTCGAAAGCATGAAATTTTAATTACTGCAAGACTAAGTCTAATATAAATGCTCCATTTGCAGCAAGTTTATTTTAAAAACTAACCGAAAAAAATTTTGTTCACTAAACACTGACAAGTATTATCGAACAATCTATTAAATATGAATGTTTCTAAAATAAATATAAACAAAATTAAAGGAAATATACTATGGACCAAATGGTTCCCTAACGTAAGATTCGTAATTTTTTTATTTATCACAGTCCTGGTTTAAGTCAGAAAATTAATTTTTTGCATATAACATTATTTTATAAAAAAAAACGTGAGTTGAAAAAATAAGTCAATATAACTCACCGTTCAAACCTTACAAACGAATGGAGCCAATAATTGAACGATTTAGGCGGTTATTGATTGTGACCATAGATATATAGATGTTCATTTTGTATGGGAACCCCCTGAAGCAATGAAGGTAGTGGATAGGTAAATTAAGAGGGTTCGATCATACATTTGATCTGCTTAGGAGCATTCTAGGTGCTGTAGGAGCCAAATTTTTACAATTCGATAGAAACTACCATATTTGTATGGGAGCCCCGTTAACGGGTGCAGATAATGGGCCGGTATGTGTTGGGAAAATGATGTGGTCAAAAAAAGTAATGGAGCAGGGTTATAGGCGGGTCTCCTTGTTGGTAATGAGACTTTTTCTTCCATATATTCACAGTCCCTAACGTAAATTTTGCATTGGAGTCCCTTAAATATATGTTTTTTCAAAAAAATTTGGCGGTGGAAAACTGAAGAAAGTCGGTCATACATTTCAGCTGTCTGTGGCATCCTAGAAGCCCTCTATGAGTGATTGTATAGCAGTTGTGTAGTTTTTTTATAAATTTTTCCGATACCTTGCGTTCGATGAGGAACTACTTGCCCTCATCCTAAGAAACCCCCCCCCCCCCCCACCACCATTTTTGCCTCATGTAGATTTTTCCGAACCTCACTAAATAAGGGGTCCAGCGTTTCGAATTCGGCAAGTCTTGCACTATCCCCATTCTATTGGATATATTTACGCATGGACGCACGGCCAGACGGACGGTGTATTTTCGCGACAGTAGTCATTAACAGAAATTATTATATTGAGTTTTTACTGATGTTTGAAATATAATTGACCAGCACATTTTGATTATAGCGATCGACTCAGAATTACTTTCTAAGAGTTATAAACATCAGTACAAACTCTTATACTCTGACCAAACAGGTTAAATTAATTACTTTTACGAAAATAGCAAAAACATTTTTTACCAAAAATAGGATGAGAATTATTTTTTTAACACATATTGGTACATGGGATTTCTATCATAGAGGGTATTAGAAATTCTACCTCAGCAAATAACTCACATTTTGCTCATGTATTTTTTATCTTGTAACAACTGAGTTGTTTGTTGTTTATTGGTTTGTCCTGATAGCTACTTTTTTTTTCTATACCTCACAACACGAAAAAAAGTAAATAATTTGATAGGAAATCGATGTTATAAATCAAAGGAAGCCCAAGCTGTTCAACTTTATTATAAAAATACATTTACAAAACACAAACTTACAAACTTGCCCGTACTTAGCTTAACTAGTGAGACCATAAGTGTTCAAAAATAATATTGTTTCTTCTCTTCCTAAATAAAAAACAACAAAAAAAAAAAAACTACAACTCAAAACCGAACAACTTCATATCTATAGTTTTGTGCGTGTTATAAAAATAATTTTGTAAACTATTTTTCTTAACAAAGAGATTTCAATGGAAAAATGGTTGTCCGTTGGTGTTGGGTTGGTTTGTTCTTTGCAAAACATGCGAGTTAGTTTATAAGTATTAAGCATTAGTTAGCTTTTAGCAGTTGTTTTTTTAGTTATATTTTCTATTTATTATTATTGGAATGAGTTATTCTATTCATTTTCTTTTTTTTTCATTCTAACGAATATTATTTTTTTTTGTTTTCCTTTTTTTAATGTAAATAAAGCATTATTTTTTATAAATTTTGCTGTGTTATTTGCGAAATGAAAAGAATTTATTGCATGTCAGTTCATGTTGTTTACTTCGAAAAAAAACGAGTTTTTCTTTTTCTGAACAACAAAAACTTTATTGTCCGTTATTGTCGATGATAGGGGAGGGGTGTGAGTGCATGTGTGTGTGTAGCAACTGTTTTGTACGGAAATAAATAATAGACTAACAATACATTCACTGGTGTTTAATTTAGATTATGTAAAAGATAATGGATAAATAAATATTGCTGCAAAGTTATTTCAATTGACCTTTCAAAAATATAAATTTTAGAGCAAATTTTAGTTTTGCCATAAATTGCTTTTTAATAACAAATACGTAACGTTGTTTTTATACATAATAACTGAGTGCTAAAGAAAGAGTTTTCCAAAATAGATCGAAATGTGTTTTATTACAAAAAGTAATATTTTAAATTGATAATTAATTATGATATTTAAAAAGATTAAACGACAGCTCCCTTTGATAATTGGAAATTTTTTAATAATTTTTTTGTTATGAACTCATGTGGTATTTAGGATTAAATTTGAGTAATCGCCTTTTGATATTTATATTATTGAATGATAGCTATATATTTTGTTAGGGCTAAGGGCTGTAATATTAATGTATTTTAGTTATTTTTTAAAATTATGAAATTTAAAAAAAAAATCCACAAAAAAGGTCTAAAATGAAGTAAATTACAACAATTGATTTAGATTTAAATACTTTAATCGTTTAATCGCCAATAGATAATTTTTTTAACTGTGAAATTTTGTAAGGAACCATGAATTTCAAAAAAGAGTTTGAGATCAATTTTAGCAGAGGCCATAAGTGGTTATTAGAAATAAACATTAATCAAAGCTGTGTGGCATTGTTATTAACTCCAGCCCCGCAGACATAAAAATATTTATATCGGCTGCTATACGCTAAGTGGGGACTAAGTCAAAAAACGGATCACTCAAGACCGTTTTTACTAAAGTTACATATTTTTCTTGAAAACAAAAAATAACCAGATTTAAAAAAAAAACAAGTAAGAGTGTTAAATTCGGCTGTGATACCCTCCACATTTGATACCCTCGAATCTTTGATACCCTCCACCTCGGTTTGAGTATTGATAATATATGTAAACAAAATATTGGAAAAATATGCATGCGTTTTCTATATGCATCCATTTCCGGTTATATGATATAACTTCTCGTTTAATTTAGTTTTTGCTAATTAAATAGCTCGCCCTAACCTCCATTGCAAAGGTAATGGTTGTGTAGGGTGGCTATCTGCATTAAATCGTGCTGATTGGAGATGGCTGTATAGTTTCTTTTAATTGGTCAAATATTTCTTCATTGTGGCCATAAAGGTCGGATGGAGTAACAAAATAATAACCAAAAAAAAAACTCTCTCAACTTTTTTTATTAAAATATTGCCATATTTTGAAAACATAGAGAATAAATTTATAATAATAAATAAGCAAATTAGGGATGCCAAACGCAAAAAACCAAAACTCCCAAACATTTTAAATAAAATAATTTGTTATGTTTATTTTCTGAAAAACTTCAAATTTTCATCCAAAAAAAATTGTGAAAACTTATACATAAATAACATTCTCATCAAATTGCGTTTATTTATGTAACAATTTTTATGTTAGCAATTCTTATGCTGAGTACACACGATGGAACATCAACAGGAACATCGTCATGTTCCACTTAATGTTCCATCGTGTGTAGCAATGTTTCCTGTCAAAATCAATGTTTCAATTTTGGTTCCTCAAATATCAAATTATTTTGATATTTTATGTTTCCAAGCTCAATGTTCCATCGTCTGTATCGATGTTTACTGTGTTTGCTCTCTTATTTCATTGAGAGCAGTCGGTCTGTAATGTTGTTTTGTATATCGGAGTAAAGAAAATAAAAGTGAGATGAAAATTACGAAAATTTAACATAATGCAAATTTGAAGAATTTTATAAATAATAATGAATAGTGATAATGAAAATATGAGGAATCTTATAGATTAAAATAAAAAGTTATAAATTAATACATATATTTTAAAAATTTTTAAAAATTTAAAGACGAATATAAAATTTATTTTCTTCCGGGTATATTTGTTTAGTAGTAGTATATTCCATCGTCTGTATTAAAAAATGGAAACATGTTTTTTTCTCATGTTTCTCTTAATGTTCCATCGTGTGTATGCAGCCTTATATATCATTTGAGGTTTTGAATTTAATTGAATTTAAATTAATGTTTTCTGTAGTGCGATTCTGTAAATTTCAACGATCCGACAATCGCAAAATATATCGACAGCTATTGTTGTTTGCACTAAGGATTAAGTGATTCACTAAGTACAGACATCTTAACGACAGTCGACCAATCTATTTTCCTATTTATTTAAATTGTAAATGAGTGGATTCTCTGTCAAAATAAGCGAAAAACACAAAGAAGAATAGAAAAAAACAAATTACTTCGTCTTTGATAGGATCATTTTATGTTTATGTTTAATATCTTTATTTTGTTTACTAATATTTCTGTTTATTTATGTTTATGTTTAATATCTTTATTTTGTTTACTAATATTTCTGTTTATTTATTTGAAAATGAAATAATGAATTGAATATGCTATTTAATTTTTTTATTTATATAAAAAGTTTTTTAATAAAAGCAAAATATTTTCACTATTTTATGATTTTTATTTCTGTATGACGACTTTCAACTTAAAAATTTAAGTTTTTATCGATTGAATAAACAACACAAACATGGTTGTCGTTTAGATAACAACAACAGCTGACTTTAACAATAGCGAATAACGTTTAAAAATTTTACTGGTAATTTTGCAATTTTCTTTTTTTACCGATTCGACTATCGTTAAAAGAAATTACTGAATCGCGGTACTGAAAAGTTATTAATTTCTCCTGAAAGGGAATTATTTTTTTAAATGTAAACATTTTTAAATGTAAACATATTTGGTGTTTTTTTTGGAATTTCAATTTGTGTTTAACGAATAAAATTTATATATTAAAGATGCAATTGATGTCTTCTAAATTTAAAATTATTATTTCCGACGTTTTGATATGATTTTCTGAAATTCAATTAATATTTTCTAATTTGTAATTGGAAATTTTAATTCCAGTTTTTAGAATTGATATTTTCTTAAATTTGAATGCAAAATTTTTAAAGGGCAATTTTGTATTTATGTGAATAATAATGCTTTAGTGATTATAAACAATCAGATATTTTGTACGTAAAGCAGAATAATAATTCTATATAACTATGTAGAACTGTTTTGAATTCATAAAACTCATTGATGAACTCGGTAACTCTATTTTGTAAAAACAACAAAAAGTTAAGATGCCAAACTTATGTTCATATTTGTAAAAGAATAATGAAAAAACGTATGAAATAAAAGACCAGCCCGTGTATACTCTTAACATTGTTCTGTATCTATTTGAAAATATTGACATTCATGTTAAAATAGAAATAACTATGTGTTGCAAAGCTAATTAGAACAAAAATTGTGGCGCCATCTACTGTGGCATAGTCACGCTGAGCAAAATGAAGTGACACTCTGTTAATGCAAAAGAAATGTATTTTCCCCACAACATAATATTGCAGAATTTTATGTAAATAAAATAATATACCGACTTATTTCTAACATGCAGTTATTATGGATATACATATATAGAATATGTGTATATTATTTGTATTATTTAATATGTGTATGTATGTATATGTATATATTACACACAAAAATACAACATCAAGCGTAATTTTTGTGTTTTTCTCTTTAAATAAATTAATACATAAAATTTTTTTTGCTAAATATACATTGTTTTTTTTATTAACAATGCTGGTGAATTTTTATTCCCTTTATATTAACTCGTAGTGTCTGCTTGTCGAAAAAATTTTGGATCGATTTTAACCCCTTTCCCGTGACCCAATCGATCTGAAACTTTGCGGGCAGGCTCGTGACAATAACAGAAATGATCTAGTAAATTTTTTTAGTGATGCCAAAAAAATGGAAACTTTTAAAATTTTCTACCAGAGTTAATAAAAAAATGTACAAAGGGTTAGTTTTTATTATATTATTACCACAATGACCACAAAAACAACAAGCCCAGCTATGACAACAACACAACATTTAGAATAACAACAAGAACAATATAGATACATCATATTTTTAATTTTTTTTTTTAATTTTTCAGAGATTTCCCTGGACTTGTTCCACCGATTTTAATGATATTTGAAACTAAAATCATCCCATGAATTTGGTGAATGATTCCCACTAAAAATGGTGACTGTAGCTGCACTATTGAGGGAGTGATCGTGACAAGAACAACATAGAAAATTATATTTTTTCAAAACTTTTTTTAGTTCTTCATTCAAAGCTCGGGCCCTAATTGACCGATTTAGATGATTTTAAACAGCAAACTTTATTGAATTATCTTCTATGACAACGAACATCCTAGCTGCCCGATTGATGCCGTTATCGTGATTTCCACAGACGGACAGACGGACATCGCTATATCAACTCCGGTTGTTATAAGGATCACAAATATATGTATATATTTTATGGGGTCCAAAATTTTTTTTTCTAATTATTGCAAACGGAATGACAAACTTATATATACCCTCTGCACGCTGGAGTGGAGGGTATAAAAAAAAATTTTTTGCAACTCTCGGAGTTTTTTTCTGAAATTGAGATAATATTTTTGGAATTACTTTGATATTTTCTTAAATACATTTAATAATTTCTGAAAAGTAGGTTATGTTTTATGAAACTTTATTGATTATTTATAAAAACACATTGTTGAGATCTGAAATATAATTGATAATTTTTCAAAATCAATTGATATTTTCTAAAGTACAGTTGGAAAAAAGTAGACCGCTTACATGTTTTTTATGTTTTATTATATATACAATTCATTACAATAAGAGAGGCATTAATGCTGGTAACCTTATAGACATATCCACACATAATTTAAAAAATGTCGTTAGACACAGTCATAACATACATGGGTCATTCACCTGAATACTTATGACGTTTATCAATTTCCCCTATGCTTTTAAATTAATGAGAAAGCTATTAGTAGTGTTTTATGTAGAAGCCAACGACTGGTTAAAATCTTAAGCTCATAGGGCAACATCTACATCTCATATTATAAACTAGGCTAAAAATATAAAAACAAATTTGTAACATAATATTTATTATTACAACCATGCAAACACATATTTTAATGTGCATTTAGCACTTGAATATCGGAAAAGTTAAAAAATTACATAATTTTTTTTTTTTTTTTTTTGTTTTTGCATAAGTTTCTCATGTTCATTTAATTTTCAAGCTTTAAAAAATTACAAATATTTTTTTTAACATACATAAAAAAAAAAAAAAATGAAAATAAAAAATTATATACAACATTGTTGTATGCAAATGTATATTATTTTAAGCTTTAGGCATATTCACTGGTTTCATACACTTCATGCATTCGTTTTTTTTTCGTCCTGCTGCAACACAGAACTCAGAAATGCTGAAACAGGGCCAAGGCAGTTTTCATAGTTTTCTTTATTTTCCAGTTTATTTGTAAAATATTTTCTGTTGCAGTTACTGCTGCAGTTCCATATATGAGTACATAAAACGCTAAGAGTAGATTGGATTGAATTTCGGGACGGAGCAGAAAGCATACTTTCACAGAGTTTTTATTACATCGTAGCCAGCAAATACTTTGTTTTCAGTAACAGCATCCCTGTTTTCCACATGGTTGCATTAAGGTGTTTTCTTTTGCAGCCACTATGGGACAAGAAATGTTTTATAAAAATATATGTAGCAACAATTAATTTGAATTTTAAATTATTGTAAAAAACTATTGTTTTGCATTTATTTAAAGGACAACAATTACTTAATATTAATATGAAGTGTCATTCACTGGACCATTTTTATATAAATTTTGACCTGCGCTCATAAAAATTTACAAGATATCGATATTTGCCGCGAGGTATCGCTGACATTGGCAATTTTTGGCTTCTTAGTTACCCTTATTACTGTTTTTGTGAAATTTGGGACGTAGCTTCTTCTACCGTGAAAAGATACAAACAACTAAGAATAGATTTTTAAAAATTCGTATGCGAATAGGTGGAAATATAGCCAAAACAGTACAGAACAGAAAGTAGCATATGAATCTAGATATAATAAATTTGGTATAAAAATTCAACGCGAAAAACAATTGTAAGTAAAAATCAAACTTTTTTTTTTAATTCGACCACTTATGGGATACAAAGGACAATAATAGGCAAAATCGTAAATAAGTTTTCTCTAATAAACTGAATCTAGGAAATTCAGTAATCATATGTAAGTTCCATCAAACACTCAAACATAAGCCAAAAGGGAATATTTTGTTTGAAATTCAAAAGCCATAAGGGTAAAACCGACTTAAAGGTACGAAAAAAATAAAAACATGCCATTTCATAAAAACAATCATGTTCTTGAAAAGCGGCCATTTCTTATAAAAGTATTTTTTTTTGAAGTATATATTCTTAAAAAATAACTCTTTTAAAAAGGCAATTTTTTGTAAGTAAATTCTCTAAAAAAAAGGTATTCTTAAAAATTTGGTATTCTAGAACAGTACTTTTTTTGAAAAAGTTAATTTTGTAAAAACAGTACTCCCTCATAAAAAACACATTTTCTTAAAACAAGCTTTTCCTAAGTAAGTATATTTTTGTAAAAAACTCCTTTTTTTTAAAGTCCCTTTATTTCAAAAAGTACTTTTTCTTCAAAAAGTATCATTTCTTTAAAAAATACTTTTTCAAAAAAGCACATTTTTTTAAAGTGGTACTTTTTCTTTAAAAAAATAGTTCATCTCAAATAAACATATTCTAAAAAAGGCTATTCTTCTTCAAAAAAAAAAGTACCTTTTCTTAACCAAGTACCTTTTCTTAAAAAAGTACCTTTTCTTAAATAAGTACATTTTCTTAAAAAAAGACTTCTTCTTAAAAATTTGTTTTTTTTTTTCTTATAAAAGTACAATTTCTTAAAGTGTATATTTACTTAAAAAGTAACTTTTATTAAAAAAGTACTATTGCTAAAAAGTACATTTTCCTAAGAAGCCTTTTCTAAAAAAATAAAGTTTTTATAAATAAATAATCTTTCTTAAAAAAATTGTTTTGTTAAAAAGTGCCTATTCTTGAATAAGTACCTTTTTTTTTAAAGTACCATTTCTTAAAAAAATATCTTTCCTTCCGAAAGTATATTTTCTTCAAAAAGTATCTTTTTAAAAAAGTACATCTTCAAATGGGACACTCTTTTAAAAAGAGCCTTTTCTTAAAAACGCACATTTTCTTTAAAAAATTCTTGTCTTTTTTAAAAAGCACATTAAAGAGTACATTGCCTTATTAAAGTACATTTATTTAAAAGTATCTTTTTAGAAATATCACATATTCCATAAAAAATAATTTTTCTTTAAAAATGCCGTTTCTTTAAAAAGTACTTTTTAATAAAGTACTTTTCCTTTAAAACGATCTTTTCTTTAAGAGTACTCTTTCATATAAACGCACATTTTCCAGAAATTCACCTTTTCTTAAAAAAGTATATTTTCTTAAGAAAGTAGTTCGCTTTTATTAAAAAAGTGCATTTTATAAAAATAGTATCTAATACTAAAAAAGCTCAATAAACTCTTTTTCTTACGAAAGCCTTTTTTTTAATAGAAATTTCTTTAACAAATGCAGTTTTTTAAAAAATAAAATTTTCTGTAAATACTAAATTTTCCCTAAAAAATACCTTTTCTTAAAATACTACATTTTCCCTAAAAAGTACCTTTCCTTCAAATATTACTTTTCTTCACGATTTTAATTTTCTTAAATTATTGCGTTGTCTTTAAAATACTTTTCTTAAAAAAGTAAATTTTCCCTAAAAAGTACCTTGTCTGAAAAAGTAACTTTTCTTCACAATCTAAATTTTCTTAAAATACTGCGTTTTCTTGAAAAAGTCGTTTTTATTAAAAAACCGCTTGTTTAAATAAAGTACATTTCCTCTAAAAATTAGTAAATAAGAAATTTTTTTTCATAAATTACTTTTTTCTTTACTATAAATTTTCTTAATAAGGTACATTTTCTTAAAAATTCATTTTTTCCTAAAAAGGAACTTTTAATAAAATAGTATCTAGTATTAAAAAAGTTCTTATACAATTATTCATTCTTCAAAAGTCCTTCTTACAGCGTTGCCATTTTAGCATTTTAGTAGCTAGATTTAGAAACTTTTCTGTCGTTTATAAAAAGATGACAAATGCATCTTCTTCTGATGACAATAAGATCTTCTAGTAATAAAAAGTTGCTTTTAACATCTTTTTTTATATTTTTTTTTTCAGTTACTTTTGAATATTCAATTTTAAATTTAATTGTATTGATATGTGTTAATTTCTCAACGTGTAACAAATATAACAGAACATTTTGAAATAGCAGAATTTAAACAACACCAACAGTTATATTTCCTGGTAAAAATATCTATTATTTGAGATTGACAAGTAAGTTTTTAATTGTCTTTTTATACCCTATACCACTATGTGGTTTGGGTATAATGACTTCGTGTTGCTGTTTGTAACAACCAAAAATATTTGACCTACACCCATCTTTAATTATACCGATCGAATCAGAATCACTATCTGATTCGATTTAACGATGTCCGTCCGTCCGTCCGTCCGTCTGTGTGTCCATGTAAAGCTTGTAATCAAACTGCAGGTCGCAAGTATGAATATATTTTGACGAAATTTTGTACAAAAGCTTTTATCGGCCATAGGATAAACGCTATTGAAATTGGTGAGAATCGGTCCATGTTCAGACCTAGCCCCCATCCAAATGACCTCTATGAAATCACCATATATTGCCATAAGATCCAAATTATCATAAAAATCTTAGTCAAATTGGGTTTGTATGTATATATTGCATCCACTAATCAGTAGTCTAAAAATGATCCCTATTGGATAACCCTTAGTCATAGGCCCCATATAGAGCTGCTTCCCGATCTTTACTTAAATCTATCAAAAACAAAAATATTGCACTGATTCTTCTCAAATTTTGTTTGTATATATTTTTGCAAAATACAAGAGACTTTACCAAACATGGTCCATTTTTGGGCCTAGTCCCCATATAGATATAGCATCCGATATGAACTTTTTCATATCTGCAGCCGAAAAAATTAATAAAAATCCCACTCAAATTTGGTTTATGCTTATTTTCTATATCCAGTTAGTTGGTCCTGAGAGATAGGGTCTCTAAACGCATGGTATAGGGTATCGTATAGTCGGTCTAGACCGACTATAATTTTCTTACTTGTTTAATATTTAAATAATAATATAGTAAATAATTAAAAATAAATATATTAATCACCTTCTTAAAGGAGCTTGTTAATAAATTAAAAAGCCAATACAAAACACACTAAACCGATTAAATTGACCGACAGCCAATATATTAGAAGATTTTAGATTTAGATGATATGAAATAAAAAAAAATCAAAACCCGATAATTTTGGGATACAATACTGAAAAATTCTATTGGATAAAATCCATTTAAAAAGTTATGCAGATTTGCATTATCTTTATTCCTTTTGCCTTTCTCAAAAGCCGAGGTTGAACGTTCGTTTCGTTTAGTGGCTTTAGTTAAAAGCAAACTTTGCAACAAAATAAAATTTGTAGTTGTTATGCTCTATAATAACGATAAAAGGTTTGAAGTTGAAAAATGCGTGCTGTTACACTTACAACATACCCAGCGATGTCGTTGATAAAAGTCAATCATTAGAAAAATATCAGAGCCAAGAAGAACTTGAAGATGAATACATCATCCATAAACCAATTATTGTAAAATTACGAGTATTTCTTTCGATAATGCATATATAAAAATTTTTGAAATTTAAAAAAAAATCTCTAAAACTAAAAATATTTCATTTAAATTAAAAAAATCAATTTGATGTTAACAACAAATACAGATGAATTTCAAAATAATTTTGATTAAAATTTAATAAATATAAATCGAAACTTATATATTCATTTTTCCATTTAAAGACCAAAGAATTAATAAGTATTTAATTTTTCAATAAAACCATAATGAAGTTTGAGCAGAAAATTCAGCATCTTTTTTTTGACTTTTACGTTTAGCATCTTTTTTTTGCAATTTAGCATCTTCATAATCTCAAATTATTTCAACACTGTCCTCTTATTAAAAAGGTACTTAAAAAAAATAAATAAATTTTCTTTCAAAAATACGTTTTAAAAAAAAAACTTTTCGTTAAAAGTAACATTTTAGAAAACAAATTACCTGTCTTTAAACAAGAAAGTTTTCTCTAAAAAGTACCTTTTATATTGTAGTACCTCACATTATAAAAATTCATTATCTTAGGAAGGTACATTTACTTAAAAACGTCGCTACTAAAAAGTCAATTTTACTAAAATTATATCTAATATAAAAAAGTTCTCAAAAGAGTGCCTCTTATTATATAAAATATAAAAAAGTTCTCAAAAGAGTGCCTCTTATTAAAAAGGTACCACTACTTAAAAAGAGAAACTTCATTTTGTTTAAAAATAACTTTTTCCATAGAAAGTCAATTTTTCTTTAAAAAAAATACTTTCCTTAAAATAGTAAGTTTTACACAATTTATATTTTGTTTTTAAATAGTAGGTAAATTTTCTTGGACGAAAGTACATTTTTTAAATAGTATCTTTTCTCAAAAAAGTACCCTTTCTTTTCATCAAAGTTTACATTTTCTTAAACAAGTACGTTGTCTTAAAAAAGTTATTCTCATAAATAGTTACATCTTTAATATTAATTGGCTTGGCGATTTCTGTGAACGATGTTTTGTTCTACCGTTTTATACCGATCTTGATATATTATTTGAAAGGTATTTCTTTTAAGCCGTTTTGCATATTTACGGATTTTTAAATTTTTCCTTAATTTTGAGTAAAATGCATTTAAAAATGCAAATTACTGCTGGCCTTCTACAACGTTCAATACTATCACCATTGTTGTATTCAATTTATACATCGGATTTTTATCCCCCCTCGTACATGAAAGTTGCTTACTATGCTGATTATACGTCTCACATAACATCTAGTAAACTCACTAAAGCATTGATGAAGAAAATGGAAAAAGGATTTTCTGCATGTAGCAAATACTTTTATAAATGGAAAATAAAAATAAACCCTATTAAAACTCAAGCTATTATATTCCCTTACAACAACTCTCCCAAAAGATTACCAAGTCGCCAGTTAAGTTTCCAAAATGAGAACCTGACAATTAAAAACGACGTCAAATATCTTGGTGTTTGCCTCGATAAGAAACTTAACTTTGCAAAACACATCAGTCAAATCTGTATGAAATCCATGAAAACTATCAGAGCCTTGTGGCCAATCCTTAGTAAACGTTCAACCCTTAACCTTAAGAACAAAAACTTAATATTCAAAAGTGTGATTCGACCAACCTTGACTTATGCTAGTCGCATCTGGTACAATGTAGCAAAAACACATTTGAAAAAACTACAAATCATTCAAAATAAATGTCTCAAAATCATAAACAACAAAAATTGGAGATATTCAACTCAACTTTTGCACAACGAAACTGGATATGAACTAGTTTTCAACTTGATAAAAAAACGACAATAAATAACATCAACTAATAAGGGAATACATACCATTGGCTTAATTGCAGCTCTGAAATAAAAATTATTAAATTGAAAATGACGTGTATACTGGTATTATCGTTAGATAACTTCATTGTATACTCGTATATTCTCTAATATATTTAAACTTATTTTTCCTTCAATATAAAGGTTTTTCCTATTTTCATTTGAATAATATTATAATTAAGCAATTAATATCAAGATCTTATTAGAATTATTCGTTGTAGTATCTATAGATAAAATCTCGAAAATTGTAAATTTATATGCTAAGTATAAGATGAATTTATAAATCAAATATAAAAAAAAAATTAAATTTGATAATGCGTTTGTTAATGAGTTTGTTGTCTTCATTCACAATAATAAACTATAAAAATATTGGTGTGTGAATTGGCTAAGTTGAAAAATAAAGCTGGCTAGAAATTGCTCTCGAATTTCTACCGCTGGAATCTGCTAGTTTATATAAATAAGCATGTTAAATTTTTAATTTTGACGATTCGGTCTTAAGAAAATTTTTAAAATGGAAAATTACCTCCCGCGTCCACGCTGGTGGTTAATGGTGAATATTTATATGCTAACAACTTATTTGTGGAATATTAATATTCTTCGTTGGAAAGAAATGAATAAGTACCGCCGCGGTGCTTTGTTTTCTCTTTTTAAATCCGTAATTTTTTGTAAAACTTTTGGAGGCAGAAATTTTGTTTACGACATATTCAGTCAAATTAACTTGTGTCGCCCAAGTGTAAAGTCCCTTTAATTGAGCAATAATATCGTACAGAAGTCCATAGTTTGTATGTCAAAATACTAATTCAATTTTGATGTTTGGTAGATTTAAAATTTCTTTAACTTTTTGAATAAAAATAGTACCGAATCTTCCATAATCTATATATCTATTTGTGAAAGTTAAACTTTCAACGGGTTTTTAAGCAAAATGTTATAGATCATATGGAGAAAAAGTGCCGAATGATAAAATATATGTATAATATGTGTTAAAAATATATTAAATTAAATACAATAAAATATTTATAAATAATAATTTTATAACAGCCTTAAAGTATGCTAATCAATTTTAGACAATTCACAATTCACCTCCTGTACATTTATTATCTAATCGAAATATCACAAGCCTTGCGTTGAATTGGGATTCATAAAATTGATTAGCATACCTTTAGGCTCTTACAAAATTATATATTAACACACCCATCTATATATACTAGCAGATTCCAGCCCTCGAAATTCGAGCGCAACTTCTAGGAAATTTTATTTTTTCATTAAATAAAGACCCTAAAAGTATGCTAAGCACTTATAGCCAATTCACTAATCAACACAAAAAAAACTCATTTTTATTACAAACACAAGAACAAATTTAATAAACACGCAGATAGCATTGTATAATATTATGTATGTAGCAACTTTAAATGCAATTTACTCAAAATATAGGAAAAAATTTAAAAATCTGTAAATCTGCAAGTCGGCTAAAAAGAAATACTTTTCAAATAATATACGCTTGGTCAAAATCGGGATAAAACGGTAGAACAAAACATTAGTCACAACAAATCGCCCTATTAACATTATAGATTCTGTGTGTTCAACAAAAATTTATAATGAAATTTAAAGCATTCTTTTTAAATATTACGGTTTTTTACATATATGTATATATAGATTAAAAAAACATCTAAAGAAAAAACTTTAATGAAAAAATAAAATTGCTTAGAATTTGCACTCGAGTTTCGACTGCTGAGCTATGTTAGTTTTCTTTATAAGTAAATTTTCTTAAAAAAAAAATTGCCTTTATTAAATTGTATCTATTATTAAAAATATATTTTTTATATGAATAAACATTTCCTAAAGAAAATACCTTAAGCTTTTCTTAAAGAAATACATTTTCCTAAAAAAGTAAATTTGCTTTAAAAAGTAAATTTTCTGAGAAGAATTCCATTTACTGAAAATTTTCCTTTTCCTAAAATTGTAAACTTTCTTTGAAAAGCGCCTTTGGATAAAAAATTTTCGTTCATTAATAAAATGTCTTTTGTTTAAAATGTATGTTTTATTAAAAAATAAAATATACAGTTTACGGTAAGCCGTACAGCTGAGAGTTACCAATTCCGCAGTCATATATAGCATATAGTTCATCGATTGAATAATACAATTATTGTGCAGTGCAAATCGCGTAAAATTTTTTTTGAATAGAATGCATCTGTCCGATGCTTCCTCAAAATACTATCAAGCATCTTTTTTTGCTTTGTTTCGAAATTTCTTTGCAAACAGTTGAACTCTAATTTCTAATCTCTCCTTTTGAATAGAAAAAATTAAAAATTATTTTTCAATTGCGCCCCATTGTTCTAGTTTTGTGTATTTGTCAGAATTTTTCCTTCATTTTTCATTTTCTGCAATAAATGCATAGTATTGTTGTTATGTAAACGTATGTTAATTTTTCGCCAAATGCGTTTCCTCCTTTAAAGAATTCTAAAAAAATGTGATTCTTATTTAAAATCATATAAAGACTAATATTTCAAGAATATCAAATGACTTACGAGGGTATAACCATTTCGTTTACAAGATTTGTGTTTTTTTTTTTAATTCCCATAAATTTTTAAATGTCTTTTCTTTCCGGATTTTATCTCTTTTTCTTTGTGGTTGCAACTTTCTTATGAAACTTTATCTATCCCTTATTTTTGATGTTGAACTTTAATAACATTTAACTGATTTAGGCCAGAACCTAAATCAAAAACTTACATACATATTTATATGCCTTAAAAATGTAACCATTTACATTTTATGAGTTCATTCAAAGGCAACCAGAGAATACCAACTAGATTGTTTATGGTCATTGTTAGAAAACAAGATAAATATGGTGCGAACTGCTGATACCTTTAATGGCGGAGAAAATATGTATAAAGAACTTAGTGCATAGCTAAAGACCTATAATAGGTTTAAGCAAAACTAAAACAAATAAATATTGCATTGGATAAGAGAAAAGTCAAGTGTTATAATAAATCCACGCAGAAACATCCAAATCAGTCCTTTTTGAATGTGGTCAAGGTTCATAATCACTAGATCATGTGATTATTTTCAGATTTGGAAGCTTAAAAAAGGTTACTTTTACAGTTTAAAAAATGTACAGCTTCTATGGGATTTTTTTAATTTTTTTGGTGTCATGGACTTTTTTTTTTTTTTGCTGTCATGAACTCGGTCCTCACTTTTTAGGTCGAGCTGACGGTGCCTTCTGGTGCCTAGTGGGGCCCAGATTAGCCGAAGTTTGTTTATATAAGGAAAATATGACTTTTTTCAGATTTTACGAAAGCTTCGTGCTACGGTTTAACTTTTTCGTTAAGTTGCCATATTGCATTATCTTTTTAAGAAGCTATACAGCTCCAAAAATCGAATAAAAACTCGCCCAGAAATATCAAATGACCCAGACCACATTTGTGCCAAAAAAAAAAACAGTATGTCGTGAAATATGACGGAAATTTTTCAACTTTAAGAAGTAAATGTAAGGCATAATTTTTTTTTTTGGTCTCTATATCTATATGTACTCATACATGAAGTAATATTTTATTACCACGTTGTTTACCTATTGCGCAATGAGCCCGAAAATAGAAAATTTTTTGATAAAATTTCTAAAACCCCTTTTTTAAGTTTTAAAAAACTTTCTTAAATCAAATTTCAAAAAAAAAAAATGGATCTGGCACTTTAAGGTTATGTTAAATATATGTTAGAGATTAATTGTGCAAATTTCTTAGCCAGAATTTTATTTACAAGAATTTTTTTTCACGGATTTCGAGAAAAATTCGATTTTTGTGAAATATTCAGTAAATGTAGAGTACATATACAAAATAAATACTTTGTATTAAAAATTAATCACTTTTCTACTTTTAAATGTTATATTTTATCTTAATAGCCCAGAGTTTCGGATTCTGATTTCTTTTGGCATAAATTCGATTTTTTTACTTTTTAATTTTTAAGGGAGAGGGTAAACTTTGATCGATTTATTCAAAACTTTTACCAAGCAAGACATCCAAAAATTCAACAGCACTTGAAAAATATTTGAATTTTTTTAATAAATCATCCTTTATTAGTTTGGGGTCATATGTGACCCCAAGTCCAAAAGGCTTAATGGGGTCATAATATTTTTTACCGAAACCTTAGGCTATTGGGATAAAACATAACATTTAAAAGTTGAAAAGTTATTAATATTTGATACAAAATATTCAGATAGAGCACATTTTATGAATATTTCACAAAAATCTCATTTGTCTCGAAATCCAAAGGAAAAATCCATTTTAAAAAAATTCTAGTAGAGAAATTCACTTAAAAATTCGCACAGTTAATCTTCAATATGCATTTACCAAAACCTTATAGCGCAGGGTCCATTTCTTTAAAGTTTGTTTAAGAACATTTTTTTTAAACTTAAAAAAGGAGTTTTCAAAATTTTATCAAAAAAAATTTATATTTGGGTCTCATTGTACAATACATGAACAACGTGATAACAAAACAATACTTCGCGTCAGAGTCCTTATAGATATAAAGACAAAAAAAAGTTATGGCTTTCATTAATTTTTGAAATTTGAAAAAATTTTCGTAATATTTCACGACCTAGAGTTATTTTTTTCGCACAAACGTGGTGTGGGGCATTTGCTATTTCTTGCCGAGTTTTTATTCGATTTTGAAGCTATATAGCTTTTTGAAAATATAATTTAGCACTTATATCGATTCATATAACAACTTCTTAGAAAAATTAAACTGTAGTGCGAAATTTACGTAAAATCTGAAAAAAAGGCATATTTTCCCCATATAAACACTTTTGAAAATTTCAATCGATTTCCGGCGCGACTTTTTGAATTCTTGAAAACGATTTCAGTATAAAAATACTTACTAGATAATTAGATTTGTTTTTTATCCCATGAATTACATGGGACTTTATGTGAGTTTTTTTTTTCGTAATGTCGGGTATTTTTGGGATGCACTAGGCACCAGAAGGCACCGTCAATTAAAGAAAAAATTGTTTTGCGTCCAATTTAATCTAGATTCTTGTTAGCTTGTCGTTTTTCCTTTTTTTTTTTTTTTTGTACGTGCGAACAAATTGTTTATCGATGAGAGCAAGAGAATATCCAAGATGGTCACACTTTTGCGTTCAAAAATAAGTAGTTGATGATGTTTTTTTTTTGTGACGCTTTTACTTTATTGTGAGTTTTCGAATCAGGCCACTCACTTTTCGCCCCAAAGCAGGTTTTCTATACTTTTGGTTTTCTACATTATTTTAATTGTCTTATATATAAAAATTTTTTAAATCTAGTAGCGTTAAAATAGCGAGCGACTTCATTTTGAGGTGTGTACGTCTTTCTTCACAAATCCTTTTTAATTTATACGTTTTACCTAACCGAATTTAAGTTCATATGATGATGATCCAAGCGATTAAAATTTCACATTAAAAGTGATCTAAATGTCAATTCAAGGATACTTAAACTGGACTTTTAAGTGAATCACTTTTTTAGATAACGGTGATTATTTTAACATTCATTTGTGAATTTATAATTATTCTGTGGTTTGCAACTGCCACGAATATAGATTTCAACTACTCACCTTTAGTAATGTAAATAATACTACTTCTTGATTGCGGAAATATAATCGGTCCAGACTACACAATACCCTTTACCATGTGTTTCGAGTGGGGGTCTCGGATCCAACTTTGCTGAGGCAATAATAGGATATAGAAAATAATCATAAACAGAAGTTTCGTAATGTTGTTATTAATTTTCGGGAGTATAGACATAAAACAGTTCATATCTAATGTCATTTTTATAAAGGGACCGATCATGACCATATTTAGCAAGGTCACTTACTTTTCTCAAAAACATATACACTCCGGTTCACTTATTGAAAGGCACTAAAAATTCCATATTCAGAAGCCTGTATCTTTTGCAATTTTTACCCGATTGCAGAATTTTAAAATGAAATGGGGAATGGGGAAAACCCCATTTGTTTTTAGTAACTTCAAATATACGAGTTTTCATTGACAGATAAAGAGAATTTATGTAATCCAATGAAATTTGATTCCAAGCATCTTTAGTGGGCTAAATTAGTGACTGCTTGTCACCAAATTGTCTACCTCCTTCATAGACCTTATAAGATAACCAACCCCAGACATTTTCGATAATGTTTAGATCGGGCGAATAGGGTGGCCAGTCAAGAATATTAACACTTTGGCTAGCAATGAACTCCTTTACTACTCTGGCGTTGTGTATAGGGGCATTATCCTGCTGCAATACCCAAGATATGGGACCAAATAGTTCACTGAACTTCGGAAAAGCCGATTCCAATAACGTTTCATAGCTTGCACCAATCATTTTTGCACTTTGAGATTCAAGATCGATGTGATGTCGATTCAAAAATCGCTTTTCTTTGCGCAGATCATAGAAATAATAGTTGTAACCAACAGTCCCATCCAAATTAAGCTTCTTTTCATCCGTAAATACAACCGTTCTCAAGTCATTTACATGTCCTATTTGCTGCACATCCCATACCATGTAGTCTCTTGCGCATTGAAGACGCTTTTCCTTACGAGGAGCATTAAGTGGCGGCTTTGTTTGTAATTTCAGGTATTTAGGATACTCACAGCTGTTAATTACTCTGCGTACTGATGACTTGCTCACTTGCACTCCAACTTGAGCTCTTATTTTTGATAAGGATAAGGCAGCATTAGAAGCAATTCTAATGATTTTTCTTTTCTCATACGTAGATAAAGACAATGAAACCATTCCTTTAGAATTTTTTCCATAGCCCTCGGGGTCCTTGATGTTATTATCGACTATTGTCGGGCTTCGTCCAATTTTTCCTTCAGAACGATAAACATCGATTTTAGTTTTTTCCGTTAGATTTAAAATTTTTTGTTTACATATTTTGACTCGTAAAGTGATTAAGATGTAATAAGTTGTAATAAAAAATGCTTCCTACAAAAAATCATCGCTAACTTTAGAAACCACCACTCAGAAATCACTATTGTTATAAATTTTTTTATATCTCAAGATGTCAATCGGTTAAAAAAGATACAGGCAGCTGAATATGGAATTTTTAGTGTCTTTAAATAAGTGAACCGGACTGTACATATAAACCAAATTTGAAAAAAAAAAATCTATGCATTAATCCTGTTATTTTGATGGATTGAAGTGAAGATCGGGAATATGCTTTATATGGGGACTATGACTAAAAATGGTACTGCAAGGTTTATTTTTGGGATACCGGTTGATGGGCCTATAATAATAGGCAAGGCGATTCATTGTGACCGATATAAAAATTGCAATTTATAACTTATTTTTACCAAACATATCTCATTCGAAAGATATGTCTTTTTAGCTGTCCCCGAGATTTAAAGGTTTGCACCGTCTGGAACATTTTTTTGTAGTAATGCTCATCTTAAGTTGCTCTAACACATAAATAAAACACTTACTATTTTTGTGTTTATTATAAACTAGTATAGCCCAGGACTCGAAATTCGAGTGCAACTTCTAGGAAATATTATTTTTCATTCTATTTTTGTCTTCCAATGTTTTTTGAATCTATATATATATATATATATATATGTAGTTTATGAATATTTAAATGAGCCTAAAGAGTGTCTGATATATAACTCAAATCATTCGCATTAACAGGGTGTAACGAATTATTATAAATATTTTATTTTATTTTATTAAATGTGCCTCTAAGATAGATAAAACATAAATTTTATCATTCTCAGCTTCTCCTTCATATGAACTACAACTATGCCAATTTTCACATTCCTCCGTGCCCGCATATTGTTTAAAAAGGGAACTAAAAATTTACTTTCACGTATTAATATATAGATATCAAAAGTCCCTGCGTTGAATTGAGAATTGGCTAAAATTAATTAGCATACTTTTAGGCTCTTATAGAATTATTTATTAAATGAAAAAGTAAAATTTCCTAGAATTTGTGTTCGACTTTCGAAGGCTGCATCGATTTTCACCAATTTCATTAGCGGTATATATAAAATTTCATTAAAATATAGTCATATCTGTAATGAAACACAGATGGAAGGACAGACAGACAGACATACGGGTGGCAGGACGGAGGCGGATATACTTAAGCTGACTACGAATGTGTCTCTAAATTTAGCGGTACAACACGAGGTGGATCTAGGTCAAATATTTTTGGTAATTATAAACATCAGGTATAAAAAACAATATACAGTTAACCTCATCCAATATTTAAGGCAGCTTTATAAATAATTTTTATTTTAAATATTTTCAAACACAACAACGTTTGCCTTATTTTTAATGTACCATTAAAAAACCAAATTTAAATCACAAAATCATTGTGGCCTTAAGCTATTTTGGCCCTTTCCACTAACTAGAATAACAAATCGTTAATATAATATTAAGTCATTTTGTAGGTTAATTTCCTAACATTTATCAGTTTCATTTGATAAGCTTTTAGAGAATTGTGAACAAAGAAAAATCGTTGTGTCCCAAGATTTATGGATATTTAGCATTTAGACTTTTACAACAACGAAAAAAAAGGACACAGAGCATGGAAAATGCAAAACTTTAAAGAAGAATAAAAAAGATATGAAAATATCATAATTTATAATCATTTGTATAAATTTCTAAAATGTTTAAATTATAACTTTTGTTGTAGTACTTAGTTAGCACAAATTAAGATTTTTGTGTGCGTTTTTTTTTTTTTTTTTTTGTTTGTGAATTTTTGCCAGAAACTTCATTCTACTTTGGTCTCTTTAAACATCTTTGTCTTATGATTATCTCAAAGTAAACAGAAACTATTTGACCAAACTTTGGAATAAGAACAAAAACTTTGAATGTTTTTCTGTTTTTATTAATGCTGCATTGCGTTTAATTGTGTCAAAAAGTTTTTGTTATTTCAGAAATGCTTTTTTTTTTCTTTCTCTTAAGGTTTTTAAACCCATAAACGTGATATAATTACCAGTGATGACAATGAAGAAAATGAGTTTTGTAGCTTTTGGTGAGGATATCAGTCTGTTTAGTTTTGAGCATTGATGGCATTTTTATAAATTTCTAGTCAATTATCGAGTTAGAGATGCAAACCCAAAAAATTTAAGCTTAGCTCTTCGTTATCTCTCTTACGCAGTACAGGGTTAACAAATAAATGTTTCTTTCAAAAGAATTTTCGTTTGTACTTAATATTTATAAAGAAGATTAAGGGTTTTTTTTAGTTAACATGAGTGATAGACAAGACGAACGATAATGTCTAAAAATTGTACATAATATTTTTTTATTTTTGAAATTTGTTTCCATCCAATTTTTTGACATTATCATTCGTCTTGTCTATCGTTCATGTTACATAAACTGGCAGGGGTAAAAGTCAGCAATCATCGAACTAAAACTTATCAAATTTCATTTCATTTTATTTAGCCTATCATTTTCTCTTAGTTTTTTTTCTAGTTTTTCTAATCAGCATTTTATTTTGTTGTATTATCATTACCTTTTTTTTCATCCTAAAGTGATAAGAGGAAAATGGGAAGATGTTATCTGTTAACTGAAAAGCTGAGAAAAAGTGAAACTTTTTATCAAAGAAAAAAAGTTATTTTCGTAGTTATAATAATGTAGCGCTGTCTAGTTTTTCAATTAAAACGAAAAAAAAAAATCAGTTAGCGATAATTGAAAATCCAAATGTATGTTAGACTTAATTTCGTAAATAAAGGACTTTTCATTTTATTGCTCATCATAATCATTATCTTGAAAATTGTTTAGTTGTTGTTTTGTTAACACTCCGTTGAAAAGAACATACTTAAGTATATAAAAGCAATGGAAATAAATATTCCGAGAATAGTTAAGCGTTCATCCCATTTTTATTTTGGATCACAAGTAAATATTCTAAGGAAATAAACAAAGAATTACACTGTAAGTAGGTGAAAATGACACCCCAAAATGCCGAGACACATCAACCTAATTTTGGATCGTAGAATCCAGTGCTGTACCCCGTTTTGAAAAGTTAGCTCAAAATCACGAGATATTTCGATTTTAAATTTGTAGCAGATTTAAGGCGATTTCTGATTTTATTTGAATGAAAAAACTCTAAAAACTTGTTTAAAATCAATTTGCTTATTATTTATTTGTCAAAATTAATATCTAGAAATAATGAACGTCCATTTTCAAGCGGAAATGGAAGTATATTTGCTCTTATTTTGATGATTTTATAATTTTTTTTTGGATTTATTTAACTTTTACTCTTTGTTTGCAATCGACCGGCAGAAATGAGCAAACATTGAGTCTATACTTTTTCCAGCGAAACAGTCTTCGAATGACATTATAGTTCGATGAAATCTTTCGCCAGTTTCGTCTGTTTCTGTGGACAATTGTCGTTCGTAAAAATCGAAATGTGCATGTAACATGTGGATTTTCAATGACATATTAACGCCAAGTTTGTCAAAAGACTTCATCATGTTGTCAATATAATCACGGTACTGTGGTGTGCGATTTTTGCAAAGAACGTTTTCAATTACCATACGAATTGAGATCCATGCATTTAGTTCAGTTTCATCTAACATTTCAGAAAAACTCGTATCCCTTAAAAGTTTCCGTGTATCTGGTCCGTTCACTACATCTGTTTAAAAAATTGATATAAAATATATCTGTGGTTTTCTAGAATAACCGCGTATGTCATAAAATCAAAATGTTCAGGGGAGCCAGAAACTTTATAGTTGAAATTATGGGCTCGATATAAAGTTTTTAGAGCTTTTTATTTAAAAGTCCTGTAGATATGGGCAATAAATACTTTATATAAAATTTTGAGTCAAAAATCTTCAGAGGAATAGATCCTAGAGAAGGACGAAGAAAACAAAAGGTAAATAACACTTAAATGTGTGCAGATAAAACAACTTATGTTGACAAACGGCGTTTTCTTTCAAAAAGAAAACTAGCAATGCAATCACCCATGTAGACATAAGTTGTTGTTGCTTGAAAAATGGATTTTTTTGTTCGCCAACAAAAAGTTTACGGTACTTAGGATGAGAATATAATGCATCAAAAATAATAGTGATAAAAAATGACAGAAATAGGTGGTTATAAACTGAAAAATAGTCAAAAATTATTTAGCATTTTTTTCATTAATAACAACGTATGCCGCTATGTGTCGTTTTCTGAGAAAATATTTTGACAGCGATCAAACGTAAGTTGACATATGTCGATAGTGCTGCAAATTAATTTAATAAACATTTAAGTTACGTCGTTAGTCGGGGGTCACACAAGGCAATTTTTATTGCGCAACTTTTTGGCAATTCCCTTTTGAACTTGCTTTTATGTCCACACACGACAATTTCTTCGCCAATTTTACTGTTTTGTTTTGCTTTTGTTTTCTTATAATTTGACATTTGTGCTCTAGTCCCGATCCAAATATTCTTTGCATTTAACACAATAAATGCAATGGTTTTCCTCAACCAAAGTTCTTAATTTTTCAATTAAGTCCCGATTCCATTTAAACGCCATTTAAATAAAGTAAACAATAATTACGAATTTTCATTCACACCAAGAAGCGAAACACCGAATGAAAAGAAATGTCAAATATTCAACCAAAAAAAAAAGCGAATGAGAGAATTGCTTGAAATAGCCGAGAACCTGCAATTATTTTTCCCTTTTTATTCCCCTCACCGCAAACATCTATAAACTCAAGAATTGCGCAGCTAAAGTCATCGTGTGTGAACCATCGTTAACTCAAAACTGACGAAAATGGACATACGCGGTTATTCCAGAAAACCACAAATATTGCAGTCACACACTTTTAGTTACACAAAATTACCCTCTTTTAATTTTTCAATTGATAATTTTGGAAAAATTTTGTTTTTCAAGTATGGTAATGCATCTTCGTTAACGCGAACCAAACGCTTTAAAAAATTCTTTACAATTCCCAGCTTGATGTGAAGATCCGGAAGCATTATTTTCGGAAGCGGGATCAATGGTGGACGAATTACATTAAATTTGCCAACAACTTGCGAATCGCGTTTTAGCCAATCTCGCTTTTCGTACTGGTTGCATTTTTCACGGCAGTCTCCTTTACAAAAAATACACATGTACTTTGTATAGCCAGTTTGCATTCCAGCTAAATAGTGAAACTTTATAATCACAATTTACGCGCCAATTGTGTGTTAATTTCATGGTATCATACGACTCGTGATTTCCAAGAGCATACATCAATGGCACTGGTTTAACGCTGCTGTTTTCAAATAGCAAGACTGTTTTTAAGCTTCTGGTTGAAGAGTCTATGAAAAGATGCCATAAAGATGGATTATAGTTGCAAATTCCCATTTCATTCATTAAACCGGGAATATCTTGACAATATGCATAAGCTGCGTCCTCGGAAAGCATGAAATAAGGCATATATGGTTCTTGCCGGTATTTGTAAGATTTAACTTTTACACCTGGTACCAGCACGTTGACGCTTCTTAGTTCCGAAGCCAAAGTCATTGCATTATTTTGAGATAGCTTCAGATTTCGAACGATTCTATCTAAATGTTCCTGCGAAACTAATGATGGATATTGTGTAACTGGCTGTAGGTAATCAGAATCAGCATGACGTAATGATGTTGCTGAAGTTTGTGCTTGTACTTCATAGGACGCAGTATCATATTGGTATGTCGATGGATGTACTGCGACAGGCAATTCATCACTGTGTGGAACTGGTATGTGAGCACTTGGCATACCTTTGTATATAAAACCGGATCGCTCTATAAGAATAAATTATTGTGTATGCGATATATAGTCTATCTAAGTGAATTACTGTGTCGATTGAGACCATACACATCGTTCTTGCACGCGTAGCAATTTTCAGGATCATGTTCCCCTGGATCGGTCCATATCATTGGAAGTCCAAATTGCATCGAATATCGCCGTAATTTTCGCCATTTGTTTAATGAACTAAAACATGTGATGCACCTTAATTCAGGCGCATGATCAACATTTCGCATTTCTTCAGCGGGGGTAACCAAAAAATACTGATTGTAAGCTTTGAGGGCATCTTCAACTAAATGTCGTCGATGTTTTTTCGGTGTAAATTATCCACACACAAAACAAAACATATTTAATTTTTGGCAATGCGATCTGCATTTTTCGTCACTCAATTTTCTATTTTTTCAAAATGGTCAATAAAATGCTTATATTTTTTTTGAAAGATTTCTGTTATCAAGTGAGTTTAATTCCAAGTTTTCACACTAAATTTCAAGTTAAAGCGATGTTAAAAAGCACTGATCTTTGATATATACGTTTTAGCATCCGTTTTTAATAGGGATGCCAATCGCAAAATCCCGAATCCCAAAATTATTATAATTATTATGGCACCAAATTGTAAGAGGTAAACTAATTCTGCTTCCAAATAGATGTCTATTATTTCAACGGTTACATTTTGTGGAAAAAAAATATATAATTTGATTTAACAAGAACTTTTGCAGGTTTTTCCCTCAAATAAAAACAAAAATCACCTTAAATCTACCACAAATTTAAAATCGAAATATTTCGTTATTTTGCGCTAACTTTTTAAAACGGAGTATACCGCTGGATTCTATGACCCAAAAATTAGTTGGTGTGTCTCGGTGTTTTTGTCATTTGAAAAGTTAAAATTTTACTTACAGTGTTATAGATTTTTTATTTGATATAAAAAAAAAGATTTTTTTACGATGATTAACAACACAAGATTTGTATTTTATTACGGCGATGCTTTGTGTAGTATTTTAACACAAATCTTACGATTTTAAGATATGTAAAATTTTTTAAAAATTTACCCTTCCAAGTTATAATATTGAAAAAATATACAAGCCTGGTAAGAACGTGTTTAAACTTTCGTGGTATACCAAAGGCCTAAAAAAGTTAAAAAATCTAAGAAGCAAATTTCATAAGAAATTTAAATCTACAAATAATGCTACCAAAAAATTTGATTTTCTACATTATTAAAGGGAGATCAACTTCTTAAATAAGTTTTTGTATAATCAATATTTAATGAGTGTAAAAGATTCTATTAAACAGGATCATAAGCGTTTCTGGTCCTTCACTTATTCTAAAAGAAGTACTTCTTCAATTCCGTATTTGATTTCATACAATATTTTAATTTAAAATATATTAAACGATGTTCTTAATCTATTTGCAAATTGTTTCATTCTAATTTTGATAAAAATGATTTGCTAAATGGGTTTAACTTGGATAATATATTTTGACTCATTGATTTTGGTTTAATGCAAATTTCTGAACATGATGTTTCTGTTGGAATACCTAAGCTTTCAAATATTTTTAAATCTGACTAGAGGACCCCTGCTGCTCCGCAGCATTATATTATCTTATATATTAAAAGAATTTATGAAAATTAAAGTCAGCCCGTTTGGCCGTTCTATCTTGCCGAATTCCTTCATTTTTTTTTTAATGAAAGGTATTTAGACACAGATATGTAAGCGCTCCGGTAGGTGAATAGGTAGCGTGCTCGCCTATCATGCGGGGGTCGTGTGTTCGATTCCCACCGGAGGCTTTGGTCTGCAGCTACAAAAAAAAAAAAACAAGTAAGAAAATTATAGTCGGTCTACACCGACTATACGATACCCTATACCATGCGTTTAGAGACCCTATCTCTCAGGCCCAACTAACTGGATATAGAAAATAAGCATAAACCAAATTTGGGTGGGATTTTTATTAATTTTTTTGGCTGCAGATATGAAAAAGTTCATATCGGATGCTGTATCTATATGGGGACTAGGCCCAAAAATGGACCGATCCTGACCATGTTCGGTAAAGTCTCTTATTTTTGCAAAAATATATACAAACAAAATTTGAGAAGAATCAGTTCAATGGTTTTGTTTTTTGATAGATTTAAGTGAAGATCTTAATGCAGCTCTATATGGGGCCTACGACTAACAGTTGTCCAATAGGGATCATTTTTAGACTACTGATTAATGGATATAATATATACATACAAATCCAATTTGACTAAGATTTGTATGATAATTTGGATCTTATGGCAATATATGTTGACTTCATAGGGGTCATTTGTATAGGGGCTAGGTTCGAACATGGACCGATTCTCACCAATTTCAATAGCGTTCATCCCATGGCCGGTAAAAGATCAAATACCAAATTTTGTCAAAATATAATCATATTTGCGACCTGCAGTTTGATTACAAGCTTTACATGGACACACAGACGGACGGACGGACGGACGGACGGACATCGTTAAATCGAATCAGATAGTGATTCTGATTCGATCGGTATAATAAAAGAAGGGTGTAGGTCAAATATTTTTGGTTGTTACAAACAGCAGCACAAAGTCATTATACCCAAACCACATAGTGGTATAGGGTATAAATAGACAAATTGGAATCTGCAGACAAGCCACTCAGCTTCGGGGAACTAGGCTTAAAAAAAAAATAAAAATTAAATATTAAAAATTAAATATTAAAAATTAAAAAAAAAAAAATTAAAAATAAAAAAAAAAGAATTTCATCAAGCATTGGAATTTACTCCCACCTTACTCAAGTTATACTTTTTTTCAAAATTTTTTCAATATTTTCTTTCACTCAAACCTCTATAACTAGAGTTCTAATTAACGTTGACATAAGTCCATGAACACTCAGTGGATCAAGCTCTTTCTTTTGAGCTATTAACTGCTTAAATTCGTTGGGTTTGAGGAAAGTTATGCGTGGACAACCGACTTTACTTTTAGTGTACGTAAACTTCTCTTGGCATATTTTGGCATTACTGAACGTTAACTTCTCTTAGCAAATTTTGGTATTACTGTTCGTTAACTTGTCAGGGCAAATTCGGATATTGTTTTACTGTACGTTAACTTCTCCCGCATATTTTGGTATTACTGTACTGGTATTACTGTGCTTTATCTCGAGGAAGAACATTCAGAAATGTAGTGGTAGAAATTAAACCTAAGGGTCGACGCACAGCTAGTATTGTCTGGAAGGAAGTACTGTAAAATGATTTTATGTAATAATTACACCCTCTCATTCATAGTCTATCCTAATGCTGCGGAGCAGCACGGGTCCTCGAGTAGTTTTCCATGCTAAAGTGCAAGAGGACGGACAAAGTGCGGAAGGACATACAAATAAATTGCATATTTTAAAAAACCCCCGCTCAAAAAAGGCTAATAAGCGATTCGCAAAAAAACTAAAAGATTTTTTCAAAAAAAAAGCATAAAATGAATTAAGAGCCCCGCAAGATTTAAAACGTCAGCCAAAAAAAATACCAAAAATTATTAACAACTATAAATATCAAGTATATATAAAGTAAAAAAAAATAAAATATATAAAATAAAAACAAATTGAAAAAATAAAAAAAAAATTTTTTTAAATAAAAAAATTTCAAGTTTTAATTAAAAACCCACAAAATAATTATAAAAATAAACATAATATTATATAATGCTGCGGAGCAGCACGGCTCCTCTAGTATTATATTAATTTTTATAATATAATACCAAAATTTTCCAAGAGAAGTTAACGTACAGTACCTCCAAAATATGCCAAGAAAAGTTAACGTACAGTAAAAGCAAAGTTTATTGTTCACGCATAACTTTCCTCAAACGCGAAGCAGTTAATAGCTCAAAAGAAAGAGCTTGATCAACAGAGTGTTCTTAGACTTATGTCAACAGCTAATGTTAATAGAACTCAGTTATAGAGGTTTGAGTGAAGGAAAATATTGAAAAGATATTGAAAATAGTATAACTTCAGTAAGGGGGGGGTTAAATTTGTACGAAATAAAAAAAAATATCGCTACCTGTGCGGTGGTTGAAAACAAAAAAGTTGTTTTACTAATTCCTAATTCTTGGAACTTCCCTTTTTAATTACTTCTACCTAAATCGCTATTTATTTAATGGTTTTGGGATTTTTAACGCAAATTGTCGACTAAGACCATTTTCTTTTGAAATGAAATTTATTGAAGAAACTAAGAAGCATATTATAGTTCAAACAGAAAGCAAAAATGACTTAGTTTTGTGGAAAATATTTTCAAAAAGCATGAAAAAAAAATAATTTTTCCAACATTTTGCACAAAAATTTTCTAAATCAATTTTTTAAAAAATTTTGATTGTTGCACAAGTCTCTAGCAATAATTTGGCTGTTACAGATTGAAAAAATATCAATTAGCCGACGAGTTATAGGCAAAAAACCATATAAACAATATGCTGACTGCAAAGTTCGAAGGTGGATTAAAAAAAAGAATTCGAACTAACATAAACAAACACCGCGATACGGGTCTTCTAATTTAGCCTCTATTTTCACCCCTCACTCTCAGAATCAACCTAGCTTTTGCTAACCTGAATTTGTTCCACAGTGTAATTTTATATAACTATGTAGATCTATTTTTAAAGCAAAAAACTCATTGCTTCTTCTTTACTCAGCTCTGTATATAATTTTAACATTGTTGTGTTTGATATTTAATTGAAAATGCTGACATTCGGTTAAAATAGAAATAACTATTGCAAAGCTAATTAGAACAAAAATTGCGGCGCCATCTACTGTGGCATAGCAACACTGAGCGAAATGAAGTTTGATATCTAATTGAAAATGTTTGATATTCATGTTAAAATAGAAATAACGATGGCAAAACTAATTAGAACAAAAATTGCGGCGCCATCTGCTGCGGCATAGCAACACTGAGCAAACTGAAGTGACACTCTGTTTGTTAATACAAAAGAAATGTATTTTCCCTACACAAAATATGAATGGAGAATTCTATATAAATAAAATAATATGCCGATTTATTTCTAACAGCGGTTATTATGAATATACATGTATAGGATATACGCATAAAAATACATGTATGTATATGTATATGTAAATATTACACACAAAAAATGCAACATCAAAAGTTATTTTCGTGTTTTTCTTTAAATAAATTAATACATAAAATTTTGTTTGATAAATTTACATTGTTTTTTTTTTATTAACAACTAGGTAGTTTAACATTATTTGCTTTAGGTGTTTTTACTCCCTGTATATTAACTCGTAGTGTCTGCTTGTCGATTAGATTGGATTGATTTTTAACCCCTTTCCTGTTACTCAATTGATCTGAAACTTTGCATACAGGCTCGTGGCGATGATAAAAATAATCTAACAAATTTTCTTAGTAATGCCAAAACAATGGAAACTTTAAAAATTTTCTACCAGAGTTGATAAAAAAATGTACAAAGGGTTAGTTTTATTACAACATTACCACAACGACCACAATAGCAACAAGTCCATCTATGACAACAATACAACATTTAGAATAGCAAGAAGAGCAATATAGAAATATTATATTTTCAATTTTTTTTTTTTTACTTTTTTAGAGATTTCCCTGGACCTGTTCCACCGATTTTAATGATTTTTTAAATGGAAATTTTCCCATGATCCTGGTGAAGCACTCTCACTAAAAATGATCACCCTAGCTGAAAAAATCATATTTTTTTAAGCCTTTTTTTTAGTTCTTCATTCAAGTCTCTGGCCCTAATCAACCGATTTGGGCGATTTTAAAGAGCAAATTTTCCAGAATGTTAGTGTATCATTTTTTATGCCTATGAGCATCCCAGCTGCCCGATTGAAGCCATCATCGTGATTTCCACAGACGGACAGACGGCCATCGCTATATCAACTCCGCTTGTTAAAAGGATGTCAAATATATATATTTTTTGGGGTCCAAATTTTTTTTCTAGTTGTTACAAAGGGAATGACATATTTATATATACCGTCTGCACACTGGGGTGGAGGTTATAAACAAAATTAACAAATTTTGGATTTTGTATAAGTTTCCAATATATTACCACCTACTCTATTTAAGTAAGAATTTTTTATTTATAAAAAAAAATTTCAAATTATAGAGTTAAAAAATGTTATTTATTTGTTAAACTAACTACGTTTAAAAATAATTTAAATTAAATTAAAATAATATTGACTATCGTAAAGAAATACATTTAAAAAAAAATGCATTATTAACTATTTTAAATAATGATACATCATATAAAACTTGAATTTGTAGTGAACTACATATATAAATATCGGAAAATTTGAATGTGATTTTTTTTTATAATTTTTTATGATAAAAAAGAAAAATATTTCTTTTAAAAATATTTTTTATTTTTTTGTAGTCAGGGCGTTTTTTTATTTCGAAATGTATGCGAAGCCATTTTTTTTTTTTTGATATGGTCAGAAACTGCTTTGTAAAAATCTTTATCTATGAATTGGCGGATGTTGAAAAGTTCAATTTTAAATTTTTTAATTAATACCAAATGCTTAGCATTGTAATACAAAAAGATACAAAACCATTAAAAAACAAGTAAGAAAACTAAAGTCGGTCTAGACCTACTATACGATACCCTATACCATGCGTTTAGAGACCCTACCCCATAGGCCCAACAAACTGGACATAGAAAATAAGCATAAGCCAAATTTGAGTGAGATTTTTATAAATTTTTTGTCTGCAGATAAGAAAAAGTACATATCGGATGCTATATCTATATGGGGACTAGGCCCAAAAATGGACCGATCCTGATCATGTTTGGTAAGGTCTATTGTATTTTGCAAAAATATATACAAACAAAATTTAAGAAGAATCAGTGCAATATTTTTGTTTTTTGATAGATTTAAGTGAAGATCGGGAAGCAGCTCTATATGGGGCCTATGACTAAGAGTTGTCCCATAGGGATCATTTTTAGACTACTGATTAATGGATGTAATATATACATACAAACCCAATTTGACTAAGATTCATATGATAATTTGGATCTTATTGGAATTTAAGTCGATTTCATAGGGGTCATTTGTATGGGGGCTAGGTCTGAACATGGACCGATTCTCACCAATTTCAATAGCGTTCATCCTATGGCCGGTAAAAGCTTACATACCTAATTTCATCCAAATATATTTATATTTGCGTCCTGCAGTTTGATTACAAGCTTTACATGGACACACAGACGGACGGACGGACGGACGGACATCGTTAAATCGAATCAGATAGTGATTCTGATTCGATCGGTATAATAAAAGATGGGTCTTGGTAAAATATTTTTGGTAGTTACAAACAGCAGCATAAAGTCATTATACCCAAACCCCATAGTGGTATAGGGTATAAAAACAAAGCGTTGGTCTCGTATAACAAGGCGTATACTGCATATATTACAAGAAATATAAATAATACGTTGCATTTTTTAATTGATATCTGCCGTTAGATTTTTCATAAATATTCATAAATATTTTCCCTTCATTTATCCTTTTCATGGGGGCTGGTTAAATTCATAAATACTAAAATCTCAGCAGCTTCTATTCCATTAGTTTTATTTATCGCAAAACAATTTAAAATGTCATAGTGTTATGCGAATACAAAATATTTCACTTTATTTCCACCTTCATAAAGTCCACACTCAGCATTCTTCGTTAAATGACAAGGCAAAGGTCTTTGTCTTTCGTTCTCTTCACGACATTAAGAGGCATTCAACTCTTGTATTGTTTTCTTATTTCATTTTTTTATTTTATTTCTCTTGTTTTTCGGCTTTGTTCATGCTTCTTATACTTTAGCATAGTATTGTGCATAAAGCATGAAGTCGTTGTTGTAGATTGCAAAATGTTACCAACTTCCTGTCTTCTGCAGAAATTCCTTTTACTTTTGTTATTTCCAATGTATTGTGGAGTTTATGAAAATGAAAAAAAAAACCGAATATGAAACAATTGGGTTGGCAGTTCCTTCGTTCTCTTGCTCTTTGGGTATTCAGTGCATAATTATATCGTCATATCATGTATATCCTTAGACATTGGTAGACAATAAACAAACAACTATGACAGTTTACAAACAATAAGACATTGTTTTACTGTTGTTTATTTAGTCGGTAGGCTGGCTACCAGGTACTTCTAATTGCAATTGGTATGTAAGGAAGTTTATATTTGATTTTATATGGTTATGAGCTAGCCGGATTGAACAATTGTAATACGAAACAAAACGAAACAAAAAAAAAAACTGCCCTGCAAATTATTCTGTAAGTCTAGATCACAAAAAGGTCTGTCTGAAAATTATTTAAATTTTTATAATTTGTAACATATATTAAAAAAAAAAAAAAAAATTGACGATTTTTTAATATTTTATAGTTTCAAACAATTCTTGATACCCAAACATGGCTATGAAATGTATATTATATATTTTGGCGCCAGCATTGTTTATTGAAACTTCAAAAAAAATACAAGCTTTTTAAACTATTTGCACTTGTTTTAAATGTTTCTGTTTTACTTGGAATCTCATATAAATCTAATTAAAATGTTGACTTTGACTATTTAAAATTAATATGACAAATTTTTTTATTTTTAATTTGAATACCTACAACAACTTTTTACAACTAATTACGTCAACGATGCTTCAGAATATTTTTCTATAATTTTTTTTAATATAAAAACAAATTTTTTGACGAAATAGCCGAAGCACTTTTCTTCAACTAAAAAGAGCATTATTTTAAAAGACTACTCAGAATGTTTTTTTTTTTGTACCATTTTAATTTTCTTCTTTCTTGTTATTATGATTTTTTCTACCTTCCATACAAATAGCTTAGACTAGACGTTTTAATATTAAATGCTGGCATGATGCAGAATACTCAACTATTATTGTATTTTGAATTAAGACGTCAAAAAGGAATAGCTAAAAATTCTATTAAAAAGCAATAAGACATTCAATTGTTGGAGGCGAAGAGAAATGAAGAGAGTAGAATTAAATATTACACACACACATTTTATTTAATAACAGCTTAATTTAATTTCCTTTCGCTTTTAATTTCTTTTTTCATGATTTTACAAGTAACTTACTTTTAGTCTAGGTTTTTATTATTGGTCATCAAAGTAACGTGACACTGAGGAAAATATAATAATCTATCCTTTATGAGACCTTTTGCCCTGCAGGTTATAACCTAAATATTAAACTCTTGTTAATGTTAAGACAAGAGCCGTTTTACTAGGGAAAAAACTGTTGCTGTTTATTGCACCATTTTTTTCGTTCATCATTTGGTACACATTTTTAGAAAAAATATTTCTGAAATATTTTTATACCCTGTACCACTACGTGGTTTGGGTATAATGATTATCCGTATGTATTTTCAGTCCGTCTGTCCGTCTGTGTGCCCACGTAAACGTTGTAATCAAACTACAGGTCGCAAATGTGAATATATTTTGTTGAAATTTAGTATATAAGCTTCCACCAGCCATAGGATGAAATCCGTTAAAATCGGTGAAAATCGATTCTTGTTCAGACCTATTCCCGATACAAATGACCACTATGAAACCGACATAAATTGCCATATGATCCAAATTATAATATAAATCTGGGTCAAATTGGGTTTGTATGTGTTAATTACAGCCATTAATCAGTAGTCAAAAATTAATGCCTATAGAACAATTCTTAGTCATAGGCCCCATAAAGAGTGCTTTCCAACCTTAACTTAAATCTATAAACAAAAATACTGCACGGATTTTTCTAAAACTTGGTTTCTATATTTTTTTTCAAAATATAAGTGACTTTACAAATATGGTCAGGATCGGCCCATTCTTCGACGTAGTCGTCAGATAAGAATAGCATCGGTCTAGACCGACTGTAGTTTTCTTAATTGATTTTTATTATCTTATTAACCCTTATCCTGTGTAAGTGGGTCAAAACCAAAAAAATACTTTTATTTGGCTTTATTTTGAAAAGTTATTAATATATTTTTCTGAAACTTCCTGACTTTTAATCATTCGAGAAGATGTATAGAATGCAAAAAAAATAAAATAATCCTATCAACTAACAGAGCGTCCAGATAAAAAAAAGTAGCGTATAAGGTGTAAGTGGGTCAAAATTGCCCAATACAAATTGCATGATAATTTTTACGTTTACATGTATATCTACTGGTATATTATATGATATTTGAATTTTTAAATTCAACGAAAAACACTTTGTAATTTCGAATTTTTGAGAAAAAAATTAAGTACTTAGTTCAAATTTTTGCCAAAAAAAATTTTTTTTTTCATAAAAACTACTGTTATTTTAGAAATAAGAACTCAATTCAAGGAAATAATTTTTTTTAAATGTTTTTGAGAAATTTTGTCTATTATTACTTTATTCTGACTACAATTAAAAAATGTCGCGATTGGGCGAAAACTAAATTCATGATTTGTTATGTGAATCAGAAGATGGTGAAATAGCTAACGATCTGTTAACAGATGAAGATTAAGGTGTGGTATCAGATATCGATTCCGCATATAATCAAAATGTATCAGATTCGAGTGAAAGTGATAGTGATGAAACCAGTGATAATGAAATCACAGAGAACTTTATCTCTAAAGAAAATACGTTTGGACAGACCAGATTCAAAATTCAGATAATGCTGCTGAAAACATTATGGATATTAAACCTGGAAAAACTCTTCACACAATTTCGAAAATGACTTCTATATAATCATTTTTCGATTTGTTTATGCCCAGGTAGAAAGTTAAAATTATAACAGATATGACTTATTTAGAAGGTAAATTATAAATTTTCATTGGAATATGTTTTTTACAATTTAGGCGCTATATACTTATTTTTTTGATTTTGTAGTTCCTGGAAGCCAGTTGCGATAAAAATTAAGGTGTATTTATACCCTATACCACTATGTGGTTTGGGTATAATGACTTTGTGCTGATGTTTGTAACAACCAAAAATATTTGACCTATACCCATCTTTAATTATACCGATCGAATCAGAATCACTTTCTGAGTTGATTTAACAATGTCCGTCCGTCCGTCCGTCCGTCCGTCTGTGTGTCCATGTAAACCTTGTAATCAAACTGCAGGTCGCAAATATGAATATATTTTGATGAAATTTGGTATATAAGCTTTTGTCGGCCATGGGATGAACGCTGTTGAAATTGGTGAGAATCGGTCCATGTTCAGACCTAGCCCCCATACAAATTACCCATATGAAATCGACATAAATTGCAATAAGATCCAAATTGTCATACAGAACTTACTCAAATTGGGTTTGTATGCGTTCATTACATCCATTAATGAGTAGTCCAAAAATGATATTTATATTTTTGCAAAATACAAGAGACTTTACCAAACATGATCAGGATCGGTCCATTTTTGGACCAAGTCCCTATATAGATATAGCATCCGATATTAACTTTTTCATATCTGCAGCCAAAAAAATTAATAAAAATCCCACTCAAATTTGGTTTTTGCTTATTTTCTATGTCCAGTTAGTTGGGCCTAAGAGATAGGGTCTCTAAACGTACGGTATAGGGTATCGTATAGTCGGTCTAGACCGACTATAATTTTCTTACTTGTTTTATATTCTCTTGTTGACTGGTGTATTTCGTTCGCATGGTGAATTTTTGGAAAATTATTTCGGTTGATCGAAACGGAAGGGTTATCCGTTTTGATAAAAAAAAACCGATATAAGTGAAAGATGCTCTCGGGATAAACTTGCTCCAATAAGAAACCTTTGGGATCGATGGGAATATAATTTAGAGAAACTATATAATCCTGGACCATGTGTAACAATTGATGAGCAATTATTTAAATTTCGAAGAAGATGTCCCTTCTAACAATTTGCAAATATGGGTTAAAAATTTTGGGCTCTTTGCGATTCGGACATTAATTATACATGACCAAAGCAGGTGTATACAGGTAAGGACAGAAATTGCCAATCAGAAAAAAATCACGTACGTCGCGTAGTTTTGGATTTGGTAGAGGATTTAAAAGGTAGAAATGTCACCTGTGACAATTTGTTTACTTCCCAGGAACTTGGAATTGAGCTGCTAAAAAGAAAACTAACAGTCATTGGTAACGTTCGGAAAAACAAAACCTTCCTTCCACCTAAGTTCACCGACCTAAAAGGAAAACCACAACATTACTCGCAATTCCTTTTTGATTTAACCAACAATACCACAATTGTCTCAAAAGTGCCAAAAAAAAATCGTTCTGTTATTTTATTATGTACATAGCGCTGAAATTGTTTCTGATACCCAGAAACCCGATATGATCCGTTTTTAAAACGGAACGAAGTCCGATGTAGATATACTTCATCAATTAGTCTGCAACTATACTTACAAGCGTCGATCAAATAGGTGGCCACAATCCTTATTTTACAACATGTTGGATATTTCCACATATAATGCTTTTGTTATCTATACTGTGCGAAGTTTGCATAAGGAGGATAAAGTGGTTGAGAAGAGCGCTCTAAAGGGGGGCCGATTCTATATATGTCCTCAACGTTCATCCAGTACAAAATATTCAAATAAATGTACTAACTGCAATAACTTTATTCGCAAAAGCCATTCAAATGTAATATTTTCATGTGAAAACTGTAAAAATGATACAAAATTTAATGTTTTTATAATAAATTACTATTGGGAAAACTTGACTCACATACATCTTATACGTAACTTTTTTTTACACAAGATAAGGGTTAAGAAGTACATATCTTTAACCCATTATCGGCCGCTACCAGAAATCGCAGGAATTTTTTGAATTCCTTTTAAATACTTACTTTTAGGAGCTCAATTTAGAAAAATTTAAAAAAAAATTTTTTTTTTTAATTGTTGTTCTCTAGATATGAATGGTCGAAAAATCGACCATTGGCCAGAAGTCAACATCTACATATATAAGTAAAGAAATGCGTTTTTTCACGAATATTTAACTTTAATTCAATTTATTCGTTTTTAGTTGTAGCAAAAATTTTATTTATTGATAAGATATGAATAATTAACGCAAAAAAAGGATAGATAGTTTGGTGGTATTCATCAAAACATTTGGTGTGCAAGTAAACATTACATTTTTTGCATGTAAAAATTGAACAATGGCTCGACTGTAGAATTATTAGTAATGACATTCACAACTGCATTGTCATTCCAACGGTCAAATTCGCCACGTTCAGCATTTTTTCAATTTGCTAATGGAATTTTCGCCATTCTGTTTTCACGTATTGTGCCAGTTGCAATGAAACGGCGTTCATTCAGTAGACACATAAGATGATAGGAGGGAAAAAAATTGTCAAAGAAAATAATATGACCATCGGGATCAGATATATTTTCAAGCAAATTCAATCGATTTCGGCTCATCGTTTGCTTCACCATAGGTACTCCCATGTCCTGCTGAACTGACCACTAATTATCGATGTGTGGCAGCGTGTGATACCCTGATAGGTACAATATACCAATGAAGCGCCGCATTTCATTTGGTGTCACATCAGTGGTTGCATTATTTTGAGTGGCATATAAATTCGTGTAGTGAGTAATATCCTCGATCAACGTTCCATCGAAATACAATGAAAATATGTCATACGGTGACATACCACCTACACGAAGTCAAAAACTCAAAATTAAGACTCTAAAACGACTAAGGCCCGGTTGTTCAGTAGTCAAACAACTCATGAATAAGCTATCTATCGAATAAATTTTTTAAATTCTGTCAAATTCAATACAAATTTTACAAATTTATTCGCTAGCAATCTGAGGTTTGTTTGTCTATTGAACAACCGGGCCTAAATGATATTAAAAAAAATTGTTCACTTTTTGCGCAAATTTCTTCCTTTTTCAAACCTTCCACGTTGATTGGTGCTCTGGTGTATGTAAAATCCCCAGGTTTCTGCCAATCAGGAACTTCAAAATCTGCCTTTCCTTTGAATAAGGATGGATTAACAGCTTTTTTAGGTCTTCCACGTCTTTTTGCGGCTTTCAATGTTGATGGTTGCGGCTCTTCAGTATCATTAGGTATTAAGTCATTGTCTCGAACGTACTGTAACTCCACTTCCCCGGTAATTTCATTCGCACAATCATCATTGCCATCATTTAGAGCAATTTGATTATCGTCGATATCTTCTTCATCAGTCACATAGTCTACTTTAGGTGGAATATACACGACATCAACATCTTATGAACTCATAATGGCTTGAGCTTCCTCGTCATCCGAACACGGCTCGTTCAAAGTAGCCATGATTTCTACCATGGTTAACACTTTTCGAAAAGACATTTTCTTTATATAAAATCACACCAAAATGCAATTATCTCACTTTTATTTGCCACACACACGTCTGCTCTGCAGAAAAGAATAACCATTATGACAAAGCAACAGGAAAATAAAAAAAAATTCGCAGAATTTTTCACAGCCTACTAGCAAAATATCAAATTCAATTAAATATCTACTTGGCGACTTCTGGCCAGTGGTCGGTTTTTCGACCACCAAAAATAACGCTCTTCTGGGAAGTAGAAAACTTTCAATATTGTTGCGGATATTAATTGATTATTGTTATTTGGTCTTTCCGCTTCCTCAACATGCAAAAATAAAATAAGTAATTTTAGTTTTAAGACTTTTTACTGAATTTTGAAAATTGGTCCAAAAAAAGTGCTTTCTTCTTCCTTTAACGAAAATCTGCAAACTTTTATTTTTTTACGAAAAGCTAAAATCAATGCGTTAACAAAAGATCAAAATTGTCTTATCCATCAACGGTTTAAACAAAACATATCTAACGTTTGAGTTACATCGCTTCAAAGTTGCCGGAAAGTTGCGGCCGAAAATGGGTTAAAAACACTTTTTGCTGAAAAAAGTAAATTTTTCTAAAGATTTTCTTAAAAAATTTTTTTTTTTTTAAAAACACATTTGATTAAAAAACATTTTTTTTTAAATATTTTTTCCCAAGTATTTTTTCTAAAAAATTTACCTTTTTTTTAAAAAGTTAATTTTCTTAAAACGCCACATATTCTTTAAAAGTTCAATTTTCTTGCAAAAATAAGTTTTGCTTGAAAAACGTACTTTATTTATTTTTAAAAAAGCGAATTATCTCAAAAAACATATTTTTTTAATAAAATTTTATTTAAATAGTATCTCTTATCAAAAAAATACGTTTTGTGAAAAACAACTTTCGTTAAAAAAATTATCATTTGTTAAAAAAGTTGCCTTTTATTGAAAGCAACTTTTCTAACAAAGTAGATTTTATTAAAAAAGTACCATTTGTTAAAAAGTACTTATTTTTAAATAAGTACGTTTTTCAAAAAAAAAAAAATAAAATAAAAATAAAAAAATTCCATATGTTAAAAAGTATGTTTTTTGTTAAAAAGTACCTTTTGTTAATAAAAGTACGTTTTGTTAAGAAACAAACTATCCAAAAGAAGAGTACAAAGTGGATGATCAAGACCAAATACTTAACGTAATTGGTTCACATCTTGAGTCAATTCATTCTTATATGGATATTGATACAAATAATAATTTCATTTGGAAATAAACGATTACTTAGCAGATTTTTTAAATACATAGGCTCAATATGAAACAAATCATCTAATAATTACAGCATTTAGTAATGATAGGAAAGCAAATGAACTATATAATAGTGAAACCAACGACTATTTTGTCACACTAGATTCGTTAATAAATATATTCAATAATTTAAACAACAAATTATCTTTTGGTGTCGATAAGATACCCAATATCATTCTGAAACATGTTCCCAAGGTACTAATACGTGAATATTGTACAATATTCAATAATATCATAAATAATTCTTATTTTACTTGAGCATGGAAAAGTGCAAAAATAGTAGTTATACCAAAAAAGGATAAAGATCCAAGTAAATTAAAAAATTTTAGACCAATCAGTTTGCTGCCGAATATTAGCATAGTTTTTGAGGCATTTATTTAGTAATAATAATTTATCGAAATTTTTTAAAAGACGAGGTTTTATTACCGAAAGGTAGTTTGGCTTTAAATATAAACATTCTACTAAATAAAAAAAAAAATTAAAAATAAAAAATGAAGCATAAAAATGAAAAATAAAAAATGAAAAATGAAAAATGAAAAATAAGAAATGGAAAATTAAAAATTAAAAATGAAAAATAAAAAATGAAAAATAAAAAATGACAAGTGAAAAATAAAAAATGGAAAATGAAAGACGAAAAATTAAAAAAAAAATCTATATATATAAAATTCATTTTCTGTTTGCTTGTTTGACCGCTATACAAATTTTTATTTGTCAACGGATTTCTCTGAAATTTGGTACGCATGATCTCTGTACTCCGGGAAAGGTAGCCATATGCTTCTTAATAGCCACGCCTAATTTTGCACCTACTTCTATGTGTATACATTTTTTTTCTTTTATTTGTTTCTTTGTTTGACTGCTATACAAACTTTTATTTTTCAACGGCTTTCTCTGAAATTTGGTAAACGTGATCTCTGTACTCCAGTGAAGGTCGGACTATATATATTTCTGGCCACGCCTACATTTACGCCCACTTTTTTATAAAACTCATCTTCTGTTTTTTGGTACATATGTTCGCTATACAAATTTGTATTTTTCAACGGATTTATCTGAAATTTGGTATATACGGGAATAACCTCACGATGAACAAATTTTCTAAATTTAAAAAAAGGTCCCCAAAAGATATTAATAAATTCCCCATTTTTGTTTTAAACTAAATAAAAAAATGAACTTACTCACCAAATTCGTTCTTAAATTTTTACATATTTTTATACCCTATACCACTATGTGGTTTGGTATAATGACTTTGTGCTGCTGTTTGTAACAACCAAAAATATTTGACCTACACCCATCTTTAATTATACCGATCGAATCAGAATCACTATCTGATTCGATTTAACGATGTCCGTCCGTCCGTCCGTCCGTCTGTGTGTCCATGTAAAGCTTTTAATCAAACTGCAGGTCGCAAATATGAATATATTTTGACGAAATTTGGTATTTGATCTTGTGTCGGCCACGGGATGAACGCTATTGAAACTGGTGAGAATCGGTCCATGTTCAGACCTAGCCCCCATATGAAATCAACATAAATTGCCATAAGATCCAAATTATCATACAAATCTTAGTCACATTGGGTTTGTATGTATATATTAAATCCATTAGTCAGTAGTCCAAAAATGATCCCTATTGGACAACTCTTAGTCATAGGCCCCATATAGAGCTGCTTCCCGATCTTCATTTAAATCTATCAAAGAACAAAAATATTGCACTGATTCTTCTCAAATTTGTTTGTATATATTTTTGCAAAATACAAGAGACTTTACCAAACATGGTCAGGATCGGTCCATTTTTGGGCCTAGTCCCCATATAGATATAACATCCGATATGAACTTTTTCATATCTGCCGCCGAATAAATTAATAAAAATCCCACTCAGATTTGGTTTATGCTTATTTTCTATATCAAGTTAGTTGGGCCTGAGAGATAGGGTCTCTAAACGCATGGTATAGGGTATCGTATAGTCGGTCTAGACCGACTATAATTTTCTTACTTGTTATTTAATGAATTTTGTTAGATATTTGTTTAAGTGAAAATTTGTCCTGCAATATACGCATTTAAAATCTGTATTCTTTTCAATAGCATCATTTCGACGATCTCGCGGAACGCAACTCAGCAAACTTTGTTAAGAGAAGCGGAAATGCCTGAATCTACTCAACTGCGTCTCGAAATCCAGCGGCTAAGACAAGCTGAATCCAGGGAATCTGAAACTTCTTAAACGACTGTTTTTCTCATAGACAATTTTATGTCGCCTGCTCCAGAATATAATATTTTCGAATATGCACCAGAAGGAAAAACCAGAAATGTTGTATATCACAAAGCTCTAGAATAACTAAAATTCGTTATTTCTAGATATCATACACTCAAAATACTCCATGCATAAACATAGTTAGTTGTAATGGTAAGCAGGCGCCGAGTATTTAGTCCGCAAAGAATGAATTCCCACAAAAATGAACTTATTCCCCCAAAAATTGGGGAATAACTTCACGATGAACAAATTCCCCAAATTTAAAAAATGTCCCTGAAAGAAGTGAACTACTTCTCCATGCTGCTCTCAATATCTGTCCTACAACAAATTTACTTAATATCTGTATTCTTTTCAATAGCATCATTTCGGTGTGCGGAATCGGGGCGGGGACGCGGACCAGAGCTTAGCTAAAATATCGGAATGATCTGAAAAATATTATTTGGCAATTACAATAAGTAGACAACAACTGCGCGGCAGCACTGGTGTGGCTGCCAAACGTGGAAGCGGCTCGCGGACACGGACGCGACGCGATCGCGGAACACAGCAGAGTGAAAAGCCTTATGACAAATTTTACCTATATATGTGCAATAATTACCTGTTAATCAAAATAGCCCAAACATGTACTGTAAGCAGTTGCTTAAAGCAACCTTGCAGCACAATTTTAAACGTCGCATTCATTTTCTATTTTTGAAACTTCTATAAATTTGACGTCTCTGCTCAATGGTGATCATTTTTTGAATGAATTAGTTCAATTTTTAAAACTTCTGATTCCTTTACTTTGCAAACGTTTCCCTTATATTTGATGTTTACAAAATAAATAAACTTCAAAAAAAAAAAACGTCAAGCGGTTTCGCAGCTTATTTTTGATGTATTTTTGCAGTAGCGTCTTAAAAAAAAACTTCTAAATTAAAAAATCTAAAAATTTTAAATTGAAATAAAAAAAGAATTTACTCCCCAAAAAACGAAAATATTGGGGAATTTTTCCATCATGAACAAATTCGCCAATCCCATACAAATTTTTGGGGAGAAAGTTAAGTTTTTTGAGGAATTTGTTTCATTGGACGCTAAGCACTCAGCGCCTGGTAAGCATAGTGAACCATTTTTCATATCAAAGGCCTTTGGATCCCGGGGAAGACCGGGTAAAAACAGCTAGTATAAAATAAAATTAAAAATTAACCGGTTGAAATTATAAATAATAATAATTATTTTTATATTATTAATGCTTTCTGTTTGATTTAAAAAAAAAGTGCCATGAAAAAACTTTAAGTACTACATGTTTACACATCTCCCCTGTGATCGGACTCACATGATTTTTTTTCTATGGGCATTAATGGTCTCAGCCACTCTAACCCTTTTTCGAAATTCACAATGAACAATATGGTATAGTCAACCTTTACCGACTAAATTTCTATTAACTGTTTCTATTTTGTTTATTTTTGTGTCTTCGTTTTAATAAACAAAAAGGTTAATCAAACTGTATTGTTCGCAGCAACGACTAATATTATTTAAAACTTGTAGATCAGCAGAATATAACTTGGTAATTATTTTTACTACAGCAGTATTAAAATCGAAAGTAGTGATTTGAAAAACATTCGACAAATGATATTTAATAAAACAGACATTTATCTAAAAAAAACTAATGTGATTATTGTTATTTTTTTTCCATACAACTTTTTTATGACTGACTAATATTGATGTTAAAGAAACAGGACACTTGAAAATTAATTTATTAAAACCTACATCTTAAAAGTAATAATATAATTATATAATTAATATTGTTAATTATTTAATAACAACAATTTGTAAAGAAAATTTTATCTTGCTCTCGCCCTGTTTACAGCAAGCTGACGTCTGTCATTAGCCAATTGAAATATTTAATGAAAAGCTATTGGACTTTGATCTTAACAAAACTATTGCTTTGTTAATCGTATATTGTGTACAAAGTTTCTGGCCATGCCTATTGTAAGTGCAATTACTAATGACCTAATTTATTTAGAAACCTTTTGAATTAAGTTATTAATTAATTTTCTTAATGTTCGGATGCTTTTATGCTTTTTTCTCTTTTTCTTTTTGTTGTTGAATTAGTACATTTCCAAAAAAAAAATTTTTCTTTGAAAATGTGTTGTTGGCTCAGGAAAATTGTTAGTAGGCTTCAATTGTTAATTGTATTAAACAACAAAATAGTTATATTGTAAATATTTTTCAAACATTTGTTGCAGGGTGTAGTCTAGCTAAATTGAAGTGATATTTCTGCGACTTTGTAACTACGAATTCGAGTCTTGGCTTTGCCCTAGTTTGAATCTAAAGATATTTCGCGGCAGCTTTTTTATGCGTACAGAAATTAGATTCGTTTTCGTTACCAAATTTATTGCCAACCGAGTTGTGATGCAGTTTATAATAGAATTTTGAGTTGATTGCAATTGCAATTCTATTATCTTTACAGTAAATATTTTACAAAAATTGAAAAAAGTTAGCTAATATTGTTGATAAAATCGACAATTCAGTTGCTATACTTAAGAACAATTCGATTGGTGAATTTTTTCTTTATGTGGTGATAACTGTTATTTTATTTTTATTCTTTTTTAACTTTATTTTCAAAATATAAAATAAATAAAATGTGCCTGATTACAGAAATTCTTTTTTGAAATTTTTCCAAGGTAGTGAAAACTTTTTAAGTGTGTCTTTTCATGGTTACTCTATTGAAAAACGTAAAAGGTCTTATTAATTTGAAAACTGTCTAAAAGCTGTATTATTCAAGAATAAATAATCATTTGGCAGATAAAGTTATACAAACAGACACCCAAATCATATTAACTTAATAAACAAGAGAAGATGAAGAATCATATTATGTTCTGATTGACATCACATGACAACAAGAGACAAATTTTTGATAGCAACTGTTGCTATCCAAGAGATATTAACTGCTACAGACACATACATTCTCATTTAAAATGTATTCATAATTAAATTTACATGTGTTTAGGCATATACATATATACTAATATTTATTTTGGTATGTATGCTTACACATGTCGAAAAGTTATTTGAAATTTTACGGAAATTATATTTGGTTCTCATACAGAGTTTCGTTACTTCAATCAAAGAAATTCTGTGAATATATAATATTTTATTTATTAATATCTTTTTATCTTAATAAAGAAAAACGTTAGTGCGTATTATGTAATCGCATAATAGCTTAACCGCCGTAGGTATCCATTGATATTCGTGTGGTAATCTGGATTGTTCTTACTTGTGTTAGAGCAAAGACCATATACATATAATAGAGGACGTCCAAACTGAAATTGGATCCATGAAAACTTAAAATGCAAGAGGGAAAATATGGCTATAAACATGTTGTTGAAAATCGGATCCGAGATCCGATTATATATTTATATATTTACAATGGTTTTCGTTCCCAATTTACGATAAAAATGTTACGATAATTGAAATTTATTTAAATTGTAAAAGAAAATTATAAATTATATTAATTAATACTAGCAGATTCCAGCGCTCGAAATTCGAGTGCAATTTCTAGGCAGCTTTATTTTTAAACTTATTTCGTTATTATATTTCGTTATTATATTTTAAGCGTCGCATCTAAAAATTCAACAGCACTTACAAAATATGTGAATTTTTGTAATAAATTGTCTTTTATTAGCTTTAGGTCATATATGACCCAATTTCATAAGGGTTAATAGGGTCATATTATTTTTTTTTTCGAAACCCTAGGCTATTAATATAAAATGTAACATTTAAAAGTAGAAAAGTGATGAATTTTTGATACAAAGTATTTAGAAGGAGTACATTTACAGAATATTTTACAAAAATCCAATTTTTCTCGAAATCCGCAAAAATAAAATCTTTGTCAAAACAATCCTGACATAGGGATTTACTTATATATTCACACAGTTTATCTTTGACATCTATTTAATAAAACCTTGAAGTGCCAGATCCATTTTTTTAATCAATTTCTCAAAGTTGAAAAATTCTATCAAATTTTATGACCTTTGGCAGAAAAGTGGTCTGGGGCATTTGCTATTTCTTGGCGAATTTTTATTCCATACTGATTTTTTATAGCCCTTTAAAAATATCATTTAATACTGATCCCGATTCTTATAACAGCCCGGCGGAAAGTTAAACTATGGAATGAAGTTTTCGTAAAATCTCAAAAAAAGTCATATATTCCCCATATAAACACACTTGAAATTTTCAATCGATTTCCGGTGCGAATTTTCTTTATCCGCTTGTCCCCATACTTCACATTTATTAGTTTTATATGGAAACGTAACAAACTGGACCCCGCTTATCCCCAAAATCGTATTTACATTTTTAAGGACCACTCTAGAGACAGTCCAAGTTTCAGATTGATTGGATGAAGGGAAATGTGGTTTTAATCACTCCGTGACTGTGCGTGGCCATGTGTGACTGTGTCACTGTCTTAAAATTAATATTTGGCCACAACAAGTTATGGGCTAAGTTTCAGATCGTACGGATAAGGGGAAGTGAGGTTTTAACCTTTCTGTGACTGTGCGTGACTATTCATGGGTATGCGTGACTATGTCAAAGTTAATATTTTTTCACGGCAAGTGTATGGATCATGTTTCAGATGTATCATATAAGGGGAAATGGGTTTTAAAGCACTCCTTGGCTGTGCGTGACCATGCGTGACTACCCCAAAATTAATCTATAGTACTACAAGAACGAGTTTCAGATCAATTGGATATGGGGGTAGGGGGTTGCCCCATGGCAGACAGACAGACAATATGACTTAAAAAAAAGAGTTTAAAAGGAGGGTAAAGTTACTTTATGTAAATTTACAGATTATTAGTGTGAGTGCTGATATTGGGTAACGTAGCTAATATAGATGTAACTAAACTTAAAGAAAATGGGCAGGAACGCATGGTAACTTCTATACACAGTAATTATTGAATGTTAATAAATAAAAATTGTGATACGTATGTATGCCTGACACATACCACTGCAGCAACCCAACTTATATATAAACCACATATCCGTGAGGTGGACGGACGGACGGACATTGCTAAATCGACTTAGAAAGTGATTCCCAAATAGAGGTACAATTGACTTTATCAGAACTCAGTTCTGTTTTTTCTTCTAAAGTAATAACTGTAATACCGTCAGCAAATTCTAGGAAATTTTATTTTTTCATTAAAGAAAGACCCTAAAAGTATGCTAATCAATTATAGCAAATTCACAAATCAACACAAAAACAAACTCATTTCTATTACAAACACATTGACAAATTTAAAAAAACACACATAGTTTATGTATAATTTTATGTATGTGTTAGTAGCAACTTGAAATGCAATTTACTCAAAATAAAGGAAAAAATTGAAAAATCTGTAAATCTGAAAAACGGCTAAGAAGAAATGACTTTCAAATTATATACGTTTGGTCAAAATCGAGATAAAACGGTAGAACGAAACATCAGTCACAAAAAATTGCCTAGCCTATTAATATTATAGATACTTATTTTTTTTTGTTGGCAATAATGTTGAATTAATTTGTTTTTATTATAAGTTTTAATAGAAAATGTACGAAATCGGAACTTGTACCTCCTCTATAAAACCATTGCCTTACCAAAGGAGGTTAGGGTGAGCTGTTCATTATGTAACCTTAAAACTAAACTTAATCTAAAAGCACATGCAAAAACTACATTTAATATAATTGCACATTTAGTAGCAATCACTAAGACCGCACGTGTTTTCTCTTATTTGGGAAATAATAGAACCGGCGATGCAAACCTTACCCGGTGGATAGCAAATTACCACTGAATGTTGTATTAAGTGCAAAATCATCTGTTCGAAAAAATAAGCACAAATCATGTGGGCCGCACTTGCACTTCCCACACGCGAGAGAATTCCAAAGTCATAGTGCAAATATAACACAAGGGAACAAAATTGAACTTTTTTTGTGTTGATTTGAAATTTATAGCAAATTTTTACTAATTTGAGGTCGCTGATTTCAAATCTGCACTTGGTTTTTTTCTATCAGCTCGACTTTTCGAGATATACCGTTATGTTCAAAATTAAGGCACTTCCGCTACATATATTGGAATAACTTGAAAACGGTTCACCATATTAAATTAAAAAAAAAAAATCCGAAACTCGCAAACAATATTCTCTTAAAGCCGTGCTTACTTTGTTTTTAAATTTTCCAAGTAGTTTTAGAGATATCGTTCAAGTTTTGAAAAAAAAATTAAAATTTTTTTAAAAAAAAAATTTTTTTGTTCTTTAAAAATTCCTAAAAAATAAAAATGGTACAAAAATCACAGTTTTTGTCTACAAAAAGTTAGCTAAATATATTTCGAATAAAATGAGCTTTATTTCATTGCAATCGGTGCACAACTTTTGATTTTGTTCACGATTTACTGAATTGATATAAATCGCGATTTCCATACAAAAATAACATTTTCTAATGTGTAAGTGTTTGTATGTAATAAGTTAGTTTTTTATGATTCTAAGAATTAAAAAAATTAAGTAATAAAAAAAGATTATTTCATTTTTATGGTCAGCTATACTTTTTAATTTAACACAAAAAGAGCATTTTAAAGAAAAATAAAAAATTTTAATACACAAATATTACAATGTAATTACAACTCATCGAAAAATTTTCTTTTATAAGATTTTCTTAAATAACCTTGTTTAGAGGGATTTGTTTTAACCGTTGTGTCAGCAGCTGTTGGGTTTTATCCACATCGACAGTAGATGTACCCGGGTACTTCATACGTTTTGTATGGCAGATAGTTGCTTTTGATATACAAATATTAACTACTACCTGGATTCTTGTAATTTTCTGTTTTTTTTTTTTTTTTATTTCTTGGAAATATTGTCTAGTTAACAAAACTTTTATCATAATTTGGGAAAAAAAAAATTTGGTACCTAAATAATCCATTTTTACCAAAAATGGGAATTGCCAAAATCCATAAAAATTTAACAATTTCCAAATTCTTTTTTAATCCTTGTAATTTGATCCCTTTTTACAAAGAAAAATAATTAACATTGAATTTTCATTCGCAAAATTCCGTTATATTTGAACTGAAAATCAACCGCTCTTGCTCATAGTGCTATTTTTAGTACCTGCGCAGAATAATTATAACTCATAAAATATTTGTTCAATGTAAACATATTTTTTTTTGGAATGTGTAGGAAAACACGTCTACTAACAGGAACAAAAGGGTATTTGGGAATATCTTGCCTACCTACCCTTGCACAACCAGTTTTGCAGGCAGAAACATGATTTTTTGCGCAGGTTTCGTTTTGAGTAGGTTTGTATGCATAAGTCAGTTTATGTGCGATTTTTGAAGTGTAAAGACCTAAAAATTTATTTTGTGCGGCAAATATATAAAAAGTGAAAATAAAATGGCAGATGGTGAGTGGCTAGCTCCGCGTCGATTGAATGCACTACCGTATGAGGAGCAGCGTGACTATATACGCACACTTGTTGAGGCTTCTGACTCCGAAGAGAGTGACCACGAACAAGCGGTAGATCAAGAAGACTTAGAAGGAAATATTGATGACATTGGTGGTGAATCATCTGACGCTGAACAAGTCCAGGAAATTCAGTATCACCTAGAGGACGAGAGGGATTCAGACGAGGAGTATGAAGAACCGCCACTTGAAACTGGTGATTATTATACGGCAAGAGATGGCAATGTATGGTCGTCAATACCACCAATACCTGGACGAATACGTGCGCACAACGTTCTAAGAAGTCGCAATCCTGGACCAGTGCCATCGACAAATGGCTTGACAATGGCAGAAACCTTCAATCTTATGATGTCAAATGAAATATGTGATGTTATTATTCGAGAATCAAATAGAAAGGCAAGGCAAACTTTTGATGCGTACAATCAGCAGCATCCAGATGCGGAACCACGAATATGGGTGCCTATAACTGAAGTAGAATTTCGTGCATATTTGGGTGTGCTTTTGATGGCTGGCGTATGTCATTCCGGTTATGTTCATACCACTGACCTGTGGAAAACAACTTCACATCCATTATTTCGTGCATCAATGAGCTTACGCAGATTTTGGGCAATCAGCCGCTTCATACGCTTTGATAACGGAAACACTCGGAATGCACGCAAACAAAATGATAAGGCAGCTGCAATTACAGACGTATTCCTGATGCTAAATGCCACTCTGCGCAAGTATTATATATGTGGCACAAACGTTACCGTAGATGAGCAATTATACCCATATCGTGGTGGAACTGGCTTCACACAGTACATTCCATCCAAACCATCCAAATATGGGATAAAAGTGTGGTGGGTCTGCGACGCCATTTCATCATATCCCGTGCAGGTAAATCAGTGTTCATACATTCATTTTATTATATCAACTTGTTGCAAATAAACTAAATGACTAATTCAAATTTCATTTTTCAATTTTTATTTTTTCAATACAGGGTCAAATTTATACTGGAATGGCAGCGTCCGGCGAACGTGAAAGAAACGTTGGTGAGCGTGTTGTGAAGGACTTAGTTGTCAACAATTTTGGTGGAAGTGGGCGAACAGTGGTATGCGACAATTTCTTTACAACATATAACTTAGCAAAAACTTTGATGGTGGACAACAGTTTGGCTTTGTTGGGCACTTGCAACAAAAGGCGTATGTTCGTGCCAGCATCATTTGCCAATCCTAAAGGACGTGAAGCAGAGTCTACGCTATTTGGATTCTGTAACAACATGACGATGTGCTCATACGTCCCAAAAAAAAATAAGGCTGTTGTGATGCTGTCTACTTGCCACGACACTACAGAAACTGCAGGTCCAAAACGGAAACCATTGCTCATACTTGATTATAACAAACATAAAGGCGGCGTGGATAATATGGATAAGTGCTTGACTGAATATTCAACCAAACGGCGCACAAATAGATGGCCTTTAGCATTTTTTTATAATATGCTTGACGTAGCTGCGTATGCTGCGTATGTTATATATATGGAAAACAACCCCCATCTAAAACCATCTACCAACCGCCGTAGGATATTTCTGCAGCAGCTCAGCGATCAGTTATGCAGACCACAAATCGATATAAGAGCGGACAATAGCCATATTACGCGCATATTTTCTACTAGACACGCTATGGAAGCATTATATGGTATGCCCTTGAAGATGAATGTTGGTGCACAAGAGGAAGAGGAACGTGACAGTTCTGGCCGCATAAAAAGAAAAGGAAACTGCTATATTTGCATTGCAAAACGCCAAACGAGAAAAGTATGTGCAATTTGTAATAAGCCTGTGTGCGCAGAGCACTCGAAGGATCATCCACAATGCCTCAGATGCTGCTAAAATTCATAAAATATATTTTTTACTTTCATTATAATGATTTTCTATAAATAAATAAACAAATTTCCATAAAATAAACTAAATATTTCCATTTATTTCTATATATTTGTATGAATTTTCATAGAAGTACCTGGGTACATCAGCTGTTGACGCTAGGTCATTTTCTAGTAACTGGGTTATATTTTCCAAACGGTTGGTCCAATTGACCTGAAATTTCACACCAATATCAATTACATATTTCCAAGCTATGATACGAAGTTTCATCAAGATTGGACCAGCCGCTTGGAAGATATAGCAATATAAAGTGAACTTTGCCATTTATTTCTATATATTTGTATGAATTTTCATACAAGTACCCGGGTACACCAGCAGTCGACGCCATTCCACTAACTTGAATTTGGGCTGTATCGACTGAACTGCTGCTCCAATCTTGATGAAACTTTTCCACATGATGCAAAAGTGTATGGTTGAGGATATCATGAAATTTCAGGTCAATCGGACTAACCGTTTGGAAGATACAGGAAAATTAAAGTTGCAAATGTACCCGTGGGCTCTACGATCGACACAACGGTTAATGCTCCAGCAATAGTCCGCCATCATATGCTTATCCCAGTGACCCTGGTACCGCTCATCTATAGTGCGGATATCTTGATGGAAACGTTCACCTTGTTCTTCACTGAAGTCTCCAAGAATTTCAGGGAAACAATCCAAATGACTGTGTAGGTAGTGCACCTTAATGCTCATATTACAACCAAGCTGCTTGAAATGTGACAACATGTTATCCACGTGGTCCGAATAGTGCTCACCCTTTTTGTTTCCCAGGAAATTGCGCACTATCCAAACAAATTCATTCCAAGCATTTCTTTCAATATCTGTCATGGAATTACTAAAATTTTCATCATTGATTAATTTTTTGATTTGAGGGCCATCAAAAATGCCAGCTTTCAGTTTCTCCGAACTCAAATTGTTGAACTTTTTACTGATATATCTAAAACAATCACCGTCCTTGTTGAGAGCTTTGACAAATTGTTTCATAAGTCCTAGCTTGATATGGAGAGGTGGCAGTATTATGCGATCCCTGGGCACAAGTGGTTGATTAACTATATTGTGGTTTCCTGGAACCATAGCTTCCCTCGAAGGCCAGTCTTTCTTACTCCAGTGTTCAGATCTGGCTCTGCTATCCCATAAACAAACGAAACACGGATATTTTGTGTAGCCACCTTGTTGGCCTAGAAGAAAATTCACCATTTTTAGATCCACACAAATTAGCCAGCGGTGTTCGTTGTACTTTATTTTATTTATAACTGAGGCAATTGTAGAATATTCTTCTTTAGGTTTAGTTGAATGTGCAATGGGCAACGAACCCAATTTATTACCGTTATGCAGAAGTACACATTTTAGGCTGCGTTTAGAAGAATCTATAAATAGTCGCCAGTCATTTGGATCATACTCCTCTAATCCCATCGCTGTTACTAAACCAGGAACATCTGAACAATAAACAAATTCATCGTCTTCGGAAAAGAATGGAAGTAAGTTTTTTTCTCTGTTACGGTAGTATGAAATTGTTGTTCCTTGGGTTAACAGATTTTTTTGCTTTAATCGAGAAGCAAGAATTTCAGATGCTTTTTTAGAAAGTCCAAGGTCTCTCACTAAATCACTAAGCTCCTCCTGATTAAATTGCTCGCGTTCAGAAGAAATATCTAAATGCAAGCCATCTGATCCAAATTCAGAAATTGGTGAAGGAACATTTTGTCGTAAGTCGTGGAAATTGTGTGTAGATGTAGACGGTTGTTGTTCTGAATCCTCACTAGAGTACAGGACTGGTTGGGTAATAGACAACACGTTAGGATAAATCCATTTAGACCGGTTTATTTTATTAATGCCTGTTATGTTGACAGCGCAAAAATAACAATCATCATTGTTGGACAAGAGTTTTTGTCCAAATGCGAATAAATTTAGAAAAGAAAATCCCGAAATACTTTCGATAATAAAACAAATTTTATTAAGTATTTAACTTTTACAAGTTTAATTCAAATTCAAAGAGTTTAAAAGAAAACGAGTTAATTTAAGTAATCAGGTCCAAACAACCTTATTCTTTGACCTCTAGAAACGAACTTCACTTAGTTACTAGTTTACAATATAACAATTCATTATGATTCTTCTTCTTTCTATTCGAACATAAAAATACAAATTATATGAAAATTAAAGATGGCTAATTCAGCAAGTTTAGCGCGAAATTCAAATTAACACTGATCGGCACAAATTCAAATGCTTCAAAGTTAGTTCTTCTAATAGTATAAATTATGAATTTAAAAAACATATTTAGCATATGGGCAAATTGAATAAAATAAATATAAAATTGGTAATGTAAATTCTTGTGGAATTACTTAACACCGGCCCCCTTGCACGGCTGTTGATTTATGGCAGGCTGCAACATATCATAGCAGGAAATTTCTGTGTCCTCTAAAATTGGCAAAGGAGCAAGTTTATGGATTGGTCTTTTAAAGGTACCGTTTTTTGTTTGCACTTGAGCAACTCTGGCCTTTCCATCGTTGCCCATTTCTACAGCAACAATTCTCCCTAGCAGCCACATCTGCGGTGGAAGATTGTCGTCGTGAACAGTTACGACGGTTCCGACCTCTACGTTTTTGTTGCCTTGAAACCATTTTACTTTTTGTTGTTGCTGGAGAATATAATCTGTCTGCCATACAGACCAAAACTGTTCCTTGAGGGACGATATACGTTGAAAGCGCTTCAAGCAATTGAGCTTGCCCTTCATCAAGCTGGGCGCGGGCAGAGCTTTCATAGAGGACCCTATTAGCAAATGGCCCGGAGTGAGGGCCTCTCCATCGCATGGGTCGCTTGAAATTGGCACTATTGGACGGGAATTCAACATTGCTTCTACGTCTATCAGAATGGTTGTCAATTCTTCGAATGTAAGAGCTGCGTTTGCAACTGTTCGTATTAGATGGTGTTTTGCACTTTTTACTGCAGCCTCCCATAGCCCCCCGAAGTGAGGGGCTCTGGGAGGTATGAATTCGAATTCCACTCCTTTCTCGGCTAACGCTTCTGTTATCTTCTTTCGCTGTTTTTCCTCCATGAATTTCGGATTCAGACGATTCGCGGCTCCTGTGAAATTTGTTGCGTTGTCGCACCATATTTTTCTGGGTAGACCTCTCCTCCCGATGAATCTAGATAAGGAAGATAAAAAAGATTCTGTCATTAGATCCGAAACAGCTTCGATATGGACTGCTTTTGAGGCAAAACAAACGAAAACGACAATATACGTTTTTACAGGGGGTCTTCCCCGAATCTTTGTGCTAGTATAAACCGGACCACAAAGATCTACACCGCACACCCAAAATGGTCTGAATGCAGTCACTCTATCTTTAGGTAAATTTCCCATAATTTGAGTATATAGTTTTGGTTTATATCGTGAGCAAATTACGCAGTTCCTAACTGTTTTTCTTGCTACTTCCCGGGCGTTTACCAACCAAATCCTCTCTCTTAATAAAGATACTAACGTTTTTGGACCAGCATGTGAGTTTGTCTTGTGTAGATGCTCCAAATATAGTTTTACAAAATGAGACCCTTTTTTTAACAACAATGGAAACTTTGTTTCCTCTTTTAAAGGAGCGTTTAACAAACGCCCTCCGACACGTAACAAAGAAAAGTGAAAACCACAATCCTCGTATTCTTGTATAAATGGACTCAAGTTACGAATTTTTGACTTTGGAACCATACCATTTTTAATCATTTTCAATTCATCATGAAACTCATATTTTTGTAATAGCTCTGCTATTTTCAAAAATGAAATATTAAGCTCTTCTAATGATAATGCATCATTTGTGTTTATGCGCTTAAATTTAATTATGGCTCTTAATACAAGTGCGAAAACTCTGATTATTTTTGTGTATGTAGAAAATCGATTCATGAACTGCAGTAAGGAGGTTCCAACGGTTTCAGTTATCACCATAACGGTCTTTAATTTCCTTTTCTCTAATGCTTCAAATTCAGGTGATAAATGAAAATGTTCGTTTTTTGGCCACTTATCTGGCTCTAAATATAAAAAAGTTGGTCCTGTGAACCATATTGATTTTATTAAACCAATAACATCACTACCACGTGATACTATATCAGCAGGATTATCTTTGGACGGTACGTGATACCACGATGAAGCGTCAGTCCATTCTTGAATTTCACTTATTCGATTGCCAACGAAAGTGGATAATGACGAAGAGTGAGTTTGCAACCAATGTAAAACTATTTCGGAATCTGACCAAAATGTAGCTTTTTTAATAAATGATGGTAGTAATGATTTAATGGTCCTCCAAAGTTTGGCTAGCAAATGTGCGGCGCAAAGTTCTAATCTTGGCAATGACTTCACCTTCAATGGAGCAACTTTGGACTTTGCAGTCAACAATCTACATGTTATACCATCTGGGTGACTACTTCTGATATATATACAACACCCATATGCATTGTTAGAAGCATCAGCAAATCCATGTACTTCACAATTACTTGTAGATGAAATCTCAACGAAACGCGGTATAGAAATTTTATGAGTGTCTGCTAATGTAAGTTTTATGTTTGACCAGCTTGTATCTAAGGATTGGGGTATGGATTCGTCCCACTGCAATTGCGTTTTCCACAATTCTTGCAACAGAATTTTGGCTCTTATTATAATAGGAGATAATAATCCCAAAGGATCAAAAAGTCTAGATGAAATTGAAAGAATATTTCTTTTTGTAGCAGGCAAATTATTAAAATTATCTTCCATCTTGAATGTAAATAAATCTTTCTTGGTGCTCCATATGAGCCCAAGAGTCCTTGTGGTATCTAATTCGTCAAGGTCGAGATCCTTTTCAGAAGTGTCACCATTGTGTGATGGGTGGTCTGAAAACCATTTCGCTAACTCAAAACCACATGTTTTTAAAATTTCAGTTACTTCAGTCCGCAACTTACTTAATTTCTCAAAGCTATCAGCGCCAGATATTAAATCGTCTACGTAAAAATCATTTATAATCGTGGAGGACCCTAAAGGATACACTGCATTAAAAAGTGTTCCAATTTCGTTTAAACATCTTACAGCTGAAAAGGGAGCCGAAGATGTACCATACGTCACCGTATTCAATCTATATATCTGAATAGGTTGCTCACTATTTTCACGCCATAAAACTAGTTGAAATTTGGTATCATTTTCGTGAACTAAAACCTGTCGGTACATCTTCTTAACATCAGCGGTTATAGCGTATCTGTGAAGGCGAAATCTCAATAGCGTTGAAAACAGATCGCTTTGTATAGTGGGTCCTACCATCAAAATATCATTTAAAGAAGTTTGCGTGGAGGTCTTACAAGACGCATCGAACACCACTCTCAACTTTGTAGATGAACTGTGGGGCCTCAACACACATTGATGGGGAATTACATAATGAGGTCCTCGTAAGACTTCATTGCCAGTTTGGGACATGTGTCCAAGGTGCAAATATTCCCTCATAAAATCATTATACATTTCCTTTATTTCTAGATTTTTACTTAATCTGCGCTCAAGGGCGAGAAATCTTCTCCGTGCCGTATCATATGATGTGCCTAACTTATATGGGTCACCCTTAAAAGGTAATCTTATTTCAAATCGACCATCAGGCAAACGGAGGGTATTTGCGACAAAGTGGTCCTCGCAAAGTCTCTGCTCTTCTGATAAAATAGAGCTCTGAGGAATTTCCTCCAGTTCCCAAAATCGGTGAACTAGGGCATTTAAAGATGCATCATTGGAAACTAGATTCTCAGTAACTACGTTACAAATTTTCAAATTATTTTCTGGGGCGTTATTCTCACATTTTCCAGAAACTATCCACCCCAAAACAGTTTTCTGTAGGGTTGGTAGCGATGGAGCCAATTTTATCTGACCTACTGACAAGAGGTCCAAAAAGTACTCACATCCTAACAACAAATCTATTTTTCCTGGTCTATGAAAATAAGGGTCAGCCAGTTCGATATTAGCCGGAATACAATGCTTATCATTCAAAATCATATGTTCTGGCTGATTACCCGAAATAGAATTCACAACACAAAAATCTACAAGAAATTCATAATTGGTAACCCTTGACTTAACGAAAGTTTCTATTTTGTGTTTTACAAGGGTGTTTGATCCACCAACACCAAGTATATTAAGAGAGCATTGTTCTCTTTTTAAATTTAATTTTTGTGCAAAATCCTCAGTCATCAAATTCACCTGCGAACATGAATCCAACAAAGCCCTGGCTAAGTGGTACTGACTGTATCTATTTTTCACCAAAACTACGGCAGTGGCTAGTATCATTTGGTGGGAACGCAAGCTCATATGCATACTTTGTGCATTACTATAGTTAGTGTTTGAAAATTCAGGCCTAATTGAATTTGCCGTAGCATTAACGAAATGTGGTCCACTATTAGCAGGCGAATATTCTGATGCACTAACTTTCCCATTTTTCTCAGAACTATGGTGTCCCCTATGAACAACCGATTGAGAAGCGCTGTTTGTATTCGAAAGAGGCTGCGCCAAATTTGTCTGGCTAGCTTCATACCTATGTAAACTACTATTGTGTGGCTTATCACAAATTTTACATTTAGGCCCATTACATTTTGACACCATGTGTCCTTTTTTCAAACAGTTGATACAAATGCCGGTTTTCTTTACAAACGAAAATCTTTGAGACACTGTAAGATTTAAAAAATTTTTACAATTTTCCAGAACGTGTTCACATGATGAACAATAAAAACAGTTTTCAACCTTGCCTCGAGTGCACGTAAATGAAGATCGAATATTACGTTTTTCGTTTTTATGTGAATTACTCGTATTGTCGTGTGCACTTCTTCTTTCCTCATTCACTTCTAAGAACTGACACCTACGAATTAGGACTGAAGCACATGCGTCCCACTTCGGCAGTTCTTTAAATTCTTGTCGCTCATCCCATTTGGTCTTGGAGGCATTGTCCACTTTAGACATTACTAGATGAATGACCAATGCATGCATTATTTCTTTGTCCGAACCCAGATGTGACATTGAGTCAAGAATAGCTGATACATTATCAACTACCTGACGAAGAGCAGAAGCACTTGGTTTGACAATTTTTTCAATATTGAAGAGGGTGTTTATGTAGTCCTGAAAGATTAAACATTTATTGTCAAACCTTTCTGCTAATCTGTCCAACGCACTTTGATAATTTTCCTCGTTTAACTGGAAAGCCTTGACAGTCCGAAGTGCATCATCTGTCAAACAAGAGACTAAGTGGTTAAATTTTTCTATTGTGGAAAGAGATGGTTCGTTATGAACCAAACTATTGAAAGATTCAATAAAATTTTTATATTCCGCATATTTTCCACTAAACTTTGGAAATTTCAAAGCAGGAAGCCTATGCATACTTGGAACATACCCACTAAATGTATCATTGGCGACACTTTCACGCCTTTTTCCACCAATCATAGATTTTAGCAATGACTTTGTGCTTATACATAGCTCTTCTAACTCATCGCGTCTAGTATCATTACAATCTAACCTTTCTATTTCCGTCTGGTAATTCATCAGGTTCTTAATGTAAGAATTAAGAATCTCTAGCCAACCTTCTAAATCTAATTGTGAAAACGTACCTTCTTTTTTCTCCAATTTGTTTTTAATCCTTGATATGCTGCCTTTAGTTGTGGCTCTTTGTTGCTTATAAGAGGCCAGAAGTTTGGCATTTTCACTTGAAGGTGCTGCATTATCAACCATAGTAAGAAACACTCTTGGTCACAATACAAAAGCTTTTGGTAACAATAGCTATTTATTTTTACTTTAAATTGTTTATTTATAATGTTGGTTGAAGCAGTATATTTTTTTTTTCACTTTTGTTTGAGTTGTCAATTTACGAATGAAAAGCTTTTATTTGACACTTTAATATCGAGAAATGTCAAGACAAAAAACGTAACTCTTAAAAACGTAGTTTTTCGTAAATATGCAAAAGCTAAATGCTTTGAAAACTATGTCAAAGATCAAAGGGTTTGATACCAAGCTACTGTATTATGCAATAATTAGCAATGACCTTAACCTTACGTAATAAAAACTCAAAGTTCACTGTGTCAAAATTAATGTAACCACAAAGCTCACAACAGGTGTTCCAAACATATGATTTTAAGTTCAATAATAAATTGCAAAATAACTTTGAACCAGTTGAATCAATTATTGTTTTAATATCAAATATTGTTAAAATTTGTTACATAAACTATTACGTCACCTTTACTGATTATCCAGAATTAATTTATCTTCAATTGTTGCAGTTAATGCTTGATGAAAGGTACTTAGCTAAATTTGTTGAATTTCCTTTCTGCTGGGCAGGAGTCCGTGTGCTGGATACTAACGGCTGCAGACACAAATGACACAACAGAAATTTCTCCAGTAAACAATTGGTGAGGAACAGCAAGTCTTAACAGCTATGCCCCACGTTGGGCGCCAAAATGTTGGACAAGAGTTTTTGTCCAAATGCGAATAAATTTAGAAAAGAAAATCCCGAAATACTTTCGATAATAAAACAAATTTTATTAAGTATTTAACTTTTACAAGTTTAATTCAAATTCAAAGAGTTTAAAAGAAAACGAGTTAATTTAAGTAATCAGGTCCAAACAACCTTATTCTTTGACCTCTAGAAACGAACTTCACTTAGTTACTAGTTTACAATATAACAATTCATTATGATTCTTCTTCTTTCTATTCGAACATAAAAATACAAATTATATGAAAATTAAAGATGGCTAATTCAGCAAGTTTAGCGCGAAATTCAAATTAACACTGATCGGCACAAATTCAAATGCTTCAAAGTTAGTTCTTCTAATAGTATAAATTATGAATTTAAAAAACATATTTAGCATATGGGCAAATTGAATAAAATAAATATAAAATTGGTAATGTAAATTCTTGTGGAATTACTTAACAATCATAATGATTCGAAGGTTCCCGCCAGATCATTGGTGTTTTATACTTGAAGTGGGTCCGTTGCTTGTTTGCCCATAACCTTAAATACTCTACACAGTTTTTACATACAGTATTAGGAATCCAGTACTTATCACGGGTTTCCATGGTAAATCCGAAGTAGTCAAAATAAATTTTTTTAATAAAATCTGACACACTTTTTCTATTTTTTATAAACGTGTATTCGCCACATATGTTACAAAAATAGTTGGGATTGATTTTACAGGTGTTTCTTGACGTAGCCATTGCACAATTTTGAAGTATGTATCAAAGTAACACAATTTTCAATAAATAACACACGGGAACAAAATTGAACTTTTTTGTGTTGACTGATTAAATGTTCAATGTAAAATGATTTATATTTTTTGTTGTTATACTTTTCGCTTTCGTAAACACTTGTTGAATGAGAAAAATTGGTTGAATGAACCCATATAAATACTTAGTAGTTTTTTACTGAAGTACCAAAAAAAATTATATCCAGAATTTTATTGACAGTCACTTATGAATGAACACATGTGTTCAGGGGAATTCCTTTGAAAAATCATCCGTTACCAACGGTAAACCACACATCAATAAAAACAAGTGGACTTTTCTTTTTTCTCTTTAATTGACTGTGAACTGACTAGGTGTCATAAAGGGACAATAAAATTTATAGGCGTTGTGAGTTTGCTACCGCAACCATAAAAATGAAATAATCTTTTTTTATTACTTAATTTTTTTAATTCTTAGAATCATAAAAAACTAACTTATTACATACAAACACTTACACATTAGAAAATGTTATTTTTGTATGGAAATCGCGATTTATATCAATTCAGTAAATCGTGAACAAAATCAAAAGTTGTGCACCGATTGCAATGAAATAAAGCTCATTTTATTCGAAATATATTTAACTAACTTCTTGTAGACCAAAACTGTGATTTTTGTCCCATTTTTATTTTTTAGGAATTTTTAAAGAACAAAAAAAATTTTTTTTTAAAAAAATTTTAATTTTTTTTTCAAAACTTGAACGATATCTCTAAAACTACTTGGAAAATTTAAAAACAAAGTAAGCACGGCTTTAAGAGAATATTGTTTGCGAGTTTCGGATTTTTTTTTTTTAATTTAATATGGTGAACCGTTTTCAAGTTATTCCAATATATGTAGCGGAAGTGCCTTAATTTTGAACATAACGGTATATCTCGAAAAGTCGAGCTGATAGAAAAAAACCAAGGGCAGATTTGGATTTAGCGTCCCAAATTACCTTAAAAACTATATTCAGTTCTTAATCAACAGAACCATTGTTCCCTTGTGTAATTGTTGATTTATCGCTAATCGTGTTTGGTGCGGCAGAGTGACTAATTTTTTTCTAAACTCTTTGAAAATGGGTAGAAGCAAGCATAGCTCTATCGAACAATGGAAGTTAGTTAAAAAAATTGCTCAGCAAATTGTTTGCTTTTGTAAGCTGATTTTTGAATTTTCCAACCGAATGATAACAAAGGCAAGGAACTGGTCACCAAAAATCGAAATTCGATGTAGGCGTAGGAAACCAGCAAAAGGCAGGAAAATGCGATCACACGAATACTCAAAATGCAGTCCTTTCTAACGTCTCAGAGATTGGAAATTAATTAGTCCAACCAGTTGCTACATAAGGAAAGGGTAGACTATAAGGAAAGGGTAGATTGCAGTCAATCAGCAATAAGTCCAAGAAAACAACTTCCCCTGAAAAAGATGTCACAAAAGAAAGTTTATCAATGTACCCGACACTGTTTGGCGTAATACGTTATTAACAGATAAAATAGCAATAGTACAATTCGACCACGGCTAAGATAAATAATATGTAAGACGCTCCTCCTAATCAATAATTCAACGAAAAGTATACCACCGAAACAATTAAGCATGGCAGTCTAAGGCGCATGCTATAGCGGTGCTATATGTGAAGCGGCATTGGACCCATAGCTCAAATCGTTGGGAAGATGAATGTTGCCTTACCTGAAGAGGGAATGCGATGGGTTCTCCAGCAAGACAAAGATCCAAATAATAACTCAAAGAAAGCTAAGCGTTGCTTCCTGGATCATAATATTCATGTTATGGATTATGCGGCATAATTGCCGGACCTAAATTCAATAAAATATGTTTGAACGGATATTAAAGAACGTCCAAAATTATAGAACAATTTTGAGTTGATGTAGCGAAGTCCATCTGTCCGTCTTTTGAATTCACGACCACGCCCTCAATAGGTAAGCCCAGTGTCTAAATTTTAGTGGATATTGTTCACTAGCATCCAGAGCAGGTCACTATTTAAAATTATCGAAATAGGTTTAATAGGTCCCAAGATATCAGTTCAAAAGTAAAAAAAAGTCTACCAAAAATCTAATTCATTCTATTCTATTCTTGGTACTGTTGTTATTAAAAATTTTTAAATTTTTGTTGGCAGTAAGGTTTAACCGTTTCCTTTTCTAGTTTGCACACGACCCAGCCATGAAAATCCTACTTTAATAAAAGAAAAATAATGGAATTTTTCATAAATTGAACAATTAGAAATTATTATAAATACTGACCAAAAAAATAAAAACCATTAACTTTAAATTAAAATGTTTTTATAACTGTATTAAAATGGTTAGCATATTCACTTTAAGACACAGGCGGAATGTATCAAAGATTCGGTACAGCCGAATTTAACACTATTACATATTTTTATGTAATTACTGATTTGAAATTTAAATTATTTTTTATAATTTTTCATTTCACAAAATATAATAAAAAAAAAAAATGTACAACAAAAAATTTTTTTCCTTAAAAAATTAAAAATGTTTGATACTCGTATAATGTCATCATTATTTGCAGATTAATTTGGACATACTTTGATTTAGAATTCCTACGCTTTACCTTGTTATATGAAAATGGCAAAGCGTTTGGATTCTGAAACAAATTGTTTCCACTAATTCATCGCTTCGTAGAAATAAGCTCAAAAGAAATATTGTTTTAAGAACAAACAAAAAAAATAAAAATAAACAAAAACAACATGAATCTTGTTAAATCTTTAAAGTAATTTTTTTAGGAAGATGTGGTGATGTTGCTTCGAAAGATATTTTAATTTTAAATTTAGTTTATTTTTCTTCTTTTTTTTTGGTTGTTTTGTTAAAATCTTAATCAGCGTTAAATGTAATTACAGTTTTAAACGCACGTTCTATAAAATGCACATTCATTATCATTCATATACTAGACTTAATCAAGGAAAAGTGGAGCGCTCACCTTTAATGTTCTTTCAAGCACTGTCATGTTTTTTAAAACTAAAAAACAAGCAGTGAAAACGATTCTTAGTAATTTCATTGGAGACCGGTGGTGGATGAATATTTTTAATGTTCTTATTATAAATGTAGTAGTTGATGTTGTAGTTGTTATTATTGTTGTTGTTGTTGTTGTTGCTACTTAAGATGTTTCTTGCTAAAAAGTTAACTCTAATCAGCGTAAATTCTAATTTAAACATTCGTTCAACTGTTACAAAAACCCACAAAAAGATTCAGCAAAAAAAGAAAAACATAAAAAATTAAACGAAAACGAAAAGGAAATGCTACAAAAAAGAATTATCTAAATGAGAGGGTGTTTCTGAGAATAAGTGTATTAAAAATAAAGTAATAGAGGTGCTGAAACAATTTTTCTTTTTTACGAATTAAATGAATTTCTAATATCAATTCGTAGAAACATGAACACAAAATTACAGAATTTAGAGGGGGAGACAGTGGTTTTAATTCATTAGTTAAGCAAATGAGAATTTTGAGAAAGCAGCACTTTAATAAATTCCAAAAGGACCGACTATCCAATACCCTATACCATGATTTTAGACAGACGGTCACAGGTCCAACTAAGAGGATATAGAAGCTAAGCATTAACCAAATTTGAGTAACATTTTTATGAATTTGTTGCAAAGATATGAAAAAGTTCATAATGAAAAATATTTTTATAGCAGTCCCAAGTCGAAAAATGGAACGATGATATTTTGAAAAATAATTTATAAAAACTAAAAATCTATGAATTTTTTTTTTTTGTTTTTAATAGATTTGAAAAAAACTTGGAACATCTTTATAGGGGCTATGTCAAAGAATGGTCCTAAAGAGTATTTTTTTAAAGTACGTATTTATATATGTAAATTTGACCCAGCGCTTTATGATAATATGGATATTATGACAAATTAATTCAATTTCTTAGGGGTTATTTGTACGCGGCCAGGTCTGAACATTCACTGATTTTTACAGCAACGGTTGTGTTATAGCTGACAGAAGTTTTTGTGCTAAACTTCAGAAAAACATATTCATATTTTCTATCTTTACTTATTTATTTATTTATTAGATATTTATTACAATTCAAATTATAATAAATCTTAAAGTTAAAGCACTAGCAACTTAGGCTATCGGCTTATTTGCGACCTTTAGTTTGCAACAGTTCGTCTTTACTCGAGTTCTACGAATTGTAACTATGAAAAGATACACGCCACTTACGTTTACCTTAGTTAGCCATTTTTTAAATATTTCCTAGTTCATCATGTGCTTCTTTCTTTTATGTATTACACGCAATTGGAACCGAGAGTTATTCTCTTATCTAATGCATTAAAACCGCTTTCAAGCTTCACGCTTCCATTTCCCTCTGGAACTAAGAAAACAAACATCAAGATAAGGAAATGGTGTAAAGTATTTGGCCTGAGAATGCCAAGCACTGTGACGGTTTTACTACACTGGCCCACTACTTTCACCCTGAGTTGGAATTTCTCACCCCCCAGACATACGAAAGAACGGACGGACGGACATTGCTAAATCTACTTACAAAATCGTTTGAAGTTGATCGTTATAATAAAAGGTGTATCAGGTCATAT
>OY821520.1:41101685-41271111 GCA_963682025.1 Cordilura impudica
TTTCTTTGGAAAAGGGGCATCTATTTGCAAAAAATATCAAGTTGGGGTGGACATTTTTTTTTCTATTTTTCCTACGACAATATATAAATTTTTCACGCCAATTTTTACAGAAAAACGACGTTTTTAAAATATATATATCGCTGGCATCAAAACTGTTTAGCCAATTTGAAAACTTTCAAGGAAAGGTTTGTAGAGAGTTTAATTATCTTTAATTTTTGTGCATACTTATGAAGATCGGTCTAGGGACACCCAAGATATACCCAATTTTGTAGGTGAACCTCCAAAAATGTGTAAATAAAATTTCAAAAATTTTTATCTCAAAAACTGGTCCATAGAAAAATTTTTAAAATTCATATTCGTGTTAAAGAGGTCAAAATCCATGGGAAAAGTGGTTCCAGATCTGAAAGGCAAAAAATTGTTGACTGGTGTTATTGATGGTTTCAGAAAACAATACATCTCTGTGTTGAATTGTGAATTGCCTAAAATTGATTAGCACACATATAAAATTATTTATTATAAAATTATTTATTAACAATCCCATTTATATATTTTAGGTGTGTTCATCAAATCTTTGTAGCGAAATTTAATGAACTTTATTAAAAAATTCACAATTTAATGAATTTTATTTAAATATTCATATTTTTTTTGTATATATATATAGATTAAAAATACATTGAAAGAAAAAACTTTAATGAGAAATTAAAATTTTCTAGAATTTGCACTCGAATTACGAGATGTCTGTTGAGGCAATTATTTGTTGTCATTTTATATGGCATCGTGAAAACCAGACATAAGAATCGGCAACTGTATTACCTTACCTTACCAAACATAGTTTATTATATTGAATTTAAGACGCAGTTGGAGGGTATAACGGATTCGATACAGCCGAATTTAACACTCATACTTGTTTATAATCATTTTTTTTTTGTTGCTTTTCTACAAAATTTTTATTGATGACATGTTCCCTTACAAAGTTTGTTATGTCGCATATATCATCGAAATCTATATCATCATTACGATAATTCATGCTGGTAATGTTGTGGTTCTGCTTTTTTCTGTTTCTTTTTTTACTGGTAAATATGTATCTACGTTTTTAAAGGATTTACAATTTGTTTTCTGTCAATCATGCTGTCATTTTACAGCAGTAATTCATGGGAATGCAAACTTTACATGAAAACCAAATCATATGGAGGGAGGACCATGGTATAAAAAATAATCGCAACAACAACAAAAAACACCTATCTATTTAAAAATATTTATATATATGAAAACATTGAGAATACCCTAGTTGGCCAACAAATAAATATATGTGTATGCATTCATGCAAAAGAAAACCATAGTACTTCTATTGTAATCCAACTTGTAGGGGAGAAGCTGACGATGATGATTGTGCAAACACACATAAAGTTATTCATAAAGGAGTATATTTATGTCCTTGTGTATTTTGTGACATTTCGTTTGTTGAATGTAACAACATGCCATTCAATCTCACTCTGTCGCTCTCTTTTCCTAAAAATTACTACAAAAATAATGTTGATGTTTGAAGTGACGTATGTATGTACATGTAAAAGCGATAAAAATAAAAGGAATTTCTCTCATTTGCCATTCTTTTGTTTTAAGGTGAGGATGCTTCAAATGTTTGTACTATATTTGGAAAGTGTGTTTACGGGTTTATTATGCTTTTGTACATTTTTCCATTATACAATTATTGTCTTGTATGTTGTATGTTGTTGATGACGTCGATGGTGCATATAGATGACATGTGTAAAAATCTGTCAAAAAAAGTAACCGTAGGTGGTCTAAACTAAAATTTAAGAGTGGTTTTGTTTTGTTTTGTTTTTTTTTTGCTTAAGAAAAAAATATATTAAGATATTTAATTATTTTGAAAAAATATCCTTATTGGAAATTTGCCAGTAGAGAGATCTAGTACTGGCTCAGTGTTGATTTTCTATGGCCAGATTATGAAATTATAACTGACAGCCCATCAGAAAATCGGAAACATTATATTAAATTAAAATAAAGTGGAAATTCATATTTAAGTTTTGAAATTTGACTCAGACAGTACGTTCATATAACACATGTACCGGCTATAAGTTCGATATTAGTCACTAAATGGAGAAAAATAACGTATAGAGTTTTTATACTCTACACCACTATATGGTCAAAGTATAATGACTTTGTGCTGATGTTTGTAACTACTAACAAAAATATTTGCCATAGACCCAGCGACTCAGAGTCGTTTTATTAGTCGATTTAGCGATCTCTGTCCGTCTGTATGTCCATGTAAACCTTGGAATCAAACTACTGGTTGCAAAAATGAAAATATTTTGATGAAATTAGTTACATCGCCCATGGGAAAAATGCTGTTGCAATTGTTGAGAAACGGCTAATCTTCCGACCTAGTCCCCATACAAATGTCTTCTATGAGATCGACTTAAATTGCCATACGATCAAAATTATAATAAACTAGAAGGATAAAATTTTTCCAAGGATAATGGAGGGTAAAATTTTGGAGGTATATTGTTTACATGCATAAAATACCAATATTAACTGATTTCATGTAATAGTCATAGTGGCATCATAGCACAAGTTTAGTTATTAAAATATATATTTTCAAAATCCCTGAAAATCCTTTGGCAGAAATTTTTAACAGAAAATAAGATCACAAAATAAACAAAATAATAAACAAATACGAAATTTATGGTCAGCTTAGACCGACTAAGTTGGATCTAACTTTGCTGATTTCGTAATTGGATTTAGAAAAAAACTAATAATATTCTATTATTCTATGTGGACCGGGAAAAAACAGACCTATCATTAGCATATTTATTAAAGTCACTTATTTTGCTCAAAAGTATATAGAGAGCAAATTTTAGAAAGATCTATGTAGCATTTTTGTTTTTTAATAGATTTCAGTGAATATAATGGGATGCAAATTTATATGGGAACTATGATTGAAAATGAACCATACAAGGGTCATTTGTATGGAGAAGAGGTTTGACCATGGACCAATTTCCACTAGTTTCAAGAATTATTATCCTCTAACCAGCAAAATCTTATGTACATATAATATTAATAGCCCAGGCGATTTCTTGTGACCGATTTTTTGTTCTACCGTTTTATCTCGATTTTGACCAAACGTATTTTATTTGAAAGGTATTTCTTTTTAGCAGTTTTGCAGACTTACAGATTTTTAAATTTTTTCCTTTATTTTGAGTAAATTGCATTCAAAGTTGCTACTAACACATACATAAAATTATACATATGCTATGTGTGTTTTTCTAAATCTGTTAATGAGTGTTGGTTTGTGAATTGGCTAAGTTGAAAAATAAAGCTGACTAGAAATTGCACTTGAATTTCGAGCGCTGGAATCTGCTAGTATACATACAATTTCATGAACATTTGCGACCTGTAGTTTGATAACAATGTTTACATTGTCGAATTTTATTATATGAAGGACCGGTTGTAGATTGATATTTCCTGATGATCAATTAATAGTTTTTGAAATATATTTGACAAATTCAGAAAGTCAAAGAGATTCGCAATCCATTTAATATGAAGATGAGTTTATTTTTCTTTTTTTTTTTTTAATAAAAAACATTATTGAAATTTTTCAATTTATGCTTTTTCCTTCCAATTCGAAGGATCCATAAATATTTACTGATCAAGTGGTTGTTGTTTCGAACGGTAGTGGAATAAAAAAAAAAAAGTAATAGCAAAGTATTTTTAAAGGCGGCTCTTTAGCTTAATATAAAAAGCGATCTTTATTTTCCAAGAGTCAAATAATGATTAGAAAAATGATTAAAATTTCGCGGTTAAAAATTTAGATTTTAAATCAAATGTATTTCAGAAATTCATTTTTAAAAGAAACTCTTAAATAGCTATAACTCCATATGTGACCATCAAATCTAATTAGACATAATTTAAATTCAGTTGGCCTTCTTTAGCGTTCACGTAAACACTAAGTCGTGCTGATATTTAGTCAGCACTTGTAAACACTAATGGAACGATTGTACTGAAATATACCATAAGACTCCTTACACACACATATAAAATTTTGCCATAACTTTTGTTTATACATCAGATATACGAATATGGAGAGTAATATTTTCAATTCAAGTTTATCCAGTGACGTATCTACATTTTGGTGACAATATGTTAGTAAAGTTTAAGTAAATTTATATCAGAAAAATGTTTAATCCCCTTTAGTAATTATTGCAAAATAGTAATTTTTATTTAATTGTAGTTTATATTATTTCTTAACTCACAAGACTTATAAATTTTATTTGGACTGCAATTTAGACTAATTTTTTCAAGGTTTTTGTCCATGTGGAGCAGACGGATGTGAGATAAACTGATTTTAGTAAAGTCTTCGGATCATTATATTTTATTTCTTTATCAAAGACTCAGTCGCATACCTAAATCATATTGATAACAACTAGCAGATTCCACCGCCCGAATTTCGAGTGCAATTTTAAGGCAACTTTGCTTTTCAACTTAGCCATTTCGCAAACCAACACTATTTTGGTTTATTGTTGTTGTTAAGGAAGAACACAAACTCATTAACAAATCTAATAAACACACACACAGCATATGTATAATTTTATGTATGTGTTTAAATGCAATTTACTCAAAATAAGGAAAAAAAAATAAAAATCAGTAAATCTGGTGAACAGCTAAAAAGTAATACCTTTTGAATAATATACGTTTGTTCAAAATCAGGATAAACGGTAAGCAAGAAATCGCATAGCGTTTTAAGATGCCATTCAAACTGGGTGTTTGCTTCTTTTCTATATCCAATTAGCTGTACCCAAGACCCTTTCTCTAAACATATGTCATAGGGCATCGTATAGGCGGTCTAGACCAATTATAATTCTCCTACTTGTGTATTTTAATTTTAATGTTTATTTTTTAGAATTGCGGCTAAAATTTTGCACCATGAAAAAGCTAACTTTTTGTTAAAAATTAAAATGAAATCAATTTATTATACGAAACCTCTTGAATACTTGTATTTTTTTTTTCCTTTTTTAACTCGTAGAGTGTGCTTGTTTGCCGGAAAAAATTTGGATCGACTTTTAACCCTTTTGCCGTGATCCGAATGAGCTGAAATTTTAAATTTGGAAGACTCTTGGCAACGATGAAAAAAAATATTGCAAAAAAATATTACAAAACAAATTTTTGACTGTAGAATTTACAATTGTTGATTAACGTAATTTGCATAGATTAAAAACTGCATATGGGTTAGTTTTTTACTCCTTTTTTAAGTCGTAGTGTTTGCTTATCTGTAACCCTTTTCCTGTGATCAAATCGATCTGAAACTTTGCAGGCAGACTCGACGATAAAAATTATCTAACAAATTTTCGTTAAAAAAATTATTTATATTATAATTTTGGATTTTTCGACATTTTAACTGTTTTTTATTTTTAGTCAATCAATTATTTAATTACATGACGGTAAACTTAATTTACAAGGAAATAAAAATTTGGTTTTATGAGTTACTTTTTTAGTATTGCTGTAAATTTGTGATCATTTGATTTTTTGCAAATACACCTCAAATGAATGAAAATTTTGGGTGCAGCTTTAAGATTGCACTAGAGTGTATTTAATGCACATGAACCGGATTACATACGTCTGTGACGAAAGACCAAATGAAGTAAAACTGCGTTTAAAAGTTTTTGTTTTCTGCTTGTATTTTCTTTCTAGAGGGCAATTTCAGAGGATTAGATTTTTCAGAAAAAAATTTAATACTTATGCTCGTGCAACAATGCAGCTATCGGTGTCAAATGAAATTTTATGCATTTTTTTTATTTTATGATAGCAGGAAAAAAGGATGTTAATAATGACCTTTTAAATATTTTTGCTTCTACATCGTTTGAAATTACTCATAAAAAAATTATGCTGATGATTAAGATACATTGTAACACGTACTAAAATCTCATTTTATGTTTTTTTAAACGTTAATAAAAATGTTAAAATTTTTCCAAAAAATATTCAAATACCGAAGCAAATTTTTCGTTACACATAATGAAACTAAAAAATTTTAAAAATGTGTAGTTTAAAAAGTACATCATCGTGTTGTTCGAAAGTAACAACTCAATTTAGAATTGTCTTTAAGTTTTAGCCATGCTTTTTCCTACATTACAAAAACTTAACTTTTTTTATTATTATAAATTATACATATACACGATCTCGAACCGAACAAAAATCTAATTATTTATTGTGTTATCTAATCTGTTGAAATATATTAAAATTTGGGGTTAATCAAAGAAAGTTAAATTGATGGTTAAGGCTAAGTTTCCAAACCGTAATTGCAATGGGAGAATTCTATGTTATTAAAAACACTTATGCACTTATGCTGCAAAAAACAAAATATAAAAAACAAAAAATAAATTCATTAAACACCAAGTAAGAGTGTTAAGTTCGACCGTGCCGATACACTCCTCCTGTGTCTTAAACTGAATATTATAACCAATCTTGGGTATGGTTTCAATTTTAATACAGTTGCCAATACTTAATCTATAAATTGTAATGCTATTTAAATTAAAATTTATGGTTATTTGTTTTTCTTTTTTGGCCAGAATTTATTATTATTTCTTGTTATTGCTTTTTTTATAAGTAACAATTAACTTCTATCTGATAAATTGTATTATTTTTCTATTATTATTCGCCTCTGACAATTTTAAGATGGTTGAGTTATAAAAAGCTAAAAAATAAGCGCCATATTTTTTTTTTTAGTTTTACTAGCATTTTTTTAAACTTCATTGAGTTAATTTAAATACATAATCAAAGTTATTTTTTTATTTATTTTCGGTCTATGGATACAATATTATCCTTACAGACTAGCTAGAAAACGTAAAAAATATATTAATTAAGAGAACTTATCATTATTTAAAATAAGTCTAAATTGGGTATGGGCAATAGTAATTTACAAAATATTGAAATAATTATTAAATAATCTACAAGCCTTTGTAAGCGGTTCATTTAAAGCATAATCTGTTTTATGCATATCAACATAAAATAATTTATCAAGTCTCCGAAACACCCTTGGAGAAACATAAATTTTTATTAATTGTAACAATTCAGAGCAATCAATATCACCACAAATAATACCGTGTAAAATATTTAGAGAAAATATCTTTTTTCTAACTTCCAAAGTTTTCAGTGAAAGTAGAGCACACTTACGGTCATACGGCACAGAATGCGAAAGAATAGAAGGTGACGCAGACTGAAAATTTAGAAATGAAAGCGCATACTTTATAAATTTAACTTGAGTTTTCTCAATACGATTTATATGAATAGCTGCATTAGGACTCCAATTAAATGAAGCGTATTCTAACTTTGATCTAACAAATTAAGTAAATAATGCTTTCTTAGTTTCGACGAATAAAGCCAAACATTGAATATGATTTTGGTATCACATAATTTAAGTGACTACCAAATGATAGCTTAGGATCAAAAATTACACCTAAGTCTAAAATTTCACAAACAGGTGATAAAACATGATGCTTCATTATACACTAGTCGGCATAATTGTTTTGACATTTTTGTATTAAATTTTTAATTGTATTTATAAAACATAAATATTTTTTTTTGTTTTGTTTAGATATTGCTAATATAAACTAAAAAATAACTAAATAGAGATTCTTTCGTAAAAAACTAAAAAGTTATGAATGAAAGTAATTTTGAGGTGTTGGCGTAAGTATTTTGACAGGTTATTATTATTAAAAAAAGAAGCTTAATATTTCAAAAATGTATAGAAATTTGATTATGAGTTAATAAAATGTATAGCCCCCTTTTGCTTCAATAACTTTTTGAAGGCATCTTGGACCTTAGTCCAGTAAATTTTGAAGGACCTCTGAGGATATCTCATTCCAAAGGGAAGTCACCTGGGAAATTGTCTCTTCTTTGATTTTATGTAAATAACCAATTCCTTTACGTTTGATAAGAGACCACACGTTTTGAGTGCTATTCAAGTCTGGACTTTGGGCTGGTCAGTCTAGAGTAGTACCACCAACATCCTTCAAATATTTTGACATCGTCCTCCTTTTGTGGCATGGGGCATTGTCCTGTTGCAGGATAAATGATTCTCCGATCAACCTGTCACCGGAAGGGAAAGCGTTATCATTTACGGTGCTCAAATATTGTCGTTGGTACATCGACCCGGCGATTTGATCCAAGTCACCCAACCCATTGTTCGCAATGTACCCCCGGAACATGACAGGGCCTCCTCCATGGCTTACTTTTTGGCTTTTGTAGCTGTGGCAGCCTTACCAAAATCTTTTGTTTTGATGAGTAGAACTCAAAGCAGCTTTGATCTGTCTATAGAACGATTCTCCAAAACTCTTTTGGCTTCTGAAGATGCTCCTTTGGGAAGGCTAATCTTTTCAGCTTGTTTACATCTGATATGGAGGTATGTTCTTGCATTTTATGTTTTAAAATCTCCGTCTTTTAAACGTCGCCGAACACTATGCTCACTGATTAGATTCTTGGCCGACTGATTCCATTGATTTGCAGCAGATTGAGGCTTTAGTTGAATATTTTTGTGAAATTCCCGCAGAAGGATTCGGTCTTCAATTAGCGTTGTTTTGCGTTTAACACCTGATCTAGGTAAGTTTCTGATGTCATTATGTTCCATAATTCGTTAATTTGATAGTGCACTGTTTGGCGCGACGGATTAAATTCAATTACAATGACTTTTACTGCGACGTCAGAATTAAAATTGCCCGTATTGAAAATCTAGCAGCACAGCTTAACTCAGGCGTTTTTGCATGGTCTCCAATAACTTTTATTCAATATTTTATTAGAATATTATAAAAAAAATGTCAATAAAATTTCAATACCAAAGTTATTAGATTGTCACTTGCGAAGCCATGCGCGGACGCTGCCACAAAGATTTTGTCAAAATACTTATGACACGAAAAAATTCGCTGTCTGCGTGCTTTCTTATCAGCAGAAAGGGAATGCAAAGCGTAAACGACAACATATTGGGCACGCGTATAGCTATAAATATGGATTTTATTTTGAACATAACCCGTATACCGTTAGTTCATGCAACCAAACGAACTGGACAAGACAACATCACAGTTGCGTATGTCAAAATAATTGTGCCGACTAGTGTATATTGAGAAGGAAGAATATGACGACATTTATGAAACGTCATATGAAAGCATTTTCAAATATTAAAAGGAAGCCCATTACAATCAGGCCATAAAATAAGCCTAGTTAAGTCATCCTGAAGATCAAAAATATCTCTAGCTGTTGAAATTGGTTTGAAAACTTTCAGATCATCAGCATATAAAAGATATTTCGAATTTTTAAAACAGTGATAAATATCATTTATAAAAATATTAAAAAGTAGGGAATCCAGGATACTACCTTGCAGTATACCAGAGGTCAAAATGAAGGATCTAGAACAGATTCCATCTATTGAAACCGTAGAAAGACGGCCAGTTAAATAATAACGAAACCAACTAAGCATTTCCGAATGGAAACCAATCTTTGAAAGCTTTAGTAAAAGAAGTTCATGTGGAACACGATCAAATGCTTTCGCAAAATCCGTATAAACTGAATCAACTTGAACACATTTTTCAAAACAAGATATACAAAAATTTGTGAAAACAGCTAGATTAGTGGTAGTTGATCTCTCAGCCATAAATCCATACTGAGATACGCAAATGTAACTGTAAATGTAAATGATAAAAAAAAGTTTTCTATACACAATATGCTCAAAAACTTTAGCAATATTAGTCAATTTAGAAATAGGCCTGTAATTCTCAACATTATTTTTATTCCCAGACTTCAATATTGGAAATATCGTTGTATATTTCCATTTTTGAATAAAATAACCCGCCCTTAAAGATTTATTAAATTTATTAAATTATTAAATTTATTAAATTATCTTCAGAGGTAAAATCAATGAAAGCAAACTTTTTTCAATAGAAAAGCAGAAAGACCATCATTATCCGATTTAAATCCAACATCTTCATCTGAAACTTGCAACGACCCAAAATCAAAAAAACTATCAACAAATAACAAATAACAAAATAGAAATAGGAAAAACATCATCATTTAAGTTAGACTGGAAATATTTGGCACAAATGTATTAGATGTTAAACCATTATACGTCATTAGAACTGTTATTGAGGAATTATTTCTTTTGGAATTAATAAAACTCCAAAAACGCTGTGTATTGTACTTTATAGTTATTAAAACTCATTATGTATTGGTTGTATAAAAACTTATCGAGGAAATTAAACTCTCTTTCATACTGTAGAAAATTTTGCTTATCACGGTCATTATTTGAGGTTTTATATTTTTTATGAAACTTATTTCTAAGATTTTTTAATTTTTTTTAGCCCTTTAGTATACCACGGGAGTCTATGAACTTTTGGACTCGCCAAAGGAATATTATCTTTTATAATTTTTGCCAAATTTTTTAGAAATGAATCATAACAAATTGAAACAATATTACTATTCAGTAAATTATACCAATTACAATTATTAATACGAGAATTTAAAGAATCAAAATCGCAAGCATAATTGTTATAACGTAAATCATCACTGCCATTGTTACATATATATTCATAAAATTCAAATTCAAATTCGAAGGCAGGATGATGACAAGTGGAAGGAGAAATTGGAAAATCAGCGTGACAGAGAGAAAATTTTAAATCTGAGCTGAGAAAAACTAAATCTAAAATTCTTTAAGATTATTATACACAGCATAAATTTGATGCAAGTCAAGACTAAAAACTGTATCAATCAGGTTAATCTGAAATGAGTGAAGAAATACACCAGACTTAGTAACTTCAGACCACACAATATTAGATAAATTAAAGTCACCCAATACCCAATATTCTCTTGTTTTCTAACCATATTTTTATTCTAATATTTAGACAAGTAAATATTAGACGAACACTTCAGCAAGTGTCGTTGGAGGCGCCAAGTCGGCTTTATGCCACACAATTTGTACCTCTGGACACGTGAAGAATAACCAAACATACAGAATAGGGTGGGTCGGTTTGTAGGGAGGCACAAAAATCGCTCAAGTGACAAGGAAAATCATATTCTAGGGATCAAAATAAGAAACTTTGCCCAAGGAACCATACCTCTAAAACGAATTCTGATGTCCCGACTTTTGACCTGTCTGTCTGTCTGCCATGGGGCAACCCCACTCCCCTTCATGCAATTGATCGGAAACTTGTCCCATAGTCTTGTTGTGACTATAGATTAATTTTGGGGTAGTCACGCAGAGTCACAAATAGTCACGGAGTGATCTAAAAGTTATTTACCCTCATCCGATCGATCTTTTTGATAACATCATAGTCAAGGCGTATGATTATTATTTATTAGCAGAGTAGAAGATACGTATACGTATGAGTGTTTATTTTAATATTAAATCAAACATAGTCAGCACAATTCTAAATTAAATATGCTGATTTTTTGAAATGTTTGTATGGGGAACCCCCAGGGGTTCCAGGGGGTGTGCCATTGACATCGGTGGGTCGGCCCTTCAAAGTTAGTGGGGTTCGATCATACGTTTGGACTCGATTGGGGCACTCTAAATGGGTCAAAGTGAGACAGACAGACAGACAGACAGGTCAAAAGTCAGGACATCAAAATTCGTTTTAGAGGTATGGTTCCTCGGGCAAAATTTCTTATTTTGATCCCTACAATACGATTTTCCTTGTCACTTCGGCGATTTTTTAATCGACCCGCCTTAATACACAATCATGAAACAAATGCTACAAGCACAACGACCACAACAACGATTACAGCTATTACACACAGTAACCTAAATTTACAATAAAAACAATAACAAGAACAACATAGGAAAATCAAAATTTTCAAGAGTTTTTTATATTTTATTTGAAATTGCGAACCATTTGCTAGCTGTGATTCTACTAGCTCTAGGAAACTAAGATACGTCCATAATTTGAAAAGATCATCCTACATACGGTGTGAATTTTTGCGACCTCTTGAAGATACGATCATTGATACTGATGCATAAGATTACATTTACAGTTCTATATACAAAACATACGTCTTTGGAACTTGCTACCGCCAACTTTACGATATTTAAGAAACACAGGACATTTCAGGAAATAAGTTTTCAAAATTGAGCGCGAGATCGTAATTTTCACAGACGGAAGTCGCTACACCAACTCTGCTCGTTATAAAGATCAAGAGTATATAATTGTTATGGAGTCCATATCTTTTTCGTTCTCAGGTCAAACTATCTTTAATACATTTTGTATTTCTTTTTCCTTATCTTGATGTTTTTTTTTTTTTTGCTTATAACTCATCAATGGTTCGATAATTTTTTATGTCATCCTTAAGTAAATTGTAGCTAAGGCTTAAATAAATAATTTTTATTGGTATATTCATGTAAGAAATAGAATAAACAAGAAAGAGTATTAACACGTTGACGCTGACTAACAAGCTACATGTAACTTCCTCGTTTTTTAAGATAAATTGATGCCGTAAACACCAAAAGTCTTGGAATCGGAAAAGAAATCAGAATATATTAAAATTTTCAGTTTTTTTTTTTTTGATAACTATTGGTGTCATTTGTTTTATTATACTCTAATGTTAGTTACAATTCAAATAACAACTATAGTTATCATGACAACTATTGGTGTGGTTTTAAGCATATGACTATTGTAGCCAAATTTTCCAAATCGTTTTAGGTACATATAATTAATTATTTTTTAAATTAACAAATAAACATATTTTTGAAATATTTTTAGTTAAAAATAAAATAAAAATAATAAAAATAATAAATAATATAAATTAAAAGTTTTATGAAAAAAACAATATTGTATTCGCAAAATTTTATTTAAATATTAGTTAAACATTATATGAAATACCTAAAAGCAACTAATGCACAAAGGTGGTTTGTGTGGACATGTTTTATATCTATTGAATGTACTGGATCGCTTCTATCAATTCGGGATGATGAGCCGTACTTATTGACAGTACTTCCTGCTTATTTTTCCATTTAGAGATGTAGACCTTTCCCTTTCTTGCCCACATTAGTTCACCAGCTTTAAGCTTTTTGTTTATAACGTTTTTTGACTATCTTTCCGGTACGCACGAAGTGTTCCTATGGTATGCGTTTGGTAGTCCTAAAGGTCTTGATATAAAGCAACACTATTATAATACTTATCCATGTACAGATAATGTCACTTATTCAAACGTGGTAGCATAAGGCGAAACACAAAATTTCGTGTTTTTGGAGTTGTACTTTCACTATCTTCTTCATGCGTACCCTGGTATATCTCTATGTTTAATATATAACCATCATTGGTGGTGAGTTCAAACAACTTGCTTCCATATCTAGCCTTCTTTGCTTTGTTATGAAAACGGAGCCGTAAGCGTCATCGAAAGTGAAGAAGAGATACCTCTAGAGAAAGTGATTTGCTTGGTTTATAAACGATTTGAAAATTTTTTAAAAAGAGTTTACTATGCTTCTGTTATTTTGCTTTGGCAATTGAAACAACTCAATATTTTTTGAAAGCGTAAACCGGACTTGGTGAATCTAAGAAATAGTTGAAAATATAAAGGATGTGATGCAAATAAATGGCGAATACTTGGTGATTTATTTTGAGTCTGTAAAAGGCAATAACTCAGCTTTATTAGTTTCCTTGAAACTTCTATTATTATTTTTTTTTTGAACGTGTTGTTATTATTTCATTTTCTGCTACACATAAATTATCTATAATATTAATAGGCTAGGTGATTTCTGGTGGCCGATGTTTTGTTCTACCGTTTTGTCCCGATTGTGACCAAGCGTACTTTACTTGCAAGGTATTTCTTTTTAGCCGTTTTGCAGATTTACAGATTTTTAAATTTTTCCTTTATTTTGCATAAATTGCATTTAAAGTTGCTACTAACACATATATAAAATTATACAATGCTATGTGTGTGTTTATTAAATTTGTTAATGTGTTTGTAATAAAAATGAGTTTGTTTTTTTGTGTTGCTTTGTGAATTGGCTATAATTGATTAGCATACCTTTAGGGTTTTTATTTAATGAAAAAATAAAACTTCCTAGAATTTGCACTCGAATTTCGATGGCTGGAATCTGCTAGTTTCCATAATTATTTGTGCAGTTAACGAGTTTATCAGCTATATCGTTTGTAAAAAGTAAGTCAAAGACATCGCGAGGACCGGAATCTTCAGAAACATTGATTTTTATTCCAGACTTATCCTCATTGAACGGGAAATTTTAAAGTTCTTTGGAATCCGGTGTCCAATTACTATTGTTTTCGTTTATGTTCTCGAAACTTCTTTTATTTGGGCCTAAAATTTCCGAATCCTCGCTACCGCTACTCTTAGGTAAGTGATTAGGATCATCACCATATTCACCATCGTCTTCGAAAATATCAACATCGAATTATCTTTCTAATTCTGAACCTAAACCGTCCAAATTATCCTCTTCATCACTAAATTATGATCCGTAGTTTTTCTTGAAATTCCTCATATCTTATTGTCTAAAGGAATTCAAACAATTACAAACAATAAATAAAAAATCAAAATATAAAATTACTCACATTTCAAATAATAATAAGAGGTAATCACAAAAAGGGCCACAAATTAATAAGTAATAAACGAAGGTTTAAAACAAATGACCTCTCAAAAACAAATTAATTTACGCACTGAAGGAGTTTTTATGAAACTATGACAACTATAATTGTCATTTGATTCTACTTTTGTTTATTTAAACAAAGAGAACTTAAACCAAATACAAGCCGTTACACTTATATATGGCCAATGTTGGCAGGTATTTTAATTCGGTTTAAGTGTAATTGCACAAAAAAAATAACAATATAGTGAGAAAGGGCAACATTGAGATATGTAGAGGCTATTTATTTGCTATTTTTAGACTTCTTTTGACAGCTATAGTTGTCATAAATGTTAACGTGTTAAATTCGGCTGATACCCTCCATCCGTGTTGTAAACACATTATTATAATCAAGGTTGTTAACACTAACAGACAAAAAGGGCTAGATATTTTACAATGGTGTTTACAATTAATAAGATAATTACGAAATTGCAGGTATTTTCGTGCTTTTTTAAGTGAAAGCAATTATTATATGCAATCAGCATAAATTTAAAAAAATGTACAATTAGATTTTGTTTGTTGTTTATTAGCGATGGATAAATTTCTTTTTTTGCTTGTTTTTCAAATGTACAAAAAAAAAAATCAATAAAAGCAACAAGCAATTAAAAATGTGTACGAATCGCTTGTATACATAGACATGCACATTAGACCATCCCTATTTAAAATTTTCTTTGAAATTTTTGTTTTAACCAACTTTTTTATAATCTACAAAGAAACCGAAGAATTTTGGTACATAACACTTAATTATTGACAAAATGATAATTTCTGCATAGGTTAAAACACCATAATCTCTTACTAAATGAACTAGATATATACTTTTTGTATATATCAAAATTTTCTTTTTTAAATTCTCGATCATCCTGCATTCACAGAATTTAAATATAATGCATCAATTTTGTTTATGACGAAAAAATAAGATCACAAAACCAATAAATTGTGGAGGGTAAGAATCAAAAAATTTATTTTATAGCCCTGTAGAAACCTTTGGATAAAATTACAATGCTTTTTCGGCAAGGTTAAACGGAATTTTATTGTCTTTCCAATGAATGTTACTTTGTCAAAATCGAGTTACAACTCTCTGAGTTATAGGTAAAAAATGAAACAGGAACTTTAAAATTTTTTTAAAGTAACTATATTTCTTAAAAATATTAAAAACGAATTGCGCGAATAGAAAGCTTTTGTCAATAATTAAGTGCTATATGCCAAAATTCTTGGCCCTTATTATGAGTTGCATTCGATTTTCGATCTTCGCTGGCTATCGAACATCGACTGTTGAATGTCAAATTCGTATTATGAGCTGGCAGCACGGTCGAAAATTTCGTTGAACAACGAGTTTTCAATCGAACGCAATTTTGCTTTCGATGTTGGATGGCAGTTTGTTAAACTTATTGAAAACGTAAATTGTAAATTATTTCATGAGATTGATCTGCCTTGTGTGTTTTGCCGCAACAGTTCATTTGTAGTAGACAGCAATTCCATAAACGCCTCCTTGCAGTCGAAAACTTGCTATAAATCTGTAAACCCATGGTACCCTTGTTAAAACCTCGCACACTCACATAGTGGAATCCATTTCCAAAATGTTGGAAGCATCTCTCATGACGAAGCATTCATATTCATCAGACGATCATAGAGCCATAATTTCATGTTAATAAATAATTAATTATTTTTTTTCTTTAATAAATTTGTAAACAAACAATGTTTACTTATAGTGTCAGCTGATAAATATTTACTATCGTGAATAATCCAATTGAGTGTAATTCACAATAGCGCTATTTTTATCGAATGTTCGCCATAATACCAAATGAAAATTCGTTCGATCAGTTAATTCGACCACAATCGAAAATCGAAAGTTGCTCATAATAGCCACCCTTGGGTATCTTTGTAGATTATAAAAAGTTGGTTAAAAGAGAAATTTCGAAAAAAATTTTTAAATCGGGATGGTCTAATGCACATGTTTTGTTACGTGTAAATATTTTTTCCTATTTTTCGTTTTTTATATGAAATTTTATCGGAGTATCTTTACATTTTCATAAGTCATTCCTCGGCTATTAGGCCTAGAGGCTACAAGTGTGATACCAACTGCTGCAGATTATGCTGAACATCTTAAGAGTAAGTGTTATGACCTACTCGGCCTATTGCGAACAGGGGAATGTATGCAACAGACAAACAGACAGGAAGACAGGCAGACAGATAGACGGACATAAGTAGACCGAGAATATATATATTTCATGGGTTACAAACGGATTGACAAACAGATATATACCCTCTGCACAGTGGTTTTAAAAAATACAGATATATCTGTGGTTTTCTAGGATAACCGCGTATGTCATAAAATCAGAATGTTCAGGGGAGCCAAAAAACGTTATATTTGAAATTATGGACTCGATATAAAATTTTTAGAACAATTTATTTAACAGTCCTGCAGATATGGGCAATAAATACTTTATATAAAATTTGGAGTCAAAAATCTTCAGAGGAATAGATCCTGGAGAAGGACGAAAAAACAATATGTAAATTACACTTAAAGTGTGCGCAAATAAAACAACTTACGTCGACAAACGTCGTTTTCTTCGGAAAAGGAAACTACCACCATGTAGTTGTTGTTGCCTGAAAAAAGGATTTTTTTTTGTTCGTCAACAAAAAGTTAACGGGACTTTGGATGAGAATATAACAACGTATTAAGAATTATAGTGACAAAAAATGACAGAAATAAACACAAAGTTTTTATAAGTGGTTATACACTGAAAACTAATCCAGAATTATTTTGCATTTTTTTTTTCATTAATAACAACGTATGTCGCTATGTGTCGTTTTCTGAGAAATTAATTTGTCAGCGATCAAACGTAGGTTGACATACGTCATTAGTGCTGCAAATTAATTTAATAAACATTTAAGTTACGTCGTTATTTAAAGAAAAAACTCAGAAATGATCAACATTAAAAAAAAAAAAAAAAATTAACACATGTAAAGAGCGTTAAAAATTAATATATTTGGCATCATTAACTCAAAACTGACAAAAATGGACATACGTGGTTATTCCAGAAAACCACAGATCAAACATTAATATTACAAATATCACTCATACGTACACACTCATACGTACACTAGAGCGACTCACCAAAAAAAGTGCTCGATGTGCCCCCTCAAAATGAACATTGGTGTTTTTTATGATGACATCTAAAATATTTCGGCTCTAGCTTTGAGCTCTCGTGAGCTGGACCATTTTGAAAAAGGGTCTATTGTTGCATGTTTTGTCAATTTGAGAATCTGTTTCCTTACCAACATATTCAATATGGGTATCATAAGAAAGGTTTTTTTAAGATGTCATCATAAAAAATACCAATGTTTATTTTGAGGGGGGTACGTACACCTTGCATGAATTTCGCTTCCATACAACTTGAGTCACACTAACGTACAATCTACTACTAAATAATAATCATACGCCCTCAATATGTTATGTTATTCACAAAAATTTTAAAGAATAAAAGAACGGGACTAAGGGAAGCCCTTGGCAAAAGTGGGAAAATGCATGCTTAATTATGGGAAAATGCCTGTTAAGTCTATAGGAAATGCATGCCAAATGGTAAAAATGCATGTCAAAAATGGCAAAATGTTTGCTAAATAGGAATTAGAAAAATTTGCATGCTAAATGTAGGAAAATTGCATGCTAAATGTAGGGAAATTGCATGCTGAATTAAGAAAAATGATTTTCATGCATTTCCTATAGACTTAACAGGCAATTTCCCATAATTTAGCATGCATTTTCCCATTTCTGTACAGCAAAACCAATTCTCTCTAAAAGAACAACAATTAAACTTTTTTGGAGTCATAATCCGATAAAATCACTCCAACTTGATTTGCTGAAGTTATTTGCTGAAAAATGAAATGAGAGATCATCAATTAAAAATTAAGCAACCAAACATCAAGATAAGGAAAAAAATATAAAAGGTCATAAAGAAAGTTTGGCCTGAGAACGCCAAGCCCTTTGGGGGTTAACTATATTGGCCTAGTACTTTCACTTCGATTTGAAATTTCACAGCCCGGAATGATATGTCTATATTTTAAATTTTAGGAAAATGGTGGAAATTAAGTTACCTTTTTAAAAACTATTTTTAGGATTGCCAGGCTCAGAAAACATAAAATTATAGTGGCACGAAAAAATCGCTTATGGTTGAAAACAGTGCTTTTTTTTAAATAGGTATTTTCAACACTATTCAACGAGCGTCAGTGGCCTTCTACAACTAATTAGCTTTAAATAATTACCAAAATTAATAATAATAAGCCCTTCGCTATATATAAGTCTCAAAATAAGTGGAGTTGTACTCACTAGATTAGGAAATTTACACTATGTTACCTTTATGTTTGTTTGTTTGTCTATGTACAAATGAATAATGACACTTTAGATTTTGTTTTATTAGTCAACATATGTAGTATTTTGATATATATTTATGTAGTAGTCGTTTATCAGTTTGTCACTCTAGGAAATATGAAAAATGAAAAATGACAAAAAAAAAAAAAAAATCTCTCATGCAAAATTCCCTCAAAGGAAAATATTTTTCGTATTTTCGTTTTTCGTTTTTCGTTTTTCAATTAAATATGGGTTTAAATATATTTTTTAATATATTCGTATAAATACAGTGAATTCCCGATTTAACAAACTCTCGATTTAACGAATTTGGACTTTAACGAACAGTCAAAATTTTTACATTATTTCATAAATAAATATTTTTTTGTTTAGTACTGGATTTAACGAATTTTTCAATTTAACGAAATGGTCAATAAATTTTCTGTCAAATCCACTGTACTTAGTATGCAGTTAAATAAAATAATTGAAGAGTGTCTCGTACAACTGCGTGAAAAAATTGGCAGAGAAAAGAGCTCAATCCTTTCGCCAAACTGGCAGTTTGCATTTTTAAAACTCTGTGTACCTTGTTATGCAGGCGAGAAATTTTAACAAAAAAGCGCCAAACTGATCGCTTGAATTTTTAAAACGCTGGTTGTACCTTGAGCCTCAGGCAAAAAATTGGAACTAAAAATGGGCTTTTTCCGTAATGAAAAATAAATATTAATTTTGCATAAATAAATATTTAATTTTGCATAATTTTTGAGAGAATTTTCATATGGAAAATATCGATTAATTTTTCTGCGGTTTTTTTTTTTGGGAATATTTTTCATATTTTTGGGTAATTTTTTATATTTTTTGGCAATATTAAATATTTTTTTTCTAATGGTGCGTAGTAAAGAAGAAGAAGAAAGCATATATTTCAAAAATTCATAACTACACTGTATTCTTAATCGGACCGGTTTCTGGCATTTCAGCCTTCATCAGCGATTTATTTAACATTGTGATAATTGTTATGTTATAATTGAATAGATTGTTTCAATATGAAATTTCTTCTACTTAGGGCGGCCGTGAGGTTTGAACCATGAACCTTTCCATACACTCGTACTTGCACTTTTTGGTCAGCGATTTAACACACTCACCTAAAGTCAGACCTATGAGCAGTGTGGTTAGAATCAGTTTTCGTACCATACAGCTTTTACTTCGTATTAATTTCAGTAGATACAACTCTGTCCAAACAAACAATCGTTATCTTTGAATTATTAATATTTTTTGCATTTTTACTTCTAAATTCCACAATTCTCAGTTTTAGGTTTTGTACATACTACATATGCACTTTACATATATTTGAGATGACGCCTTGAAGCGAAAAATTTTTTGTTTTGTAAGATTTATAGTCATATAAATATTTTTTTAATTTTTCATATTTTTTGGGCAAAACTTCATTTTTTTCTTTTTGGCGATTTTTCATTTTTTTCGGGTCATTTCTTATTTTTTTTTTTTTTGACAATTTTGCATTGGGTGATATTTCCTAGGACCTTGTTTGACCCGCAAAACGACTTTCTCGAATTTGATGTAGTAATACTCACAAATCGATGCGTTTTGACGAATAGAATGCGTAAAAACTGCAAAAAAAAAAGAAATATCTTTGAAGGGATCTTTGAGTGCCTCCCAGCGCTTTCGGCCCACAAACTAGTGTTCTTTGAAAATTTGGTTTAAAAACATTTGTGATGTGGAGAGAACATATTAAAAAAACAAAGTTATCAAATTTTTAAATTTTGAATAAGTAAAGCTTTCAGAAATTTTTTTTTTATTTTTCTAAAGTACTATAAAGTATTTATAAATAATCATGAATATAGTTTTTAAGAATCTATCAAAAATGTTGCCCAAAAATCTATTATTTTTATTTGTTTCCATGCTCAGCTCGTCTCTACGTATCGTGTTACCACAAAATACTGCATACAAGTACCTGAATGCGGAATATTTTTTCCCACATTATCAAATTTTTCATCTAAAACGAAAAATAATTCCACAAACTTGACATAATAATTTTTGCATGGCATTTTTATTTAATTTAATTTTTCAGTTTGCAAAAATAAGGAATATAAATTACTCAGAGAGAATGATGAAGTATACTATATACTGTTGTGTATTGAACACATTTGTGATAGATGTGGAAATAAATTTGCATTTAGATGGACGGACGGACAGGCAAACAACTGGACACAACAATGACGAATACACATGTGTAATAATTGTGTAAGCCTGTAGCACTTAATCGCTTTAATTACATACAAAATGCTACCAACCACTAAGTGGGCTTACAACATTGTTTAGAACATTATTATTGTTTTAGTTGTGTAACATAACTACACACATACATATGTATACGAGTCCTAACCACTTTTAATTCGTACAACAAGCATTTTTATTTTTTGCCAATACAACATTCTAGACTACACAATTTAAGAAACCTTTTTATGAACTTTAGTTGTCTTTCGTTATCTTGATGTTCGTTATCTTGATGTTCGTTTGCTTAGTTTTTCAGCTATGATGAATTCTCATTTCATTTGTCACTAAATAGTTTCAGTAAATCGAGTTGGACTAATTTTATCGAATGAAATCTTCTAAAATTGTAATTTTTCCCACTTTTTAAATCAATGTTTTGAATAAAATAACATAACATTCAGGCCGTATGATTATTATTTATTAGTAGCGTAAATACGATGTATACGTATGAGCGATATTTTTAAATTGAATCAAACATATGTTAGTATTTATATGATGACTATGTGCTGATCTTTGCAAGTACCAAAAATATTTGACCTAGATCCATCTTTTATTATATCGAACACTCTCTCAGCCGCAAATATGAATATATTTTGATGAAATTTGATGTATAAGCTTCTATCAGCCACTGGAACGCTATTGAAATTTGTGAAAATTGCGGCATGTGCTGACCTAGTCCTCATTCAAATGACCCCTGTGTAATCGACTTAAATTGCCATGAGATCCCTGATCTTTTCTTAAACCTTTCAAAAACTAAAATATTGCTTTTGTTTTTGCAAAAAAAATAAGAGAATTTATCACGTATCGTCAGGATCGGTACATTTTTCGACCTAGTCGCCTTATAGATATAGCATCTGATATGAACTTTTTCAAAAATATAGGTAAAAAAGTATAGTTAAAATTCTTCTCAGATTTGGTTGACGCTTATTTTCTATACCCAATTAGTTGGACTTAAGACCAATTCTCTAAACGCAAGGTATACGGAATCACATAATTTTCTAAGTTGTTTTCTTAATATTTTTTACATGGATATATTAATAAAAACTATTTATTTAAGCCGTAGCTGAAATTTTTCTGAATAAAGAAATAAGAAATCATAAACGGCTCTTGAGATGCAGCTGAAAAACTAAGCAAACAAACACCAAGATAAGGAAAAAATATTAAATTCATAAAAAAGTATAGTCTGAAAATGACATACCCCTTGGAGGATTTACTATGCTGGCCCAGTACTTTCACTCCGATTTCGATTTTCACAACGACGCCGAAAATGTTCAACAGTATAATTTGACCTCTATATATTCGTAAAGTCTAATTTAAAACTGTGTAATGCCACCATGCATTTTAAACAACTTCCAATTGCTTTGGCATAATTTCTAATTTAAAACTGTGTAAAGCCACATTTGCCTTTTGAACAGCTTCTAATCGCTTTGACATAAATTTATCAATTTTCTACACTCTCTAGGCGTTAAAGAGTCCCAAGTTCAATGAGTTTTAGTTTTCAAACGGCCTAAAGTTGTTGTGGATCATTTCGCAACTTCTTTTTCATAAGAGCCCAGAAGTTTTCAATGAGGGTGAGGTCCAGGCTATATAGTGGTCAATCCACAAAATAAATTATATTTTCTTCTACCTTTTTTCTTGTTTTTGCTGAATGGGAAGAAGCACCATCATGTTGGAATACTGATGGAATGAGAATTTCTTGCAATATACTAATATATTTTTTTGCACGTATGGACATGCTTCCTCACAACACAAAGCTAGCTGGAAACTTAACAGCACGCTTTAAGCAGTCTTTACTATACGAGGGTGTGCCAGAACAACCCAACCTGACAAAGATAACACAACGAATTTGGATTCTTTATTTCTCAACAAAATCTCCTCTGATTATAGTAAAAATTAGCTCCTTAAAATAGCCATCAACCGCAGACTCCGCCTCTTCATTGTTCGCAAATCTCTTACAATTGAGCCACTTTAACAAGTTTGGATATAGAAAATAATCCGAGGCAGTTAAATCTGGTGTATAGCGTAAATGAGGAAGCAATTCGAACCTTAATTCATGGATTTTTCCTTAATTTCATTACTTCAATCCTGCACTAAGTTAGCATAATACTCACTGTTGATTGTTATTCCTGTATGAAGATTATCAATTAAACTTATCATCGCAAAAAACACACGCCATAACCTTGCACGCAGATGGAACCGTCTTCGCCTTCTTTGGACATGATTCTCTCATTTCAGTCCACTGTTTTAACTGTTCCTTTGTTTTAGGTGTAAAGTGGTGGATCCATGTCTCAGCTATGGTCACGAATCGAGGCAAAAACTCTTCTTTATTGCGGTGAAAACTCGCCGAAGCTATTTTTGTTCTATTGTGAACAGAGGCGGCACCCATCTTGGGGACAGCTTTTTCACCTCCAAATTTTCAGGCAATATTCCCATCATTTCAGCTAGCTGACTCACCTGCAGCCGAAGATCATCCAATACCATTTTGTAGATTTTCTGAACCGTTTCTGGCGTGGCCACCTCAATTGGTCAACCACAACGGTGTTCGTCTTGGCAGTTCGTATGGCCTCGTTTAAACTCTTCCTCCCAATATTATATAGTAGTTAGCAAAGGAGCAGACTCCCCGAGTGTAAAATGACGGCTCCAAAAGAATACTAAACAATGTGGCGCCTTGGAACTTAAAACATATATTTTATAAGGTTGCCACTTTTTAGCAAAATAATCTCAAACTACTGCCGCCATCTGTACTTCAGGTCGGAAACGCCCTCGTAAGTGCAAATACATTTTAATAAATTTCAAGAAAACATAATAACCTTCCAGATAAGTAAAGAGTATTTTTTCTTGCTCACTTTTTAACATTTATGATCAGTATACTCTGGAAAATATTCATGAATAGATTCATGCTTGAACAGCGCACATAATCGCCCATCTGTACTGTGGATACATTTCATACCACATACTCTCTAAATGGTACAATAACACCAAAACGTCGAAGGAATGTGTGTACTGAAGAGGATATCGCCGCTGTGAATGAAAATGTGGAACAAGATCCAAAAATATCGATTCGTCGTCGGTCGAGAGGAAGTGGGCGTCGGTTGAGATCATCACATGCGTCGTTTTTTCGTCGATGGTGCTCTATATCAGCTGGAAACTGAACTGACTCTTTAAAGTAAAATTCCCACACATGGTGTGAGATCAATTCACAACAGACCCTACAGACTCCATTACAACCAGAAAAACGCACCGGTTGGTGCGGTGTAAACGTTGGTAGCATCATTGGGCCTATTTTCTTCAAAAATGAGGCTGAAGTTCGCGTTGCGATCAATGGAGATCGTTTCCTCATCATGATCAATGAGTGTTTGTTTGTAAATATGAATGAAATTGGTCCGGACGAGATCTGGTTTCACCAGGATGGCGCTACATGCTATATGGCGACCGCAACCATCGACTAATTGAAATCACAATTTGGCGATAAGTTGATTTCGAGAAGTGGACCTCTCGATTATTTCCTGTGGGGCTACGTGAAGTCACTGGTATATGCTGATAAACCAGCAACACCTGACGCCTGGGAGGCTAATATTCTTCGTGCTATTCGTGACATACGGCCAGCAAGATTGGACGTCCAGAATGAGCTTCGTTTATAACAGCGTGGCCAAATAACCGAAATCATTTTGAAGTGTTAATACCATATATTTGTCTTTCAAACACAAAAGTTTTTTGATTAAAATTTAATTTCAAGTTCACTAGGGCTTAAAAACACGTTTTACAATTTTGTTGGTGTAGCTAACATTATTCTATTAATGTTACACAGTCAAACAAATGCTTGGTGTACGAATTAATAGTGGTTACGGCTCGTATATGTATAATATGGAATAAATAGTGAATGGATATACACAACAACTATAACTGTAGTTAGTTAAATGTAAGCTCAAGCGTACATCTGTGTCTTTAATGTCAAAACCATGGGCCGGATACATGTTGTTTTTTCCTCTATAAAAATATTTAGCCAATAAAAAAGCAGGAGGAGGCATTCAAGTATACATTTTTAGATTGATAAAAACTTTGCTTTAAAAAAATGTAAATTCTTTAGCATTGTTTTCGTTAGATTAACTTTCTAAAAAGTTTTCATGAATTCTGGCCCACATTTCAGTTCGTAATTGAACATTTGTAGGAAAACCCCTAAAAACCAATTCAATTGAAAATATACAGTTAAGTTTTAGTTTCTGGTCATTTGTTTTAGACCAAACAACATGTTAGAAACCATCAGTTTTAACTCAAAGCATATAGATCCAAGGGAAAGAGATGAACATAGCATTTTTTGGGAAAACAATATGAGTATAGGAAACATATGTGTTTAGCCGCCGGCCATTGATACTACACACATTTACATGTTCCTTGTGCCCGCATATTTAGTTAAGTTTCAGCAACATTTAATATTTTCAAGAATGAAAACTATAAGAGAGAAAAGACCCTAATAGAAACAAGTTCTTTAAACACTTTTAATTAAATACTTGTTCTGCATGTATGTATGTATATATGTGTACGCATAGTATTGTAACTGTATATTAAATACAAATTTAATTGAACATCTAAAGCAGCAGTCCTATAACCATATTGTCTTCTGGCTATATGACCAAGTACAACATATGTAACTATGTATGAATGGTATATTCATGTGTGGTTATATAAAGACTATGCCGTAGATAACAAAAACTAATGAATGCATGTTTATGAGTTTTAAAACTCAGCAGAACAATTATAATTAAATTAGAGCTTTATTTTTGTGACGGCTTTTAATTAGAAAATCTTTTTGAAATTGTCTCGAAGACATACTAAATAATGAAATGCTAAGTTTTTGCAATGTCTTTATATGCCAGCACTATTTTCCCAAACATTTGTTAAAGTCTCTATCAAAAAGAAATGGATAAAAACCTGTGGAAAATTTAAAATTTATACTCGATTTCAAATACATGTATGAGTGATATATTTGTGTATGTCTGCATTGAAAACACGTATTGTAGCGCCAAAAGTTTTAAAAGTATTGAAACAAAGACGAACTGATTAAAAATGTGAGATTTTTTGTTTTAATTACACCGGCTCCCTTATAAATTTATTGAGTTTTGTATAGCTTTAAAGAAAAAATATTTTATTTGTCGTTTAGATAAAAAGAACAGGTTTTTTTTTTTGATATTTCTATTATATTTCTGGTTTCACGATTCGAAAAATAATATTTTTTAAGGTATTTTAATTGGGCCAGATATCCGCAATTTAATGAAATATGTTATCTTCGAGGAGACACTGACAGAAAAGGAAGTTAAACCAGAAATATATAGGAATATAAAAAACACGTTCTATTTAACTAAACTAAAAAAATATGTTTCTACAAAGTTATACAAAATCATAAAATTTGTAAGGGAACCCCCTTAAAGAGGGTCCGGAGGGGATAGGTCCCAACAGAAAAAAGCTTTTCTCTTGGAAAAGTACTAGGGTCATATATATTAACGCTCTCCAACCCTCCCTATTAATTTAGGTAACAGTAGGGGGTTAGTACTTGCCCCCTACAGCACAAAAAACCAGATGTGACCCGAAAATCATACTCGGGTTTAACGACTTCAGAAGAATTAAACCCTACGGGATTTTCGGACGGTTCTACATTATTAGAGTAGATTGTTAGAGTATATGACCCAGCTTATATTATTCCGATCGCGTGAAAATCACTTCTAAGTCTGTAACGTCCATCCATTCATCAAACAACAATTCGCAACTGAAAATATTTTTTAATGAAATTTGGTATAAACCCTTTTATAAGCCATAGGACGATCGCAATTGAAATTTGTCAAAATCGGTGCACGTTAAGACCCAGCCCCATGCAAATATACCTTATGAGAGCTATTTAAATTGCCTTAAGATCCATATTGTTATATACCACCATTCCAAAACAAAGATACAATGATACCTAAACCAGGTAAAGATCACACAAAGGTCGATTCGTATAGAAAAATAACTTTACTGTCCAACTTCTCAAAATTATTGGAGAGAATTTCGGTAAACAAACTTATAATATCCATAGATCAAAATAATTTCATTCCAGCACATCAATTTGGTTTCAGACGAAAACACAGCACAACTGAGCAAGTTCATGGAATTGTAAGTGCCATAAGAAGAGCTTTTGAAGAAAAAAAAAGTACTGCTCTGCACTTTTTGTAGACGTCTGGCAAGCCTTCGACCGAGTTTGGCACGCGGGACTCCTCTATAAAGTTAAACAGTTGTTGCCCCCGAACACACATAAGCTAATGTAGAGCTATATAATTAATAGAGAATTCTCTACAAGAGAGAAAAGCTTTGTGAGCCCTTCACAGGCTATTCATGTTGGTGTACCACTAGGCAGTATCTTGGGCCCGCTTCTGTACATCCTTCACACATCAGACATGGTAACAAATGAAAACACACTTTCGTCGACATTTGTGAATGATACTGCAATTTTAAGCATACACGAAAACCCCTTAACAGCATCTCATCTTTTACTGAGCCATATTGAACAGCTGGAAGATTGGCTAGATATGTGGAAGATTAAAGTAAATGAACAAAAGTGTATCCACGTGACTTTTACCCTAAGAAGGAAGACTTGCCCTCAAATTTGAATTAGGAACCAGCCTATACCTCAACATTCCTCTGTAATATATCTCGGACTACATCTTGATCGCCGGCTTACCTGGAAAAACCATATAGATGCTAAATTAACACAAATAAAATTGAAATTAGCTCTTGATTTACAACTCGATTTTCAAACCCATTTCGTGCTACGGTATTCACTTATGAGGAACAGCCTCAGCTTCAAACACAGAAAGAATACAAAGATACGAAAACAAGATTTTGAGAATGATCACATGTGATCACATGTGCACCATGGTGCACGTGAGAAACTCACATTCGCACAGAGACTTAAATGTTTCTCTAGTTAAATGCGAAATTACTAGATATAGTGCAAACCATTTGGAAAAGCTAGAGTCTCACCCAAATCCTCTAGCACGCAACTTAATCAACAATCGTATCCACCAACGATTAAGAAGGAGGGAGACTGCTGATCTCAGTGGATGAAAAATGGATTGATATACAAACAATTTTTTATCATTAGATTATGTAAGTATATATTTAGAATAAATTATTTTTTTTTTATCTTTATTTAAGTTAATACTACGACTAGTCTATGAAGACTAACTAATAGTTTAGTTCTAATTACAATATTTAATAAGGGTTACAGATATATAAGTTTATTAATCAACTCAATCCGGGTTGAATCGACCTATCAGGTCATGGGGTTTGTAGCAATTAAGCCTTCTTGCTAGACCCGCAGTATTAAGTAACTCGGGAATTTCATTATTGGGATGACTCAGTAGCCTTAGTCTATAAGCCTCAACATTACGCCTTATTTCTTCATTTATGGTGCTTATTTTTAAGTCACGATGAATATCAGCATTTCTGATGTACCATGGGGCATTAACAATATTCCTTAAAACTTTATTTTGGAATTTTTGTATTTGTTGTATGATGGAATTTTTTGCACATCCCCAGACTTGGATTCCATATGTCCAGACTGGTTTTAGCAGCTGCTTGTACAGCATAATTTTGTTGCGTACAGAGAGTTTGGAGTTTCTACCTATAAGCCAACTCATTTTTCCGTATTTTATCTGCAGTTCGTCTTTTTTCTTTTTGACGTGTTCCTTCCAGCGAAGTTTTGCATCTAACGTCATACCAAGATATTTGGCAGATTTTACAATGGAACTTTGTTTGTTTGTTTGTGAAGTTCATTTGTGATGATTTCGAGCTATTCAACTTAATGCCCCATCATTCTGTCCACAGTTGAACCTCATCTAGAGCTGTCTGTAGTTCTTCAGTTGTAATGATGAAATGATTTGCCAAAACAACTCTCCAATTGTAAGATACACATTTATACGCAGATGACGTGCAACTCACTTTAAGTAGCCCAGTTCAAAATATTGCTTCAGGCATAACCCTTCTAAATGACGACTTAAACAGAATCTACCTATGGGTTAATACTAACGGACTCTGTTTGAAATCTAAAAGCATTGTTATACGAAAACAAAATTTAATTCCCACCATTTCTGAAGACATTGCTTTAAATGGCCAGAAAAATCTAGGGACAACTTTTAATAGCAATTTGTCATGGACTGATCATATAAATTCACTGGTTGGTCAAACTTATGCAAAACTACGAGCTGTTATTCACACAGGGGTGAAAACCCCTTTACTTGCGAAGACGTATCTGATTCCTTGCCTGTTGTATGGGTGTGAGCTATTTGGAAGCTGTGATGCAGTTAGTAATAGGAAACTAAATATCTTGTTTAATAATGTTATAAGATATGTGTATGGATTGAGAAGAATTGATCATGTTTCCTCTGTTTCCAGTAATCTTTACGGGGTCTCTCTTGATAATCTGCTGAAAATTCGCCCTCTTACATTTTTGCATAAAATAATAAACAGACAATTACCCAAATATATATTTGACAAAATCCGCTTTTCCCAATCGCCAAGAAACCGAAATATTGTAATACCAAGACATCAATGCCTAGTATCTGAATGGCAGTTTTATGTACATACCGCTCGTCTTTGGAACAATCTTCCACTAAGTCAACAACAAAACAGCAATGCTAAAAATTTCAAAACTTTTTTGTTTGACTTTTTTAAATAGTCTATTTTTTATCAATATTGTTATATTATACTAAAAATGTTTGTTAATAATTAATTATATTGTAAAATGTTTTCTTTGTAACGCAATGCGTTCCTGTACTTTAAATATAAGACTCTATCTTGTTGTACAGGAAATGGAATTAAATAAATAAATAAATAAATATATAATTGCTATATAATTCAAGTGGGATTGGATCAAGGATTGAAATATCACTAATTTTGGTTTAACATCCAGTTTTTTTTTTAATTTATACAAAATTCCTATTGCTGGAGCTATCTTTCTTTTTAAAATATTTATATGTAAATCGAATGAAAAAGTAACTTTGCAATCTGATACCTGAATATTTCACTGAGTGTGTTTCTTATATCGCTTCACGATCAATATACACATTAAAGTTATTATTTACACTTAGTGCATGTGGTCTAAAACGAATTAATTTAGTTTTGTTAGAGTTCAGAATTAAACGATTCAATCGCACAAATGCAGATATTAATGAAACATCTCTTTAAATTTTCGTTTCATGAGCTAAATCATGCTTGCAGGGATAGAATAAGCACATATCATTCGCTAACATATATAGTTGTCCATCCAAATTTAAGTTTTTGATATCATTTAAATAAATTGAAAATAATAACGGACCCAATTCGCTTCCCCGTGGCTCACCTTAATTTGCGGAGCCCATAAAACTTTATGCATTGTTTATGTTAACATATTAATTCCTGTTGTGGAAGTAACTTTTAAACAACAGAAGTTCTCGTTCTTGTACACCATAATGCATAACATTATTTGATGATCTACTAAATCAAAAGCCTTAGTGAAATCGAAGAATATTCCAGCAACTCCACTGAACCTTCAATACACTGTATCAAGTTCAATACAGCATCTTCAGCTTTGCATCCTCTAAGAAATCCGAATTGATATTTATATAAAAGATCATTTTCTTCAAGGTATACAGAAATATTATCATAAATTATGTATATTTTAGAGCCATTTGTGGAAGTACTTCTTTTTTATTTCAAGATTCATATTCAAGATAAATTGCTTATTAATTATATTTCAAAATTATAAATATTCACTGAAGTTTCAGATATTTTTTCGAATCGAAATTTTTATGAGTTCTAAATAGCTGGAACTTAAAATGATTTATCAAGTTTATTATATTTTTGATGTGTAAACATCTATACGCGCAGGGGGGTAAATTTCTATTTCACAATACAATCACAAAAACAGCGTAACTCATATCGGTGTGAGCTGAAGCAGATAACGCTGTGTGACTTATGATTGTATTGGTGAAAAAATTATGATATATAGTATTGTTTTTTTATGCCACTTTTTTAAAAGCGTCATCTATGTATCACTTATATACGTTTATATTGGGATATTTTTAACGTTCTACAGCAAAGGGTTGTTGAATTAGCTGAAACAGTTTTTGCTATAAGTGATAAATAGATGACGCTTTCTGTTTGATTTTAAAAAATGACATAAAAAAATTTTTAATTACTAGATGTTTACACATCTTCCCTGTGATCGGACTCACATGATTTTTTATAATGACATTTTTCATTCTGGTTTAAATTTGATTCACAAAGTTTTTATTTAAAACCCATATACCAGAAGTTGATTGAATTTGAGTACAAAACTAATAAATGTTTTCTAATCGAAAAACTGTCTGGTCGATTAGCTCTACCACGAAAATTAGGAAAAATCGTTAAATCCGCTTGTAATTTTATGGTTGAAGAAATACAATTATAAAAAATTATTGACGCAGAATCCCCAAGTCATCATTAAAAGTAATCAGAATATGGTACAGAGTCAAATGAAGTATCATCAATATAAACATAAACTTACTGGAGACCATGGTAGAATAATGTGACAGAAAAATATATGCTATATATTATGTTTATAGTATATGTATATATAAATACAGTCTGTCCAGAAAGTGTTTTGACATAGTAAAAATTTAACTTTTACGTTTATAAATATAACGAGTAAGAATGAAAATATCTGAACATACATTTTATTAAAGCTTACAAAAAAGATAATATATATAGTTCTAATTACCACTTATGAACTTATGGATCTTTTCCGGAAACCCGTCCATTAGTGGCTTAAAATCTTCCATTTAAAATATTCCACATTTTAGGACAATTTTTTATGTTCTTCAACTCCCTTTTTACAAAAGCCTAATATCTCTCTAGTAGACTAAGCTCCAGACAGTTTGAGGGATCTGCTTACCTTGGTATTGTTCTTGTACCATTTAAAATCCTTTTTACCGTAGTGACTGGATACCAAATCGGGCCCAAAACAATGTGGACACATTGTGTTGGCTCATGAAAAGAAAGAGTCTTTTTGCAAAAAGTCCTTAATATAAATTTTCATATTTATAGAGCCCGGTGTAACAAAATACTTGCTAATTTTGCCGCAACTGCATATCCAGGAGCTTTTAGAAAATTTCTTGAACTTTGGTGTCCCAAACTTATGTTCAATATTTCCTCGAGCATTTGCAACACCAAAATTTTGACGCGGACTGTGCCGAAAATCGGCCACTACATACTTTCCATCGTCCAGTATGAAGCAGGACTATTTTTTTATGAAACATGATTTTTGGAACTTTTTGGATTTTGTTCCCAAACCTACACTAACTTTAGCTTTTCACTATAAATAGTCCAAGCATTAAGCTTACTGGGCTGCTTTTCTACCGGATGTGTCGAAAGCTCTTTTCGATATGCTTTCTACTTTCTTGACCTCAAAAAACGTGGAGTTTTCCTTCTTCCCGAACCTGATTTCCTATCGATGATCAAATTCTCCTGATACTTTTTATTAAAATTGGAAACCATTTGACGGCAGACCATTGTTTCTTTGACCAACTTTTTGTAGGACCAAGTTGGATTTTGATGAAAATATTTAATAATGTTAATCAAACTACCAACAAATGTACAAGGTTGTCATTAATATAACATATTTTTCGAAGATAATTTGATTAAAAAAATAAATAATAATAATCAAAGCTTGCGAAAAAATTTAAAAGGCAACCTGTGTGTGAAGATTGTTTTGATCTCGCAAAAATTTTTACTATGTCTAGCCACTTTCTTCACAGTCTGTATATACGTATTCGATGAGCAATCAATGTTTTTTTTTTTTTTATATTTTGCATTTTACCTGCCAATAAAAATAAATTGTCAAATGACTATGCAAGCTAAAACACCCATATTTTAAAGACAACAAACCGATGCTGTATGACAACATCATTGCAAAATAAATAAATAAAAAAAGGGAAAATAATTGATGGCTGTCAAAATCCAGAAAACGTGTTTTATGTGCACCAAAAAATTTACATATCTATGAAAATGTACCAATATGGTAGTAAAAATTAGTTTAAACTTTTAAATGAAACCAATTTAAAACAAATTGTTTTAAAATTAAAATAAAAAAAATATGTATATTTTTTTTGGCATTTTCTTTAAACTCTCTCTAAAATAGATTTATCCCATACAAAACTTGTTAAAGAATTTTGGTAATTTTTAATGGTTAAAAATGTTTGCATTTTATGCAGACGAATCTGTCTGTCAAAACAGCAAAAAAAACTCCATTACATATGATAGTATGAAGTAGAAAATACCAAAATTTATAAACTTTTACACAATCTGACAAACGCATACACACTTGCCATAAGGGTAATTGTTAAGTTAAGAACTATTTTCGTACTTACTTCCTCTGTTTAACTATAGGCCAAGATGCCTTGAAAATTATTTATAACTTAAACACACCATTTAAAACAAAAATTATGGGATGTGGTTTTTGTATTTGATAAATTAAGATTATCCAAATTATAAAAAAAAGATTATCCAAACATAAAAAATTAATATTGGGCTAATTCGATATTAAAAGAGGAATTAACAAAAGTTTGTATTGGGAAAAGAAAAATATGTTAAAAGGAGTGAGATTTAAAAAATCTTAACACATGTTTTTCCTCTTAACTTTTTTAGCGATCATTATTTTTTTGATCAAATTATATTTAAACAAGTGAGATTGTTAATTTCTTTCTTATATTGTTATCTGGACTTATTGCACTATTTATGAACGTAAAGAAAATACTTGAAAAACTAAGCAATTTTATAAACTTAATACAGGATTATTACAAAAAAAAAAAAATTTAAAGTTTTTTTGTATAGGTGTTTCCATATTTGAGGCCCTATCTTGGCACAATGATGACCAATTTATCCCCTTTTAAAATGGAAATCGGCTCGAAATAATGACAAACAACATTATCCTAAGCTTTCCCAGGCAAATGGTAAAATAGAATGAGACTGATTTCAACAGATAGACGGACAGACGGACATCGCTATATCGACTCGGGCTATTTGATGCGAAAAGTTAAAGGTTTGAAACATAGAAAGTCCAAAACGTTCCAGACACGAACGCTGAAAAGAATTTAGAGACCAACAAAAATATCTATTTACATATATATATTTGTTCTTTTCACTCCTGCAATGATCATAGGGTCGTGACAAGAGTATTCCAATAAGTTTGATCTGATGCACGATGTTTAATTTCATTCCAACGCAGTTGTAAATGGGATATTTCAGTTTCAATTTGCCATCTTCAGGTGTATGATGATCTTCCAATACGGCGACTGCCCTGTAGGCTCCAGTCTATGGCTTGTTTAGCAATATCGTTGGGCTGCTGACGCAGTGTATGTCCAATTGAATTCCATTTGCGTTTGCTGATTTCAATTTTGGATAGGTTGTTGACAGTCTCTGATCAAAGACGATAATTTGAGATTGTAGTAGGCCAGAATATGTGAAGAATCTTTCTCAGACATTTATTTACAAAAACTTGTATGGAATGTATGTCACGTGGTACTGCATTCCACATCTCGCATCCATACAACAGTGTGGATTTTAGCTTCGTCCTTCTTGATATTTATGATGAGTTCCACACTGATTTGAGTTGACCGAATGCTTGCGGGGCTTTGTTCATGCGGCGGGAGATGTCAGCTTTGAACCCTCCATTTTTATCCAATATGCTTCCTAGATAACAGAATGAATCGACTTCGTCAAGCACTTGGTTCCGAGTGGTTAATGTTTGTTCATTATTTAAGTTTATTCACATTATTTTAGTTTTGCTGATATTTATTTTCAAGCCAACGTGTGATGCAGTTTGCTGGACTTAGATTGCGTGCCTAAAAAGGCGTAAGTAGACAAATGTCATCAGCGTAGCCAAGGTCCTCCAGTCTACCTTGTGATGCCACTTCTACGAGATGTTGCCTTATCCGATACTACGTCAAGCACGCAGTTAAAGAACAGGGGATATAGTCCACACACTTTCCGCACACCGGAGTTAATGGTTATCTTGTTGTTCAGTTTTTTTTTTCGTAAAGAATACGACCGGTAGCGTTTTCATATAGACCTTTGATTATATTTATTAGCTTGGCTGGTAAACCTTTACATTCTAATGCGTTCCATATGGCTGCGTGATTCAGGGTGTCAAAAGCCTTCTCGATGTCTATAAATGTTATGATCAGTCTTATACTATTAATATAATCGACACAGAATTTGTGAGCACGAAACCCGGCTTGTTCAGGAAGAAGGGAAGTTGAAATTCTCTTATTTATTATGTGTGCAATCACCTTGTAGATCATACTCAAAACGTAATACCTCTCCAATTTTTACGGGCTATTAGAGCTCCTGTTTTTGGCAAATTTATGATGACACCTTCAGCAATTTCCTCTGGGAGGAGTCCCGTGCGCCAGTATTGGGGTATAATTGGAGTGAGTAAATAGGCACTCGTTGTTGCATTAACAGCTCCGAGGAGATATTGTCTATACCAGGAGATTTGATGTTTTTCAGTGATTTTATTGCTTTACAAATTTCAGTAGTATTGGGGCAATTGATGGAGATATTTATGTTCGTCGAATGTGATTCACAGCTGAACATTGGTTGTAGTGTGGGTAGGGACGACGACAACATAGTTATATAGAATTCTTCCCAAAGTTTCAGTTGTTGTTGTACGAGTTCTCCAGCATCGTTTTTCATTGGTTTAACAGTGGATTTTGAACTATTGGTTATTTTATTTTCCGCACTATAGAGATCTCCCATACGATACGTTTCTGCAGCAGCCTGTGCCTCTTTATCGATATTATTAACCCAGTTCCGTTTGACACGCCGGGCACTCCGCTTGAATTCTCGGTTGAGGCGATTGTGCAACTGTTGACATAATGCTATGGATGACCGCATTCTGATTTTATTTATTGAAGCTTTAGCGTCTTTTCTCTCCAACACTAGTCTCCAGGTTTCATCACTAATCCACTCTCTACGGCAATTGTTCTTATATCCCAGGTGATTGTCTGCAGCTTGTGTTAATATATTTTTTGTTTCTTCCCAGCAACGATCTCTATTATTGTTGTTCTGAAGCGATGTTATCAATTCGCTACTGTTTGAGTTTATCAAGGTTATATTTTTTTGGGGAGACCCAAAAATAGAGTACGGAAATTGAAATCATATTTTATCTTATGGATCAAAATTATTAATTTGTATATGCTCGAGGAAATGTTGAAGATAAGTTTAGGAACCGAAAGGAGAAGAAATTTTCAAAAAAAAAAAACAGTTCCGGATATGGCAAACAATATGCAGTTGCGGCAAAAGAAGCAAGTAATTTGTTAAACGGGTTCAATAAATATAGAATTTTATAGTAAGGAGTGTTTGCAAAGAAAATTACTTCCTTTCATAGCACAATGCGTTCACATATTTTTGGCCCGATTTGTTATTCTGTCGCTACGGTAAGAAAGCTCTTGACTAGTACCAGAACAATAACTTGGTTTTTGTACTAAGAGAGGCAAATTTTCAAACTGTCCGGAGCTTAGGCTAAATAGAGATGACTACCTGTTCCAAAAAAGTGTCAGAGAAAACTATAAAATGCCTAATGGAAAGTTGCCTTGAAAACGTCCAAGCAGTGATGCAAACTATAAAAGTTATGTTTTTTGTAAGCCTTAATATTACTAGAATAATCCAGCACTAGAAATTCGAGTGCAAATTCTAGTGCGAATTCTCGAAATTCAAGAAATTCTAGGAAATTTTATTTTTTCATAAATTTTTTTTCTTTCAATGTTTTTTTAATCTATACATATATAAAATTTGTGAATTTTTGAATAAAATTCATTAAAGTTCATTATAAATATTTGTTGAACACATAGAAGATTTATATACGGGATTGTTAATAAATAATTTTATACGACCCTAAAGGTATGCCAATAAATTTTAGCAATTCACAATTCAACACAGGGCATGTATAACAAATTTATTATGAAATTCGCTGAATTGTGAATTGGCTAAAATTGATTAGCATACCTTTAGGCTCTTGTAAAATTATTTATTATTATTTTATTTTATTTAATTTAATATATTTTTAACAAATATTATACATAAATTTATCATTTTGCACTTCTCCTTAATATGAGCTGTATATATATACCAAATTTCACAGTACTTCGTGTCCGCATTCTGCTTAAAAAGGGGTACAAAAATTTACCTTCACGTATTAATATATAGTTTTTCGATTAAATAAAAAAAAATTAAAACTGTAGGTTCAATTACTAATTACTACACTTTAGGCATGTTAAAATCTTTTTTATCTCACTCTATTCAAAATGAAACGATTAATTGTTAAAACTGAAGGCAGAACTTGTAAAATCTAATTTATTCATAAGAAGTGATTTATCAAGACATCAAAGCAATTGCTAAAAATCACTTCACAGGATCCATTAAAGACAGCTTCCGCGTTCTATGAAAATCCCAAATAAAACTCATTGGTGTTAATAGAATTTTTCAGAATATTCGAATCTCAAGAATTGCATCTTCACTACTATTTTGGTGGGTGAGTTATTGAGTATAGTGTAAAGTTTCTCTGTACATGATAATGCCATTTGACCTTGAGGAAAATATTCGTAATTTGACTCATAGTTGCTTTATGAAGTATATAATATTCGAACTTTTATTGTACCTAGTTGTTGGCTTCAATTTTTCTTAAGGCTGCCTAGCGGAAAGCACCCGGTTTAGAATCAGGAAAAAAGGATTTTTCTCAAATCGATTAACAAACAGCACTCCAAAATATCTTTCTGTTTCTAGCAACATTAAGCATTAACAAACAGAAATTATAACGAGGGCTTCCTGTAAGAAAGACGTACTAATGAAAATTGTATGACGTCTATTGAACCTATTTACAATAAAAATATATCATCAGATATGTACTGCAAAATCTGTTTTATATATGATTCGATTTTATGTTCCTTACCAATTTCTAGGTTCTATGATCAAAAACAGTGGACTCCAAGTGCAAAGTTTATTATACCCTATACCAATATGTGGTTTGGGTATAATGACTTTGTGCAGCTGTTTGTACCTGCCAAAAATATTTGACCTAGACCCATCTTTTATTATAACGATCGACTCAGAATCTCTTTCTGAGTCGATTTAGCGATGTCCGTCCGTCCGTTCGTCTGTGTGTCTATGTAAACCTTGCAATCAAACTACAGGTCGCAAATACGAATATATTTTGATGAGATTTGGTATGTAAGCTTTTATCGGCCATAGGATAAATGCTATTGAAATTGGTGAAATTCGATCCATGTTGAGACCTAGTCCCCATACAAATGAAACCTATAAAATCGTCATAAATTGCCATAAGATCCAAATTATCATATAGATCTCAGTCAAATTGGGTTTGTATGTGTTTTTCATATCCACTAATTGGTAGTCCAAAAATAATCCCTATAGGACAATTCTTAGTCATAGGCCTCATATAGAGCTGCTTCCCGATCTTCACTTAAATCTATCAAATAACAAAAATATTGCACAGATTTTTCTCAAATTTGGTTTGTATATATTTTTTCAAAATATAAGTGACTTTACCAAATATGGTCAGGATCGGTTCATTTTTCGACCAAGTCCCCACATAAATATGGCACCCGATATGAAAATTTTCATATCTGCAGCCAAAAAAATTAATAACAATGCTACTCAAATTTTGTTTATGCTTATTTTATATATCAAATTAGCTGGACGGAAGAGATAGGGTCTCTAAACCATGGCATAGGGTACCGTATAGTCGGTCTAAAAATTCGAATGGAAATTTATATAGAAAAATTCAAAACAGAAGAGTTTACCCGCTCTCTACTTTAGGACCAAATAAATAAAAGTTAAAACAATCTACTTATTGTGAAAAAAATTGGAAAATATAAAAAAAATGATTAAAAACATAAAACCCGCTCGCACAATATAGGTCTCACTTTGACATCTTGTTGCATGAACTATTATAGCATCTAGAATTTGAGTTATGAAATCGTTGCGTAATAAATAGGGAATTTGGATGAATTTAACTCGAGAGCTTAGTTAGAGTTTAGTTATAATTTCACGAATTACTTCAAATGTCAGGCTGGAAAGGCTAACAAAATCTCAATAAACGGAAATCAACTTAATATCAATTTAGTGAAGTTCCTACCCCGTAGTGCATGCATCACCGAAAATATATTTGCATTTATATGGGACATTTCACAAAATGTTAATTTTTCCTAATTTATTACTCTCTAGGTAAGTGTGAAATAGATTTTAACAGAACATCGAGATTTTAAGGATGAGAAATGTGGATTCTCAGAACGAAAATTGTGCGGAAAAATAAGAGGAACCTTATTTTTTTGAGGAATTTCGGATTTTTGCTATATTATTTCTTGCTTTTTTAAATGAATTGGGAATCTGAAAGTGTTACGCTTTCTTGGTGATTGGTGATTTTGGTCAACTATTCTAGTTCAGAATTGTGCATTCATCCAGTCAATACGATAGCTAAGTAGTTTTTAACAACTACTAAGACCGATAAGAATAAAAGCTGGATGATCAAGTCAACTCCTGGGGACTGATTGATCTGATTACGTAAAGGTCACAAATACGGCGATGTAGACAGACTTAGTGAAGGCAGGATGTGTTTGAAGTTCAAAAGAGTTAGAAAGCAGGTTCGATTCCTGGCTTAAGGCAACATAAGAAATAAACTTTGTCCTTACAGAGCCTACACGTTCAATTATTAAACAATGAAAAAATGTTTCCATTGGAATTTGCGCCCTTTTTTAGCATTATTGAAAAAGGGAAGAAATCCACTAAAGAATAATCTAAACAATGTTATGGCCAAAATAGGTTTTCAAAAGTTGCATAAAAGCTATGGAATACCTATGTTTGTTTAAGTTTAAATTCTGTGCAACTTTTACTGTTCATGTTAAAAAATGCGTTTGTGAATGTGCATAATTTTTTTCTTTTTTTTTTTAGCAAATTTGTATATTTTTTTTAACACAATTTCCTCTCGAGGTGTTGTTGATGCAGCAGAGTTAAGTCAACAACACTTAACGAAAAGGAGCTAAGTCAACAATACTCAGAGAATAGTAAAGTTCAAAACTATGTAGGACTACATCTGTTTTTGGTATGAGTTTCAAAAAATCTTCATATCTATCTAATGCATGGCCAGTTGCTAATCTATTTTATTTTACAAAAAAAAAAATATTTTAATTAAGACTTCAGTTAAAATGAGAAATAGTTTTAAAGCAACAGCATATCAAAATTAAGAGAATTATTGCAGGGCAACATATTTGCTGAATATAATCTTTAACAAATTGACGAAATGTTATCGGTTTCGATTTAGTTTTACAATACACATCTATGTAAAAAAAAAAAAAAAAAAAAATAAATAAATAAAATTGAAATAGGCGATTAAAATGAAGTAAGAAAATTATAGCCGATTAGACCGACTATACGATAACTATGTATACCATGATTTTCAAGAAATGGCATTAGATCCAAATTTCCTGAGGTCATTAGGGTAGAAATATTTTTGTAATTTATTTAATTTTGATGTTTATAAAAAAATACATATCGAATCCTATATTTATAGGCGATCCATTCCAATCATATTTGGTAACGCTACTTATTTTTTACAAAAATATATGCACTGTGGTTCATCAGGATAGAACCAGCATATTTCAAATTAAAAAACTCTATAAATTGCAAATACAGAAAAAATAAAAAACTTTATAACCTGTTTGAAAATGAGAAATGAAAAATGAAAAATAAAAATGAAAAATGAAAAATGAAAAGTAAAAAAAAAAAAATGAAAAATAAAAAATAAAAAAAAAAATGAGAAATGAAAAATTAAAAATGAAAAATAAAAATGAATAAAAATTAAAAATAAAAAACGAAAAATGAGAAATAAAAAATGAAAAATAAAAATGAAAAGTAAAAAATGAAAAATTAAAAATAAAAAATGAAATATGAGAAAATGAAAAATAAAAATGAATAAAAATGAAAAATAAAAAACGAAAAATGAGAAATAAAAAATGAAAAAAAAATGAAAAGTAAAAAATTAAAAATAAAAAATGAAAAATGAGAAATGAAAAATTTAAAAATTAAGAATAAAAATTAAAAATAAAAAATTAAAGATGCGAAATGAAAAATAAAAAATTAACATGAAAAATAAAAAATGAAAAATAAAAATGAACAATGAAAAATAAAAAATGAAAAATTAAAAATAAAAATGAAAAATAATAAATGAAAAATAAAAAAATGAGTACATAATAAAAAATTAAAAATGAGCAATAAAAGATTAAAAATAAAAATTGAAAAAAGAAAAATAAAAAACGAAAAATAAAAAATTAAAAATAAAATGTGAAAAACGAAATACGAAAAATGTGAAAATTAAAAATTAGAAATGAAAAATGAAAACTGAAAAACGAAAAACGAAAAATTAAAAATATAAAACAAAAAATTAAAAATTAACCAGTTGATTGCTATAGGTGATACATAGATGGCGCTTTCTGTTTGATTTTAAAAAAGTGACAGAAAAAAATCTTTAATTTCTAGATTTTTATACATCTCCCCTGTGGTCGGACTCACATAATTTTTTTATTAAAAGTTTAATAACTCAGTTAATTCTTACCAGATTTTTTAAAGCAGATTATATGGTTCCCAAATAAAAAATGTGTAAAAATATCTCCAAAGTTGAAAAATAGAGAATATTTTTAAACAAAATGAGTTTGCTGGAGGAATACGAACAGATGCCTCCATATTACTTAAATATCGTGTTTATACCTTCAAAAGGCCTCAGTTTCTTGTTTTTAGATCCGCTGAGAAATTCAAAATCGGTTAATATTCAACGAAGTTACTAGCTGATATGTGCAAAAGGACCGAAAAACCGGTAACTCAAGAATTTGGAGGTATCTCGCAAATTTCAAGGATATGATCTTGTTGTTCTCGAAAAGGCCTATCAGAAAAAAGGTATCGCATCCCGTTTCATTCTGTTTCGTTCTTTTTGTGTCACTGTGTTATCAATGAGACCGATGATGAGTAATATTTTTGGTAAAATTTTAAAAAATTTTGTTTAACAAAATTTTAAAAAATGGATCTGGCACTTTAAGTACATGTTAGAGATTAGCTGTGTGAATTTTTAGGCAAATCCCTTCACTAGAATTTATTTTACAAGGATTTTTTTTTGCGGATTTCGAGAAAAATTAGATTTTTATGAAATTTCGGTAAATGAATTCTTTCTAAATACTTTGTTTCAAAAATCAATCAGATTTCTACTTTTAAATGCTTTATTTTATATTAGGGTTTCGGAAAACATAACATGACCACACTACCAAGCTAATAAAAGACAAATTATTAAAAGAATTCAAATATTTTTAGATGTGACGCTTAAAATATAATAACCAAATGTAGAAATCTTTCATGCTAACAATTTGCAGTAAATCGAATAACGTTGACCAATTCGTTGACGAGAACAAACTTTGAATTTGGGCAAATTTTAAAAGAAGTAAATACCTAAAACTGCAATAGCATTTGTGGATCTGGCCGAAGAAATAGTGGCACTAGCATTTTTGGACTCAAAATTTACACAATAGCTGAAAGAAAAAATTGTTGTTAGTCCAGATGCCGGGGGAATCAGTTGTGAAACTTATCGAAAATAGAAAATTCATTCACTCAGAAAATTTGATAAATAATGATTTAAGCGATTTTTGTCCCAGAAAATTAAAAATATTTTCAGCTGTTTTAGTATTTCTGCAGAATTTTTATTTTTTCCTCCATCGGCATGGGAATCTAATGAAGATTTTAAAAACAGTTACAATTTCTGCGAGGAATAATTTATAGGAGACGATACTGCCGAAAGAGGCGTTAAATTCATGAAAGATTTTAATAAGGTGTTAACAAATAATGAAGAAGAAGAGCAGTTTTTACTTCCGACCGTAGGATCATGCAAAAAACAACATCATTCCTGTACAAATTTAAGTCTAATTTAACAATTTTCAGTTATTGTTCAACAATGTTCTTATTTTATTTAGAAAAATATACACAGTTTAAAAAAAAAAAAACAAAAATTTTATTATAAAATTGGTTAAAAGTTGCTTTAATTTATATTCTTGAGCAATAACCAGATAATTGCACCAAAGATATATCACAATGGATTATTTTGGTCCTAGGAGCACAGAAGGGTTAAATAAAAAAAAAAATAACCAAAATATATTTCTTAAATTCTAAATAGTGGTTTCCTCACGTTAAATAAAAAAACTCGTTTTCGGTAATCTTTATTCAAAAATATCTTTAACTCCAAAGCTGGACTTGGAAAATAATGGGTTAACGTCGCCGTATTTATCCCATATTTAGGACACGGAAGACCTACGCATTTGGTTATAATATTTTCAGCAACGCTTTCAAAACTTCAACATTATTTACAAAATATTTAAATTGTTTTTATTAAACGTCCTTAACTAGCTTGAGGTAATTTGTTGCGCCTACTTCAAAAGGGTTAATGACGTCATATTATTTTTTCCCTAACCCATAGTTACAACGATGAAATAAAATCTTTTAAAAAAGAAAACTGATTTATTTTTAAAACAAAGTATTTAGAAAGAATACGTTTACTGAAAATTTCACAAAAATCAAATTTTTCTCAAAATCCGCAAAAAAAAAACTTCTTGTAAAAAAATTTTAGGAGAGGGATTTATCTAAAAATTCACACAGTTGATCTCAAACATATACTCAGCAAAACCTTAAAGTGCCAGATCCATTTTTTTAAATTTTGTTTAAGAAAATTTCTTAAAATTTGATAAAGGAAAAAAAATTACCCATCTTCGGTCTCATTGCGCAATAGGTTAAGAACGTAGTAATTAAACAGTACTATATATCTGAATGCATATAGGTATAGAGACTAAAAAAATGATAAAAGTGTCATCAAATTTTATGACGTAGTGTTTTTTGACACAAAAGTGGTGGTGGGGCTTTTGATATTTCTTGGCGAGTTTTTATTCAATTTTGAAGTTATGTAACTTTTTGAAGGGATAATTTAATACTGAAATCACTTGAAATTTTCAATCGATTTCCGGCGCGACTTTTCTTTATCCGACTGTCCCCAAATTTCACATTTATTAGTTTTATATAGAAAGGGAACAAAGTGGAGCCCGGTACTCTCCAAAATCGGCATTTAAGAAATGCCCAATAACGTAGGACCACGCTAGTGAAGACAATGCATGGTAAAATATACGTGTTTTTTTCTTGAAAACAACGATTTGCTTTTGTTAAACTCATATTTCGTATATTTTAATTTCATAATTTAGTTCGTTATATTAGAGAAGGTTTAATAGTATAACCTATAGCACTACATATGTGTTCAGAGTATAATGACTTTGTGCTGCTGTTTGTAACTACCGAAAATATTTGATCTAGACTCATCTTTTATTATACCGATCGACTTAAAATCTCTTCCTGAGTCGATTTAGCGATGTCCGTCCTTCCGTCTGTGTGTCCATGTAAACCTAGTAATCAATTGATTAAATTTGGTATGTAAGCTTCTATCAGCCATGGCATAAACGCTAATGAAGTTGGTGAAAATCGGTGCATGTTCAGTCCTAGTCCCCACACAAATGACCCCTATAAAATCGACTTGAATTGTCATAAGATCCAAATTATCTTATAGATCTCGGTTAAATTGTGTTTGTGTATTTTTATTACTCCCTATAGCACAATTTCTTAGTCATAGCCCCCATATAAAGTTGCTTCCCGATATTCACTTAAATCTATCAAAAAAAAAATATTTGACAATTTTTTCTCAAATTTGATATGTACATATTTTTTCAAAAAATAAGTGACCTTACCAAATATGGTCAGGATCGGTCCATTTTTGACCTAGACCACATATAAATATAGCATCCGATATGAACTTTTCACAGGCAAAAATTTATATCAATGCCACTCAAATTGGGTTATGCTTATTTTCTATATTTAATTAGTCAATTAGGTCTAAGAGATATGGTCTCTAAGCGCATGGTATAGGGTATCATATAGTCGGTCTAGACCGACTATAATTTTCTTACTTGTTTACTTTATTTCAGGTAAAAACATTTGATCTTGCGTCTGATTTAATTTCCATAATCGGGAATATATATACATTCTGGGGTCAGAAGTAATTTTTTCAATGCGCTACAAATAGGGCTTGCAATACCGGACCAAATTTTCAAAACCGGTATTTCGGTATTTCATTATATTAATACCGGGATGCCGGTATTAATACCGGTATTTAAAAAAAAAAAAAACAAAAAAAAAAAGGCGAAACTACACTGCAAAAAATAGAAAAAATAATTAAAAAACAAAATAAAATATTTTATTCAATAATGTATAATTCAAAACAATAAACTTTTTTTAAAGTGCCACAAAAGAGAAGAAAAATATAAACAAAAGGGTAATAAAATAATGAATAATATATAAGTATAATTAGTCCTATGTCCTATTGTTGTGATTTGCCTTTAAAATATGCCCTCAAAAATGTTCAATTATCAAGAGTTTTGTCGTTTAAGCTGGATCGAATTTTTGTACACAACAGCCATACTGCTGAAAAGGCTCTTTCGGACTCGACGCTAGTTGGTGGTATGGATATAAGGCAGTCATATACTAATTGAAGATATTTTCCTCTTATGTGTTCTACTTCGAAGTATGCTAGCTCCTGTTTTATAACATTATAAAGTATTTTAGTATTCATCGTTTTTGAAATTCCACTCGCAGTCTTCATCACATTAAATTTCTTGGAAATTACCATTTCTAGTTTTTCTCTTATTGTCATCTAAATTAGAATTTCTGGCTCAGAATCAGCAGATGACTCGGACATGACGATGGAAGAGGCTCCTATGTTTTCAATATCGTCCTCATCGATATTATATAAGCGTTCCAATAAATTTATAATTATTTTTATAATTGTTGCTTTGTTAATTCAATTAAAAATTTCATCTTCGTCGTCATCTTCTGATTCAGTAGGATTGTGCAGTTATTGCAGTAGACTCGATAAATCAGTACGCCTTTGTTTTATACGAATAATTAGCTCTTCCTTGAACTCATTACTTAAAGCAGTATTCTGTTCTGTCAATTGATGAAACATAAATAGTAAAGCTGCATCTGCGCTAAGGAGAGTAGAATCTTGACGACAACAAGGTTCAACAGTTAATTTGATTGGAAGAAGAACTGAAATAACTGATGATGCTAAATAAAAATCAATTTTCGAAAATGATATTTCGCCATTTAAATTTAAATCAATCAAAGCCTTTTGTATGCAGTTCTTCAACTGGACAAAGCGTTCTAGCATGGCAAGTAAACTATTCCAACGTGTTTTAGAATCTAGAATTAAATAAGTTCCTTTCCAAATTGTTCTTTAACGTGTTTCTGTAAAGCCTTATCATTTTTCATTGGTGAACGTCTGAATAGCTTCACAACTGTTCTTATTTTTTTAATCAATGAACCTATCTGTTCATGAATAATTAAACAGTCAATTGCATTGTTTTCTTGAAGTACGACTAAACTATTGTCATCAGGATCACAACCACTTTCATCACTTGTATACTGGTTATCATCTTCGTTAGAATTAGAATGTTCTGCATCAGCCTTACCTGTGGTGTTCAGTTCATCTTCATTTTCTAAATTTTGGTGTATCATATTTATATATAAAATCTTAATGACAGCCAATTGAATTCCGTGAACTAAGCAAAGTTGTTGCCTTGCACAAATCAGTTTTCCAACTTTGGTCATGACAGATGCTCCATCGGTTGTAATGCACACAATGTGTTTATTTAAGGAAACTTAGAATAATTTAAGCTTTTCTTCAGCGAGGACAAGACACTTTTCTGCAGGCAATGATCCTCGCACGCGAACTAATCCTAGGTTCCAGAATTTCATGAAAATTTATATTTAGAAAACGTCGGTTTTTGACTGATGTCCATTCATCAAATGTAAGACTAAATCTTTGTCCTAAAAGAAATTGAGATTCCAATTCTTTAATCATATTTGCACGAATTTTTTCACTGTGCTGCACAACTAAATTTTTTATAGAGTTTATAGATTTTGGTATATTTTCATACCCTCTGGCAGCTAAACCTTTTCTGATATCCCTGGAAGTGCAAAATATGTTAAACGACAAACCGTCACATGCCGTCATGCGAGCTAAAACTGCAGACAAAGAATTGTCCGTTTCGAAAAATGTTGTTATTTTCCCGCTAGAAACTTTTTTCACTTCAGAAGTTGATGATTCTGGCCCAATTGCAATCAAAACGTTGGAGCTCGGAACATTCCTCTTTTTTATTAAATTTATTTGGTAAATTGTCTTTAGGTGGGTAAGCAAACCACTTGTGCTACCTCCTTGCGACTTTATTACCTTGTTACACTTCTTACATTTTGAAATTTGTCCCTTTTTTTCACGAAGAAAATAGAACCGTACGGAATTTTCATCAGCTGATTTTTCCTCAAAAACATAATTTTCCATGGCTCAAAAAACAGCGCTTTAACTTTAAGTTAATTTTCTAAAACTTTACAACTAACTATGCGCACATAACTTCTCTATAAAAAAAACTTGGCTTCCGTATTGAAAATTTGGAAAAATACAAAACAATAATTTTCCATAGCAACAGCTTGCTATGTGAATTTGTATCTTTTTTAGTATTTATAAGATTTGGCCTATAACTTTTAAAATAACAGAACACGTTTTTATCGGTTAATTACTTCTTTATTTCTAGAGCATTCTGGCAAAAGCCCCTTTATCTATCAAACAAAAAAATTATAATGAATCATTGAATTCAAAAATGACATAAAACATGTGATCCATAGTAATTAACTTCACAAGGCAGTGTTGTATTATTCCATATTTTTTATGCTAACGAGCTCTGAACTGAAGGAATATTAACGTACAAAAAAGCTCTTTCTTAATGTACAAAAAACAAATTACTTTAGTAGGGCCACTACGCAAATTTCAAAATTAGATTTAATCTTTGGACATGACAACACCTAAATATATGCTAATTACTTATAAAAAATAAAATAGTTAAATAAAATAGTTAAACGATATGAATGTTAACTTACAGCAAAAAAAGTTTAATACCGGATACCGGTATTAAGTGGTCACTAATACCGGTATTGAACGGTACTAAAAAATTTAGGTAATACCGGGATCCCGGTTTCCGGTTTCCGGGATCCCGGTATTGCAAGCCCTAGTTACAAATGGAACTATAAACTGATATACGAGGACTGTTTAACAGAAAAGGTGAATTTTGAAATTTCTCGGGGTATGTGCATGCGATTAGCGATTTTTTTATGTTGGCACACTTGTCTCGAACATATGCTTTTAGTTGAGTTTGTTTGTTTGCGTTTAGTTTAGGTTGTTTTGAGAGGCAATACAGTTAGACTGGTATTGCTTGTTCGGCGATTTTCTGCTGTGGAAAAAATGGATCAAGAAATTGGTGATTGTACTCTGAGTCAAACAAATGTTTACAGGTGGTACAAGTGAATGACGACGCTCGTCCTGGAAGCTCCATCACATCAAAAAACGATGAAAATGTTGAGAAAGTGAGGAAAATTTTTATGGAGAATCGTCGAATAACTATTAGAGAAGTTTCAGAGGATGTCATCATAACAGTTGGCTCAAGTCATACAATTTTTTCCGCAAATTTTTGGCATGAAGCGTGTGGCAGTGAAGTTCGTTCCAAAATTCCTAAATTTTGAACATTGCTTGTTCGTAATTTATGGCCGAAAAGAATACCGTAATCATGCCAAAGCATATTGACCAGATTTGGCCCCCTGCGACTTTTTCCATTTCCTAAAATTGAAGAGACCAATGGAAGGACGGCGTTTTGCGAGGATTGAGGAGATAAAAACAGAATCGTTGAGAGAGCTCAAGGCCATACCAAAAAGTGAATATCAGAACTGTTTCGAGGATGGGAAAAAACGCTGGCATAAGTGTATATCAAAGGCGGAATACGGAGACAAAATAGAAATTGATGAATTAATAAATATTTTTTGAGAAAAACTAAAATTCACTTTTTCTATTGAACAGTCCTCCCTTGCAAAGTGATGTGGAGGGTCTAAAACTTCTTTAAAATATTTCTGATATATTTTTCAAAATGGTTTTTCTGAGCAAGTTTTACGTTCTAAAATGATTCGAAAAAATATTTACAATAACAACATTCATAGTCCATCATGTGGTAGTATGGCTAAAATTTGTCCTTATTCCCACAACCACAAGCATGACTTCGATTTTATAATTTGCATACACAACACCAACTTTCAAATAAGTTCATGAACTTATGAACCACATGTATAGTGTTTTTAGTTTTCTGACACATCAACAAGAACACAAGTGGTTACCGGTTGTTAAAACATGTTTGATAATTACAAAATTCTATGGTCAGTTGAGTTTATGAAATTTCCTCTAATCACGTGCAATGGCTGGTATGTACGTTACACGTTACACGTTCAGTGTTATGTAAATTACAGGGAAATTTATATGAATTCTCCTAGTCTTGCTCTTCATCAAGCATAAATCTTTGAGGTTTTTCATTTTGGACGGAGTTGGTAATGAGAAATGACAAATAGCATTTTGCGGAAGTAGTTGCTGTTAATCATATTAAAAAGTAAACGTATGCAAATGTAATTTGTTTAAAAGTGTCAGTGTTTACATAGAAATTGTGTACGAGCGTGCGTTGTAGTAAGGTAGTGTTGTAAAACACAACCAAGTTGTGTGCCAGGTAGTCAGTCAGTGCTTCATTAAGTATTTGTATGCAGTCTCATGCACTGTGGAACATTGTCATGGTTACTCGTACTTTAGTTTTAATTTCGCACATGTTGTTTTTACTCTTATGTAGTTGTATTGCGGTATTCGACTGGTATTCATCGTAGGCTGGTTCATTTAATGGAAGATAACTAACGTTAAAAATAAAAATATTGAATATTTTAAGAGTGAAATTATTATGTAAATGAATCGTACTGAGTGCAGTTCTTTGTTCTCTTGATAAGAATAAGTGCACTTTGTTAAAAAAAAAATATCAGCAGACCATGTTTTATTGTATTCCTTTTGATTTATTAAAGAATCTTTTTCTTTTTTCCTTTTTTGGAAAATTCTTAATAAGATGTGCTTCGGAACACATTAATACTTTCGCCAAGCGAAAAGTATGCATTTTTATTGATTGTAATAAGGAGGATGTCCGGAAAAAATATATATACGCACATAACTAAAGTGGATTAAAAATTAAACCGATACATTTAATTTTTTTTTTCTTTTTTCTTTTTATAAAGTTATTAAATTTTTTTTGAAAATTATTATTTAGTACTTATATGACATATGACCCCAAGCTAGAAAGAATACATTTACCGTATATTTCACAAAAATCTAATATTTATCGAAATCCGCAACAAAATACTGGCAGAGGAATTTACTTGAAAATTCACACAGTTAATCTCTAACATAAATTTAACAAAACCTTAAAGTGCCAGATCCATTTTTGGAAATTTTTTTTTGAAAGAAAATTTTTTAAAACTTAAAAAAGGAGTTTTCAAAATTTTATCAAAAAAATTTTCCATCTTTGGTCTCATTGCGCAGTAAGTTAACAAAGTGGTAATAAACCAATACTTTATGTTTGAGTACTTATAGGTATAGAGGCAAAAAAATTATGGCTTTAAGTAATTTCCTAAAGTTGAAAAAATTTCCGTCAATTTTTTTTTTGGCATAAAAGTGGTCTGGGGCATTTGCTATATATCTGTATAGCTTTTGGAAAAGATAATTTAGTACTGGAATTGATTCATATAACAATTTGTCGGAAAAATTAAACTGTAGAGCGAAAAAAAGTCATATTTTCCCCATATAAACACTTCGGGTACTTTGGGCTCCACTAGGCACCAGAAGGCAACGTCGAAACGAGCTAAAAATAAGACCGCATTTGTGACAGCAAAACACATATTCAAGAATTAAGAAAAAAATCCCACACAAGCTGCGACAATCTACTGCTCAAATTTGGGAATATGAAATTATTTAGCTATACCTGCCAAGCACTACCCCTAACTACATGTTGTACTTAGAGACTGGTCTAAATTCCATGTTGGTTTCAACTCTCAAACTAAATTTTTCTGACGCTATCACGATTTGCTGAGAAAGTTATAAAGCTAAATATATACTGGGTAAAACAAGTAAGAAATTATAGTCGGTCTAGACCTCTACAGCTCTATATGGGGCCTATGTTTAAGAATTGTCCTATAGGGATTATTTTTGGACTACTGATTAACGAATTTAATAAACACATACCAACCCAATTTGACTGAGATCTAGATGATAATTTGGATCTTATGGCAATTTATATCGATTTCATAGGGGTCAATTATATGGGGACTAGGTCTGAACATGGACCTATTTTCACCAATTTCAATAGTCGGTAAAATTTCCTATGGTCGGTAAAAGCTTATTTACCAAATTCCATCAGAATATATTCATATTTGCGACCTGTAGTTTGATTACAAGGTTTACATGGACACACAGACGGACGGACGGACGGACATCGCTAAAACGACTCAGAAAGTGATTCTGAGCGGATCAGTATAATAAAAGATGGGTCTAGGTAAAATATTTTTGGTAGTTACAAACAGCAGCACAAAGTCATTATACCCAAACCACATGGTGGTACAGGGTATACAAATGGTCAAGTTTATTTAACATACTGCAAACAACAATATTCATATATGTGTGCTTATTGGGAAGAGCTAATTGATCTTTTGAAACGAAAAGAAATAAATGAATTTGCCATCAATGTTTCGAGCTCACAGTTCCATGATCTTTACGCTCAACTTTATTATAATATTACACCAAAATGCACTGCTGAATTTTCCTATAAGGGCTAGAGCACGAGATGCTTCAAATAATAATGATACAGATGGTATATGTTCAATTTGTAACATGCACGAACCTGAAAATACTTTCAATTTCATTGGCATTTGTCCAATATATAAAGAATTCAGAACTACATATTTTGTTAATAACACTCTTATGAAAACAAGGGTTTAGAGACTCTATCTCTTAGGCTAAACTGATTGGATATAGAAAATAAGCATAAACCAAATTTGAGTAGCATTGTTATTAATTTTGTTGCCTTTGAATATTTATTTTATTTATATGGGGACTAAGTCAAAACTGATCCAATCCTGACGATATTGCGTAAGGTCACTTATTTTTTGCAAAAATATATAAATACCAAGGTTCAGAAAATACACACATGAAACATACAATGTTCTGTTCTAAAGCAGCCCACACATATTTTTATTTTCATATCGGTTATATATGTTTCTAAATTTTGTACGGTATTCAACACAATAATGACTGTGTTTCGTTTTAATATTTCGTTATCTACACGAACATTTTTCTATCACGTATTTTTTGTTTCGAACACACATAAACCACACAACTTCGAGTGTAGCATTATTTTAAATTTCTTTTCTTGCACGTGTACTGCTAAAAAAAAAAACAGAACATGTTCTTCGACGCGTACATCTAAAAATTAAAGCATTACCCACTCGCGTTCAGAAAAAAAAACGAAATTAAGTCATTAACAACATATTAAATTTCTGTTTTATATTTTATTACTATCTTTTCATTTGAAACAATTGTTGTCGTTATTACAGGGGTGTTTCAGATTTTTCCGATCGCGAGTGGATAATTTTTAATTGTTAGATGTACGCGTTGAAGAACATGTTCTGTTTTTTTAGCAGTACACGTGCAAGAAAACGAACTTAATATAAAGCTACACTCGAATTTGTGTGGTTTATGTGTGTTCGAAACAAAAAATACGTGATGGAAAAATGCTCGTGCAGATAACGAAATATTAAAACGAAACACAGTTATGATTGTGTTGGGCACCGTACAAAATTTAGAAACAAACATAATTGATATGAAAATAACAATATCTGTTTGTTGGTCAAAAAAAAAGTAAACATCAATTGTTAATCTTTAAATTGTCTTATAACAAAGTTACGATAAAAAGTAATATTACAGAGTTTACTAATATATCACTTAGAGATTGAGTGCTATAAAGCATGCAATGAAATGAAGTGGGAATGTTCACAAATCTCTCGAAAGTGAAAATGCATCAAATTTTACGCGTCAAAAAAAAGTAAACAGTGGTAACACTTACTTAAGCTTTTTCATATTTCGGGGAAGAACCTAAATTTTTTGTGAATAATTTGTACTGGTCACGTGTTTTACTCTAATAAAAATCATTTTAAGCTAATTTGTACTAATTTTAAATAATTAAAGATATGTAAAAAAAACTAACGGGAATAAACTATGGGAAAGCAAACATAGTCTGATACTCGGAAAATTATGATAGATTTAAAAGAAAAAAATAAATCCTTGCAAAATTTTGAGTCTGAATCACTGCACAATAAAAAAAAAATAGTTGATAAGTACGTCAAACTCTATCAGGTTGAAGATTTACAGAGGTAAGGACGCCCAAAACGGCTTAGTGGTACTGAAGTTAGAGCTGTAATAAGAGAAGTAAAGACATATCCAGCCTAAAGTGCAGTTAAATTATAAGAAAACATAACGCCGACATCAGTCAAACGAGTAAGTTCAAGTACAGTAAGGAGATCGCTTAACAAAAATGGTCTACATGGAAGGATACCATGCAAGAAACCATACGTATCCAAGGTGAACCAGAGCAAGCTAATGAATTTTGATACAAAGTAGAAAAATTAGGCTCTATCTTTTTGGGAAACATATTATATACAAATGAGAGCAAATTTGCACTTTTCGGAGCAAAAGTGCCCCAAAAATCTAGCGTGCTAAGAAAGAAACCCTCAAAGAAAAATGTGTTTCCAACACTGTCACACACGGTGGTGGTTCAGTTATGGTTTGGGGCTATATGGCGGCAAAAGATGTCGGTAATCTTGTTTTTATTTAATCAACTATGAAGAAATTGGACTACTTAGCCATTTTGAAGTACAATGTTGGCCCTAGCGGCGAAAAATAAGGTATGGCTGGAGACTGGATCTTCCCACAGGACAACGATCCAAAGCATTCGTCTAAAATTGAGAAAGAGTGGCTCCTGTACTGGACTCCTAAGAAACTTGATCATCCGCCGCAGTCCCCGGACCTTAACACGATCTGGCATCTGAGGGAAAATCTTAACAGAAAAATATGTTGAGGGGCTATTTAAAGCAAGACAAACTTAAAGAAGGCTGTAAAAGAAGAATGTTGCACAATCTCCCCCCGATATAACCAAAAAACTTGTCGAGTCAATGCATGTGTTAAATTTTTTTTTTTTTAAATATTGACCATTTCTGAGTTTTTTCGTTAAGTAACGACGTAACTTAAATGATTATTTAATTAATTTGCAGCACTAACGACGTATATCAACCTACGTTTGATCGCTGACAAATTATTTTCTCAGAAAACGACACATAGCGACATACGTTGTTGTTAATGAAAAAAAAATGCAAAATAATTTTTGACTATTTTTCAGTTTATAACCACTTATAAAAACTTGTGTGTTTATTTCTATTATTTTTTGTCACTATTATTCTTGATACGTTGTTATATTCTCATCCTAAGTCCCGTTAACTTTTTGTTGACGAACAAAAAAATTCATTTTTCAAGCAACAACAACTTATAAATATAATTTTTAATTTTATTTGACCTTTTTAATATAATATTTAGAAATGAAAATATTGGAGCTCTAGGCCTTGTTATATTAGTTTTAAATAATAATTTTTTATCGGCAACAAGTAAATAAAAAATTATTATTTAAAACTAATATAACAAGGCCTAGAGCTCCAATATTTTCATTTCTAAATAAACAACAACTTATGTTTACATGGGTGGTTGCATTGGTAGTTTTCTTTTTCACAGAAAACGACGTTTGTCGCCATAAGTTGTTTTCTCTGCACACACTTTAAGTGTAATATACATATTGTTTTTTCGTCCTTCTCTGAGATCTATTCCTCTGAAGATTTTTGACTCAAAATTTTATATAAAGTATTTATTGCCCATATCTACAGGACTGTTAAATAAAAAGCTCTAAAATCTTTATATCGAGCCCATAATTTCAAATATAACGCTTCTTGGCTCCCCTGAACATTTTGATTTTATGACATACGCGGTTATTCTAGAAAACCACCGATATTTATTTTTATACCCTATACCACTATGTGGTTTGGGTATAATGACTTTGTGCTGCTGTTTGTAACAACCAAAAATATTTGACCTAGACCCATCTTTAATTATACCGATCGAATCAGAATCACTTTCTGAGTTGATTTAACAATGTCCGTCCGTCCGTCCGTCCGTCTGTGTGTCCATGTAAAGCTTGTAATCAAACTGCAGGTCGCAAATATGAATGTATTTTGATGAAATTTGGTACATAAGCTTTCATCGGCCATGGGATGAACGCTATTGAAATTGGTGAGAATCGGTCCATGTTCAGACCTAGCCCCCATACAAATTACCCATATGAAATCGACATAAATTGCCATAAGATCCAAATTGTCATATAGATCTTACTCAAATTGGGTTTGTATGCGTTCATTACATCCACTAATGAGTAGTCCAAAAATGATCCCTTTGACCCCATATAGAGCTGCTTCCCGATCTTCACTTAAATCTATTAAAAAACAAAAATATTGCACTGATTCTTCTCAAATTTTGTTTGTATATATTTTTGCAAAATACAAGACACTTTACCAAACATGATCAGGATCGGTCCATTTTTGGACCAAGTCCCTATATAGATATATCATCCGATATGAACTTTTTCATATCTGCAGCCAAAAAAAATAATAAAAATCCCACTCAAATTTGGTTTTTGCTTATTTTCTATATCCAGTTAGTTGGGCCTAAGAGATAGGGTCTCTAAACGCATGGTATAGGGTATCGTATAGTCGGTCTAGACCGACTATAATTTTCTTGCTTGTTGGTTTTGTGTTTATTACTTCATTTTAATAAAACTTTTAATATAAGTGACTAATGTGTTTATTTTTTTGACGCTCACAGTATGAACGAGTTTTTTATTCAGTGTGTGTTTTTTTCTGAACTCTGATATATACCAAATTTGAGAAAATTAAACGCAATATTTTTGGTTTTTAATAGATGAAGATCGGAAAACAGCTTTATATGGGGGCTATGGCTAAGAATTATCCTATAGGGTTTAATTTGGACAGATTATTGGGAGTAACAAACATACAAAAACCCAATTTGACCGAGATCTATAAGATAATTTGGATCTTATAACAATTTAGGTCGATTTCGTAGGGGTCATTTGTATGGGGACTAAGTCTGAACATGCACCAATTTCCTCCAATTATAATAGCGTTCATGCCATGGCTGACAGAAGCTTATATACTAAATTCCATCAATATATATTAGAGTGGGTCAAATTGTTGGGGGCCGAAAAACCTCCATGGGCTCATCCCGATTCTAGTACTATGGGCCATAACAAGTAAAGTTGCCCAAGGAACCATACCTCTAAAATCATTTTCAAACCTTCCAAAATTTCAATGAAAAAAATCGATATAGGTCGAATATGGGTACCCTATATAATTATATACTTGTTATGCCCCATAGTAACAAAAAAGCGATGAGCCCATGAAGTGAAAATAATTGACCTACCCTAATAAATATATATAGATGGGTTTATGTCAAATATTTTTCATAGTTTCAAACATAAGCACAAAGTCATTGTACGCTGACCCCATAGTGGTATAGTATATAATGAAGTATTTAATATATCAAATAACACATATTTCGACTCTTTTTTTAAATATCTGGAATCGTATATAAAAAGTATAGTAACATTATACTAAATGAATGAATTTGATTTTTAAATTAAATAATTTAACATATGTATAATATTAATAGGCTAGGCGATTTCTTGTGACCGATGTTTTGGTCTACCATTTAATCCCGATTTTGACCAAACGTTTATTATTTAAAAGGTATTTTTTCCTTAGCCGATTTGCAGATTTACAGATTCTTAAATTTTTTTCTTTATTTTGAGTAAATTGCATTTAAATTTGCTACTAACACATACATAAAATTATACAATGTAATGTGTGTGTTTATTAAATTTGTTAATGTGTTTGTAATAAAAATTAGTTTGTTTTTTGTGCTGATTTGTTAATTGGCTATAATTGATTAGCATACTTTTAGGATCTATATGTAATGAAAAAATAAAATTTCCTAGAATTTGCGCTCGAATTTCGAGAGCTGGAATCTGCTGGTATAATATTTATAGGCTAGGCGATATCCTGTGACCGATGTTTTGTTCTACCGTTTTATCCCGATTTTGACCAAACGTATATTATTTGAAAGGTATTTCTTCTTAGATTTACAGATTTTTTAATTTTTTTCCTTTAGTTTGAGTAAATTGCATTTAAAGGTGCTACTAACACATACATAAAATTATACATATGCTATGTGTGAATTATTAAATTTTTTAGTGTGTTTTTTAATGAGTTTGTTATCTTCATTCGCAGTAATAACAAACCATTAAAGTGTTGGTTTGTGAATTGGCTAAGTTGAAAAATAAAGCCGCCTAGAAATTGCACTCGAATTTCGAGCGCTGGGATCTGCTAGTATGTAATAATTAATTTAAATGCCAATCTGGCTAACAGCAATATTGCTACCCCAAATATAGATTGCAATTATGTTATAATAAGTATTTTTAACCTTTGTATTATAATTTTGTAAATCTTTTAATAAATACAATAAATAAGAAAGTCCCACATTTTTTTTAATTTTAGGGTGCAAATCCAATGGGTTAAAATTTTTACAATTTTTGCTTATCTAGCACAATAAAAGTTAAAACCCTTAAATAAAAAAAAAAAAATACATACATTATATTACACAAAAATTAAATGAGTAGAAACATTGAGCATTAAATTCTGTTTATTGTTTTTTTAAATCAGCAAATCCTGGTTGCGGTTGTGACACAAAGTACACCTTCACCGGGTGATTGCAGCTACCTTGTCTTATGAAAACATAAAAAATTTTTGGGGTACAATTATGGAACCTTCACTTATTCAAATTTAAGTTGTATTCAAAAATTTTTCTCTCTTGGTCCCTTAGAAAAAAAATATTAAAAAGTTGTTACGGTTGTGACAGGTGCGTTACGGTTGTGACATTGTACAGAAATTCAGTATTTATCATAGAGTTTATGAAACCCACAAGTGAAAAAAAAAAGGAATTGGTAGTAGTTTCATTAGCTAGCTATTACTTGAGGTTTTGCAATTCCTTTGATAAGAAACACTCCACTGATGTCTCAACCAACTTAGAACATCAAGTCGGCCATTTTGGTTTGCATCACTTGGAGAAAAACATGTCACCAGATTGCAACTAATATGATAATTTAAAAATCTTGAGAACAATCATTACAGATATGGCTATAGTAGTACCATTTCTTGAAATAATTAATTTATTTCGTTAGATTATTGAAATAGTGATCTTGTGCTTTAATTTGATGTATGACATGTGCATATTAAAACAATTTATTTTTCACTTCTCAGGATTTGCTCAAATACATCAATTCGAATGTAAGCGGTTTTTCATGTTTTCGACATTTGCAAATGTTTCTATTTTCAAAAATTTGTTTTTATCCAAAATCGTACGATTTGACTTGGAATTGCTGGATATCATTTAATTTATTTTTTTTTGGTTTGCTTTTTTTTATAAATAAATTAAATTTTTTTGCTACCTGTATTGCACAAACTAAAGGTGACTCATTTTCAGAAAAACTACAAATTTAAACTTTTCATGTTTCACGTATACTGAGCCATCAAATATACTCGTATGTAGTAGTGTTTTGTTGTTGTTGTGGATACAAAACTTTCAGTTGCATGCAAATATTTTGTGGTAACTAGAACTAAGCAATTTTAGTTTTAGACCCAGTGGTTATGTCGACTATTTATGTACATGTACGAGTATGTTTAGTATGCTAAGAGTTCATTTAGAAATGATGACGCAATGCGCAATCAGTTCTCTGAAAAATAAATTAACTTAAATCAATAAATTAGATGAAATTTGTTTAAGAGCTCCAAAGGTAAAGACTGACTGCTTTATGAATCATTCTAATTAACTACACCGAGATGTGGATAAGAAAGTGTAAATGATGAAAAGATGATGAAAAAAGATGAAAGTTATGAAGTAATTTTTCAACCTGGATTATGTTTGGGTGGGAATCATAAATAACAGACTTAAAGCAAAAATATGATTTGTTACTTGGCTACTGAAACATTATTTAAAAGTTATGGAAAAACAAGCAAGAGTTTTATTTACGGTTGTGCCGAATCTTTGATACCCTCCCTCCAACTGTTTCTTAAACTCAATATTATAACCACCGCGGTTAGCGGAAGTGAACCACTGAAAAGAATTGTGGGATTTTCCAGAGCGTCGAGATTTAGTTTCTGCCAAAAAAGAATGCTTACCTTCACAAGCTGCTATTAGTGTCACTTCAAGTCCAGCAGAAATGAAATGGCAAGATCTCCTTGAACTGATCATTTAAATAAAATTGGAAATGGCAGCATTACTTTAATTTCTAAATGTGGATGTGATGGATCCTCTGGTCAGAAACAATAGAAGCAATTTAATGCAGAAAATTCATCAGATGCTAATTTATTTATGGTATCTTAACAGAAATTAATAGCGGCTTAGAGCCGTCAACTAGTAGAGCAACAGAAATTAATGTATGGAAAAATGAAATTCCTTCTTCAACAAAGTATTGCAGACCAATAAAATTTTCATTCAAAAAGGAAAGCAAAGATATCATAACTTAAGAAGTTAAAGGTTAAATTACAGAACTTCAACCAGTAATATTTAAATTTGATGATCAAGACATTGAAGTAAATTCTAAAATGTGTCTCACAATGAATGATGGAAAACTTGCAAAAGCTTTAAACGAAACAAAGTCATCGTCAAGCTGCATTATATGCCAAAATACATCAAGTCAATTAAGCCAACTCCCACCACAAGACGACAGTTTTAAGGAAGCCTACGAATTTGGAATGTCCCCTCTTCATGCTAGAATACTTTTTATGGAGCAAATTCTTAAATTTGAATATGATTTGGAATTTGGTCCATTAGGCAAAACAGTGAGAAAAAACAAAGAAAATCAAGAAAAAAGAAAGCAAAAAAAAAAACAACTAAGAAAATTATAGTCGGTCTAGACCGACGATACCATGGTTTAGAAACCCTATCTCTTCGGTCCAACTAACTGTATATAGAAAATAAGCAAAAACCAAATTTGAGTGGCATTGTTATTAATTTTTTTTTTGCTGCAGATATGAAGAAGTTCATATCGGGTGCTATATTTATATGTGGACTAGGTCAAAAAATGGACCTATCCTGACCATATTTGGTAAAGTCACTAATATTTTGAAAAAATATACACAAACCAAATTTGAGAAAAATCTGTGCAATATTTTTGTTTTTTGATAGATTTAAGTGAAGATCGGGAAGCAGCTCTATATGGGCCCTGTGACTAAAAATTGTCCAATAGGGATTATTTTTAGACTACTGTCAAATGATGGAAATACTGCAAGGAGATTTTTTTGCGATCCAGGAACTGCAGCATCTATCACAGGTGTAGATCATGAAAACTTTTAAAACTATTTTTGCATTTCTCTTTCTGAATGTACGGCATGTCGAGAGTGTTGTGTCAAAATTTCATGTAAATCGGAGCAAAACTTAAGAAGATACAGCGTTTCCAGCGACCGGCCTCAGACGGTATATCGTATATAAATCAGTTTTTAAAAAACTTTAAATCGATTTTCTCGCAAATAAATGTTAGAAGTCCGTGAACATCATAACTCAAAATCTACTTGACCGATTCTTTTGAAATTTTACACACCATATCTACACATAAATCATCAGGTAACCGCGAAGAGTTTTTTATTTTCCATTTTCTTCCCCATTTTTAACAACCAATTCCCGAAATTTTATAGCAAAAATCGTGTTTTTCACTTTAAAATACTGCAAAAAAAAAAAAAAAAGAAAAAAAAATTTGTAAAAAATCTTTGTCACTTACCTCGGCAAACATGTCTCCTTTTAAACGCATTTCGATTTTTCTATTTCACATGATCCGGTAACGAGTTATGATGTTCACCGCAAAACAACAACGCCTCCGGAGATACGCTGTCACGGAATTGTATATGAAAATTTTTAATTGAAAATTTTTTCAAAGATTTTCCAAATTTTATACTATAACGTGTATATGAAATAAATAATACAACGTTATTCATACCTTCAAAAAAGAATTATGAAAATATGTTTTTTTAACTTTTAAAACCTTACCCCCCCCCCCCCCCCCTTAAAATATTTCTTTTAACTCAATCTCTCTGTCTGTCGTGGGACAACCACATTCCCCCTTATCCAATTGAACTGAAACTCTGCCCACAGTCTTGTTGTGACTACAGATTTATTTTGGGGTAGTCAAGCACTGTCACGCGCGGTCACGCACAGTCACGGAGTGATCTAAATGTCATTTTCCCTCATCCGATCGGTCTGAAACTTGGTACATACACTTGCTGTGAGAAAAAGATTAACTTTGACTTAGCCACGCACAGTCATGAAGAGATTAAAACCCCACTTCCCTTCATCTGATGGAGCTGAACCTTTGTCCAAAGAACTTGTTGTGACCAAAGATTAATTTTAAGATAGTCACACACAGTCACGGAGATATTCAAAATGCATATACATAAGGAAAGAAAGAGTTTTAATAAAAACTTTGTTTTTATGGGTTAGATTATTTATAGAGTTAAATTTTTCTTGATTTAAATATTTGAGTATTTTATAAATTTACACAAAAAATTGATATAGAAATATTTAAGAAGACAATAAAAACAAGTAAGAAAATTAAGGTCGGTCTAGACCGACTATCCCATACCCTATACCATGCGTTTAGAGACCCTATCTCTCAGGCCCAACTAACTGGACATAGAAAATAAGCATAAACCAAATTAGAGTGGGATTTTTATACCCTATACCACTATGTGGTTTGGGTATAATGCAAGGTTCAGAAAATACACACATGAAACACACAATGTTCTGTTCAAAAGCAGCCAACACATATCTTTATTTTCATATCAATTATGTGCGTTTCTAAATTTTCTACGGTGCCCAACACAACCATGACTGTGTTCGTTTTAATATTTCGTTATTTACACGAACATTTTTGTATCACATACTTTTTGTTTCAATCACACATAAAGCACACATTTTTGAGTGTTGCTTTATTTGAAGTTCATGTTCTGGTACGTGTACTGAAAAAAAACACAGAACATGTACAATAAACAGGTTCGAGTTCAGTTATATTTTAAGTCGTGTTGTGGCTCGTGTAGTGAGAAAAAACAGAACATGTACAATAAACAGGTTCGAGTTCAGTTATATTTTAAACACGGTTTAAAATCATCGCGGTTACCTGATGATTTATGTGTAGATATGGTGTGTAAAATTTCAAAAGAATCGGTCAAGTAGATTTTGAGTTATGATGTTCACGGACTTCTAACATTTATTTGCGAGAAAATCGATTTAAAGTTTTTTAAAAACTGATTTATATACGATACACCGTCTGAGGCCTGTCGCTGGAAACGCTGTAACTTCTTAAGTTTTGCTCCGATGTACATGAAATTTTGACACAACACTCTCGACATGCTGTACATTCAGAAAGAGAAATGCAAAAATAGTTTTAAAAGTTTTCATGATCTACACCTGTGATAGATGCTGCAGTTTCTGGATCGCAAAAAAATCTCCTTGCAGTATTTCCATCATTTGACAGTAGTCCAAAAATAATCCCTATTGCACAGATTTTTCTCAAATTTGGTTTGTGTATATTTTTTCAAAATATTAGTGACTTTACCAAATATGGTCAGGATAGGTCCATTTTTTGACCTAGTCCACATATAAATATAGCACCCGATATGAACTTCTTCATATCTGCAGCAAAAAAAATTAATAACAATGCCACTCAAATTTGGTTTTTGCTTATCTTCTGTATCCAGTTAGTTGGACCGAAGAGTCAGGGTTTCTAAACCATGGTATAGGGTATCGTTAGATCGGTCTAGACCGACTATAATTTTCTTACTTGTTTTTTTTTTTTTTTTTGCTTTCTTTTTTCTTGGTTTTCTTTGTTTTTTCTCACTGTTTTGCCTAATGGACCAAATTCCAAATCATATCGCAATTTAAGAATATGCTCCATAAAACGTATTCTAGCATGAAGAGGGCACATTCCATATTCGTAGGCTTCCTTAAAACTGTCGTCTAGTGGTGAGCGTTGGCTTAATTGACTTTATGTTTTTTGGCATATAATGCAGCTTGACGATGACTTTGCTTCGTTTAAAGCTTGTGCAAGTTTTCCATCAATCATTATGAGACACATTTTAAAATTTACTTCGATGTCTTGATCATCAAATTTAAATATTACTGGTTGAAGTTCTGTAATTTAACCTTTTATTTCTTCAACTTCTTAAGTTATGATATCTTTGCTTTCCTTTTTGAATGAAAATTTTATTGGTCTGCAAAACTTTGTTGAAGAAGGAATTTCATTTTTCCATACATTAATTTCTGTTGCTCTACTAGTTGACGGCTCTAAGCCGCTATAAATTTTTATTAAGCGCAATGGAACGAAAGACACCGTAAATTAATTAGCATCTGATGAATTTTCGGCATTAAATTGCTTCTATTGTTTCTGACCAGAGGATCCATCACATCCACATTTAGAAATTAAAGTAATGCTGCCATTTCCAATTTTATTTAAATGATCAGTGCAAGGAGATCTTGCCGTTTTATTTCTGCTGGACTTGAAGTGACACTAATAGCAGCTTGTGAAGGTAAGCATTCTTTTTTCGTTTATGCTTATTTTATATATCCTGTTAGTTGGGCCTGAGAGACAGGGTCTCTAAACGCATCGTATAGGGTATCGTATAGTCGGTCTAGACCGACTATAATTTTCTTACTTGTTATTAATTTTTTTGGCTGCAGATATGAAAAAGTTCATATCGGATGCTATATCTATATGGGGACTAGGCCCCAAAATGGACCGATCCTGAAAATGTTTGGTAAAGTTTCTTGTATTTTGGAAAAATATATACAAACAAAATTTGAGAAGAATCAGTGTAATATTTTTGTTTTTTGATAGATCTAAGTGAAGATCGGGAAGCAACTCTCTATGGGGCCTATGACTAAGAGTTGTCGTATAGGGATAATTTTTGGACTACTGATTAATGGATGTAATAAATACATACAAACCCAATTTGGCTGCGATTTATATGATAATTTGGATCTTATGGCAAGTTGATTTCATAGGGGTCATTTGTATGGGGGCTAGGTCTGAACATGGACCGATTCTCACCAGTTTCAATAGCGTTCATCCAATGGCCGACAAAAGCTTATATACCAAACTTCATCGAAATATATTCATATTTGCGACCTGCAGATTGATTACACGCTTTACATGGACACACAGACGGTTACAATTTTATAAAGTTTTATTCCATAAAATTAGTTCAACTTGATTTGCTGAAACTATTTGCTGAAAAATGAAATGAGAAATCATCAGCACCTTTTGATTTATGGCTGAAAAAGTAAGCAAACAAACACCAAAATAAGGAAAAAAAATATAAAGGGTGATAAACAATTTTTGGACTGAGAACGCTAAACCTTTTACAGGTATTACTACTTTCTACCAGACTTCGATTTTCTCATCTGCCAGAATGGCTGTTGCACAGTCTTATTAAAGTCAAATTATGTGTTGAGAGCTTAAAAATTATTCCAATTAGTATTGACTAAATAAATTGCCAATTTCAGTTCAGCCTTATATCACTAAAATGTAAAATGTTTTCAACTGAATTAGGCTATAATATGTTATTTTAAGGATATAAAAGTGTATTGAATACAAAAATACAAGGAAACACGTAAGAAGTTATATCCATATCATAAAAGTTTTGGAAAAGTAAAAAGTTTTGTAAAAAATACAATTCATTTTTACATGTTGAGATGAATAGAAGATTTGTGGACACTTAAAGAATTTTTAGCATTAAAATGAACATATTATCAAGTGTAAACTAGTTTACAAAAAAAAAAAAAAAAAATAAGTAAATAAATTTGTAGAAGAAATAATAGTGATGTACATAACTTCGAAACAAATCGACTGTTCGATTATTTTCAAAATCAAATATTAAAAAATATTATTCAAAAATTTTTATGGTTGTTTTATTTTATTATGCATGTTTTATTTAATTGCTGTGATACATTCTGTGGGATGAAGTATTTTATTTTGTTTTAAACTTACATTTTTGGTCATTTTAGTGGCGTAGACCACTTTTGCCTTTAAAGTACCATAAAAGTGCCACTACTAACTAAAGGCAAGGTTAGGCCATTAATAAAACAAATAATTACTGAAAATTAAATTTTTTATTTGAAAGTTACAGAAAACATATAATTATTATACATATTTGACAAAAGAAGTAAAACTTAAACTACTCATCAATTTGTTCATCGTTGAAATTTAAATTTGTTTCTGCTGCTGATGACTTTAATTCCTTGTAAAAACTGTGAAGAACAGGTGGTATAAAATTCAACAACTCCAGTTAATCTTTTTTTTCATCACTGATGATATGACAATCAGGATATAAAATATTTAGATTTTCAATGATGATTGAGTTGCGTTTCTTTAAATCAACCTCTTCAAAGAGTTCATTAACGTTATTGGATTACTTGAAAAAAATCTTAAATGGATGCATTTCATGAAACATTAACCACTGCATTTTCAGCCACTCAACTTTTCCCTTATTTACTGAAACTTTAATGCTAGTAATGTTTCTTTCTTGTATCTGAGATTAAAAAAAATTGGACTTTGGTCATAGAAATAATTTTGAATGGTCCGACTTTCTTGGCAGCTAAAATCACTTGGTTCCAATCTTTTGTTTTTTGTTTTTCCACTTGGCCAAAATCTTGATCGCAAGTCATGTATGAATGCCCACTTAATAGAGACTTATGATCAATTTTCTCAGTAGCGAATTCAGGCCTTAAAACAATGTATTGGCAGACCTTAATGTTTCGATTTTGGCCACCACACTGGTCAAAGTACATAATCAAGTGCTTACATTTTACAATGTTTTTAAAGAAACATTGGGACCACGAAAAGCTATACTTTCATCCCAAGTAAACATATAAACCTCATTCGTTTTCATGTTATGAATACCCAGACAGTATTTCCATACTTGACGTTTATAATAACATATTCCCGTGTACTTATAACTGGAGTTGGTAGGGTTTGGCATCATACTTAAAAATTTCCACAATATAAATTTCTCTCATTTTCCAATCACTGTATGTCCATAGGAATATAAAAAGCTTTTAGTTTGATGTCTAGTGAATCACAACGCTTACATGAGCCAGTGATGGGGGGCATGAAAGCTCAAGTTGAACTCTCCGTGAAAAACTTTACTAAAAATAAACTTTTGCGTAGGGTTTGAAACTCTCTCCTTATAAAGTGAATATAAAATAGTCATATTTAAATCCGGTGCCAAATATTTACGATTTTGTGACTTACTTGTACTTATTCTGGGTGTTTTATTGGCTGATACAGAACAGCCCCGGCGAGGAACTTTTGTTACTTAGTAGTATAGTAATACGACCATCCGAAATACATAATCTGTTTTTGCAAAACTGTTTGCCCACTAAAATTTCTATTCCTGCAGAGTTACATAAGTAGTAATGTCTCGTCTTTTGCCTCCTCCAGTTTTCATTAGTAGTGTAGCTACGAGACTTGGAGACAACTTCAATAAGTGAAAACAAATATGATGTTTGAGAGTCAAAACTTGCCAAAGCATAGAATTCTTTGAATAACTTGTTTTGTTGGTTAGAGTTTATTTTCAAATTATATTTCTTAGGGTATGGACATGATCCTACCTTTGATGTCTTAGCTGTTACAGTTGTCTCTTTGTAGTTGACAAATTCCTCTCCTTTAGCACATCTCGATTTCTTTACATTCCGGGTCCAACCCTCACTGTTTGTTAATCAGTTCTTTGGTTTTCTTGACGTTCTGTCTTCTTGTATTTCTGAATTTAAAGAAACCTCCAGACTCTCTTGTAAAATATCTTCCAAATCTGGTGAAGGGTGCTGTTCTGACGGACAATATTCCGACCCTGAATCTTCTAAATCAGAACCAAAAAACGCTAAACATAACACTTTTGTGAGTAAAACGTTTAACATCAAAACAAACACAATAATCCTTCATTTTCTGTACTTACATCGCATATTACCCTCTTTTTAATAGTCAAATCAACGAAAGAGCATAATTTTTCAAACAAATGAATATGTTTTGTAGAAAAACTGTGACGTTTAAATCAACCAAAAAGAACAATTTTTCAAACAACAGTGAATATGTTTAAGTGGTGAACACACGATCAATATTGTTGAACAAATTTTTAAAAATCAACCAATCAAAACAGAGTATTTAAAAATAAAATATTCTGATTAATTAATTTTTGATAGACTGATTAATAATATAGATCGTGTTCAATATTGTGACGTTTCTTTCATTGATAGCAGCTATCAACCTATCCCACCAATACTTTGTGTTACCAATATGTATGCAAAAATGGCCTAAGCGGCTTGGGCCACTTTTGTGTATATACTCTGGTTCACTTATTTAAAGGCACTAAGTTCCATATTCAGCAGCCTGTATCTTTTGCAATTTTTAACCGATTGCACAATTTTAAAATGGAAATGGAAACTAGCCATCTTGAGATATAAAAAAATTCATGAAAATAGTGGTTTCTGAACTAAAGAACTTTTCTGAGCAATTTATAAAAAAAAGTCCAAAAATGTGCTATCTTTTTGGTTCACTTGAATAAAGCAACTTTATTATTTTTAAAGTAAGCGATGATTTTTTCTAGGGAGCGCTTGTTTATTACAATTTATTACATCTTAATCATTTTACGAGTCAAAATGGCTAAACCAAAAATTTTAAATCTATCGGAAAAAACTAATATCGATGTTTACCGTTCTGAAGGATATTGTAACCGCGCAATAGCTAAAAAAATTGGACGAAGCCCAACAGCTGTCGATAATTACATCAAGGACCCCGAGGGGTATGGAAAAAATTTTAAAGGAAGGGTTTCATTGTCTTTATCTACGTATGAGAAAAGAAAAATCATTAGAATTGCTTCTAATTCTACCTTATCCTTGTCAAAAATAAAAGCTCAAGCTGGAGTGCAAGCGAGCAAGTCATCAGTAGGCAGAGTAATTAAGATCTGTGAGTATCTTAAATACCTGAAGTTACAAAAAAAACCGCCACTTAATGCTCCTCGTAAGGAAAAGCGGCTTCAATTCGCAAGAGACTACATGGTATGTGATGTGCAGCAAAGAGGTCATGTAAATGACTGGAGAACCGTTGTATTTACGTATGAGAAGTTTAATTTGGATGGGCCTGATAGCTACAGCTATTATTTCCATGATCTGCGCAAAGAAAAGCGATTTTTGGACCGACATCACAGCCGAGAGGGAGGCGTTATGGTGTGGGGTGCTATTACGTACTAAGGCACCATCGATCTTGAATTTCAAAGTGCAAAAATGACTGGTGCAAGCTATAAAACGTTATTGGAATCGGCTTTTTCCGAAGTTCAGTGAACTATTTGGTCCCATATCTTGGATATTGCAACAGGATAATACCCCTATACACAACGCCAGAGTAGTAAAGGAGTTTATTGCAAGCCAAAATGTTAATATTCTTGACTGGCCACCCGATTCGCCAGATCTCAAAATTATCGAAAATGGCTGGGGTTGGTTATCTCGTAAGTCTATGGAGGAGGTAGACAATTTGATGACAAGCAGTCACTAATTCAGGCCATTAAGGTTGCTTGGAATCAAATTTCGTTGGATTACATAAATTCTCTTTATCTGTCAATGAAAACCCGTATATTTGAAGTTATTAAAAATAAAGGGAGTTGTACCCATTACTAATAGTTCTTAAATAAAGTAAAATAAATTAAATTATTAGTTAAAGTGCCTTTATTCAAGTGAACCAAAAAAAAAAAAAAATAGCACATTTTTTGACTTTTTTTATAAATTACTCAAAAAAAGTTTTTTAGTTCAGAAACCACTATTGTCATGAATTTTTTTATATCTCAAGATGTCTAGCTTCCATTTCCATTTTAAAATTCTGCAATCGGTTAAAAATTGTAAAAGATACATTGACACGTTTTAAATATTTTGAACTAGTTAAGTCAGATTATGAAAAATTTAGGGTTAGGCCACTTTTGCGCTGACGGCCTCATTTCTAAGGTTAATATATACATATATATATATATATTTTTTTGTGATAGTTTACATTATGTTTAAAGCCATTTTCTAAAATAAAAAATAAAAATTAGTTAATAACATCCGATTGGCAAGTTATCAAATAATAATCAAATAAATGAATGCGTTACTGAAAATAACATGAGAGTTGAAGAATATAACATGGTCGCAAAATTTTTTTTCTTTAATTGATATATATGCGCTGTCTAAAATATGATGTTTGCTGTCATAAATGCGGTCTCTATTTTTTAGCTCGATCCGACGGTGCCTTCTGGGGCCTAGTGGTGCCCAAAGTAATCGAAGTGTGTTTATATGGGGAAGAAATGATTTTTTTTCAAGCTTTTACGAAAATTTCGTTCTACAGTTTAATTTTTTCGTCAAGGTGTTATATTAATCGATTTCAGTATTAAATTATCTCTTCAAAGAGCAATTATGTAACATAAAAATCGAATTAAATCTTGACAAGAAATAGCAAATGCCCCAGACCACTTTTGTGCTAAAAAAAAAGACGAGATCATGAAATTTGATGGCACTTTTTTCAACTTTGAGAAATTGGTTAAAACCAAAGTTTTTTTTTTTTTTTGTCTCTATACTTGTGACCGATGTTTTGTTTTACCGTTTTATCCCGATTTTGACCAACCTTATATTATTTGAAAGATATTTCTTTTTAGCCGTTTTGCAGATTTACAGATTTTTAATTCTTTTCTTTTATTTTGAGTAAATTACATTTAAAATTGCTACTAACACATACATAAAATTATAAAATGCTATGTGTGTGTTTATTAAATTTGTTAATGTTGTAATAAAAATGAGTTTATTTTTGTGTTGATTTGTGAATTGCCTATAATTGATTAGCATACTTTTAATGTCTTATTTTAAAGAAAAATTCAAATTTCCTAGAATTTGCCCTCGAATTTTGTTTTATTACCACGTTTTTAACCTATTGCGCAATGAGACCAAAGATGGAAAATTTTTTGATAAAGTTTTGAAAACTCATTTTTCAAGTATTAAAAAATTTTCAAGTATTAAAAAATTTTAACTGTGTGAATTTTTAGGTAAATCCATCTGCTAGAATTTTTTTTTTCAATGATTTATTTTTTGTGGATTTCGAGAAAAATTAGATTTTTGTGAAATGTTCGGTATATGTACTCTTTCTAAATACTTTGTATATATTTTATCGTAATAGCCTAGGGAAAAAAATAATATGACCCCATTAATCCTTTTGGACTTGGGGTTACATATGTCCACAAGCTAATAAAAACAATTTATTCAAAAAATTCAAATATTTTCTAAGTGCTGTTGAATTTGTAGATGTGACGCTCAAAATTTAATAACCAACGGTGCAAGTCTTCCATGCTTAAACTTTGGGTTAAATCCGAGGATGTTAACCCATTATTTGCCAAGGCCAGCTTTGGACTTTATGATATTTTTAAATAAAGATTACCGAAAACGATCACTTTGGGCCCCACTAGGCCCGTATCGAGCTAAAAAGTGAAGACAGCACATATGCCATATTTAAAAAAAAATACCTAAAAATAATGCATTGTTCTAGCCAACTAGATGAAACCCTTATTATTGGTGGTGAAATAAAATTCTGCTATATTTGTTAAACAAATCGAAAATAGAAAATTCATTTACCCAGAAAATTTGATATATAATGATTTAAGTGGTTTTGTGTCCTAGAAAACTAAAAATTGTTTCAGCTGTTTTAGTATTTCTGTAGAAATTATATTATTTCCTCCATCGGCATGGGAATCCAATGAAAATTTTAAAAACAGTTACAATTTCTGCAAGGAATTAGTTGTAGTAAACGGTACTGCCGAAAGAGGCGCTAAGTTCATAACAGATTTTCATAAAGTGTTAACAAATAATGTAGAAGAAAAGCAGTTTTTACTACAGATAGTAGAATCATACAATAAATAGAAAAATTATAGAAAAACTCGTTTTCGGTAATCTTTATTTAAATATGTCATAAAATCCAAAGCTGGCCTTGGCAAATAATGGGTTAACGTTCTCGGATTTAGCCGAAATTTTGGGAACGGAAGATCTATACATTTGGTTATAATACCTTCACTAACACTTTTAAAAATTCAACAGCATTTAAAAAATATTTGATTTTTTAAAATAAATTGTCTTTTATTAGTTTGGGGTCATATGTGACCCCAAGTCCAAAAGGGTTAACGGGGTCATATTATATTTTTCCGAAACCGCAGGCTATTAAGATAAACATTAAAAAAAGAAAAGTGATTAATTTTTGATACAAAGTATTTAGAAAGAATACATTTACTAAATATTTCACAAAAATCGAATTTTTCTCGAAATCCCCCCAAAAAAAAATCGTAGTAAAAAAACTTCTGGCACAGAAACTTACTTAAAAATTCACACAGTTAATCTCTAACATAACAACAAACACATTAAAGCGGCAGATTCATTTTTTTAAATTTTGTTTAAGGAAATTTTTTTAAACTTTAAAAAGGAATTTTCAAAATTTGATCAAAAAAATTTTCCATATTTGGTCTTATTGCGCAATAGGTTAACAATGTGGTAATAAAACAATACTTCATCTCTGAGTACATATAAGTATAGAGACAAAAAAAAAAAAAAAAAATGATGGCTATAATTAATTTCTTAAAGTTGAAAAAATTTCCGTCAAATTTCACGTCCTTGTGACAAAAAACATAAAAGGATCTGGGGCATTTGCTATTTCTTGGCGAGTTTTTATTCGATTTTGAAGCTATATAGCTTTTTAAAAAGACAAGTTAGTACTGATATCGATTCATATAACAACTTGTCCAAAGAGTTAAACTGTAGAACATAATTTTCGTAAGATCTGAGAAAAAGGTTATATTTTCCCATATAAACACACTTCGGGTACTTTGTGCATCACTAAGTACCTGAAGGCACCGTCGGATCGAGAAAAAAATGAATACAGCGCATATATATCAATTAAAAAAATTTTTTTTTACGACCAGTGTAATATATACATTATATACATTTTCTTGTGTAATTTTACTAATTAAGCGTAAAGAGCTTTATTTACAACTTTGGTGCCTTTGGTTACCCCCACTGAAATTTTCCGGCAAAAATTTTCGTAGAATATTTTAATACATAAATGGCCTTTTTGAAAGGACTTTTTTGATTTTCTTAAAAAAGGGTCAAATTTTCCCTTAAAGAGAGGAGCTAGAGGGTTAAGATCTTCCACAAAAATAGTCTTCATAAAATTCGAAAATATAACTCTGACAATAAGAATTTTCTCAGACATTAACTTACAACATTGTTTTCATTTAGTATAATGCTCCCTTCCACCAAAAAATGAAAACTTTAACCGACTGTAAAAAAAAAAAAAACTCAGACCAGCTGGACTATAAGTTTATTCTACAAAAATGATCTAATCAACATGCCCTTTTAAAACTATATGGTCGCTATTCTGTTCCAATCAAAAAGTCGTAATTTTTTAGACAGTGTAATTAATCAATTAAAAATTAATTAAATTAGCTGAATCCGATAACACCAGGCAACAAAAACTGGAAAAAGGGAATACCCCTAATCCTACTTCTACTTTCTTTGCCAAAGTAATATAAGTACTATAAGATTTATGTTTTCTTTTCTCTTCTCTTTAGAAGAAGTATGTTGATATAAAACTTCAAATACTTTACGGAAACTTTTATTTTGTTAACCTTTGAAAAGAAAAAAAAGTTTTGCATATTTTGCAAATTTTCATATTTTTATATTACTTTTCTGAATGAATGATTTAAAATAAGATGAAATAAACCTAAAGTTTTTTTTTTCCTCTTAAGGCAGGCAAGATAACTTAAGTTTTTTTTTGTGTTTTTCGTGCTTCAACAGTAGCCAATTTACCAAATTTTTGTGTTTGTGTATGCCTTTTGGGGCAACTGTCCAGACCACTCGGAAAATCAACGATCAAAGTGTCTTTATTGTAAATGGCAATTTAAGACTTGTTTAAAGTCCTTTTACCGCAATCAATAAAATAAAAATGTCCTTATTTTGTTTTTTTTTTTTTTTTTGGGTGGGGAGGGCGGCTGGAGTAACAAATACAACTGGTAGTGGGAGCAGATGTTGAGTGTATTAGTATTGGTGTGATGTGATGATGTGTAAGCAGTTTTTTTTTTTTGTAAAGTTCGATTTTTTTTGGGCACATTTGCCCTTAAATTATGTATATGTGAGTTTTCCCAATATAAATGCTTTACAAGTAGAAGGAATTAGAAAAAAAAAGTTTAAAACAAAAAGAAAATTAGAAAGATATATTGTGCCTACATGCCACAACAGCGACGTTGCACAGGAACATAATAAGAATGTTAAGGAAAAAGATTCTCTGGAATTAAAATGAAAAACTTGTATTTTTGTTTTAGAGATATCGTTTGATATATTTTTTTATGAAAAAGTTTTCAGCACTTTTTGGCTTATTTGGCTTCTAAGAAATATTTACTACGCAAAGATCCTACATTTGAAATTTTTTCTAAATTATAATGTCCAACAAAAAAATCGGAGAACTGCTCTTAATAAATAATTTTCGGCATCTGAGAATTTTTCTTAGCGAAAATGTTCTTAGAATCTTATTCGCTCAGGTATTTTATACAAAAAGAATGATCCCTTGGATAATTCTGTTATTCATAAAAAAAATAATCGTTGAAATTTCTTGACTTTCCGTATGAAAGGGTGACTTTTTATTTAAAATTTCGCGGGTTTTCGATTTGAGCTGGTGGTAGTATTTTTGACATTTGTCCAAATATCGTGTAAATATATTCTTTGATTCAATAGGACGTTCGGTTTTGTAAACAACTAAAAGAACACTTCGCGATTTAAGAATGGTCTGAATTTAATGTAAAACAAAATAGAAGTGAATATGCTCGACTTATTTCACATTGAGATTATAACTCTGTTGATTTCCCTTTATTATATTCCGAACTGTCGATTACAAACTTGAATGACTGCTGGTTTCAATCCACAGGGGTTGGAAAATTAGATGTTTTTATTACTTCTTTCCAAGACTTATTTAATAGACATGTTCTAGAACGACGTTTTAATGTGGAAAATTGCTCATGTCCTTGGTACAATAATACTGTTAGGCGATCTATACGTAAACGATCTCGTTGTTATAATACTTGAAAACGATAACCATCGACTAGAAATCAGGCCAATTTGGCTACTCGTCAAGCAAAGGGGAATTATTTTGTTCGATTATCAAGAAAGTCGGCATCCATTACCGGGGTTGTTCAGATTGTTGCCTGGACCCTGATGAGTTAAATGATTTCTTTTGTACAACTACTGTGACAAATAGCCCTAACAGTGGATCTAACCTTCAGTCTCTTGCTGAAGTGGATGTATGTTATGCCATAAGAAACGTTGGATCTAATGCAAATGGCGAATATGATGTTTCTATTAATGTCTTGGAGATGACATTACATTTTATTATAGGACCCCTTAGACATACATATATTCAATTATTCTTTACCTACATTGATTTTTCCAAAGTTGTAGAAAATTGGTAGGGTAATTCCTGTGGCAAGGGTTACTTCTGCCACCGGTCCTAGTGACTATCGTACAATTTGCATTCCTTCTGTTCTGTTGAAAATATTTGAGTCCCTTATGTCAAAGCAAATTACCGAATACCTTAATACTAATGAACTTCTCTCTCCAGCTTAATCCGGATTTCGTTCTTTCCATAGCTGTACTACAGCAGCTTTGAAAGTTATTGATGACACTAGACCAGAATATGATTCTGGGAATTTGTCATATATGTGCTTATTGGACCTTTCGAAGGTCCAATAGTGTAAATCACTTTGTCGTTTTTGGTTTTACCGATTCTGCCATTACTCTTTTGAAAAAGTAATTGTCCGGACGAACCCAGAAGGTTATAGTGGGAGATAGGGAATCTTGTAAGAAGATGATTTCATCTGGGTTTCGACAGGGATCTGTTCTTGGACCTCTTTTATTCAGTATTTTTGTAAATGATGTTTTTAATGTTTGCAACTATGTTCGATTTCGAATCGAATTGATTCTATCGACGTAACATGCTGCAAAGTTGACAAAGACTTAAAGGCAATTGGGAAGTGGGCAGATGTGAATAATCTATTGCTTAATCCAGATAAATCATCTGTTTTACCAATTAATAGATACAAACTTAATTTTGATTTACTTCCAGGAATTTTCCTGGAAGTTCTGCAAAATGTAAAATACTTGGGTTTTATATTAACTCCACCCTGTCATGAGGTGATTAAATTAATAATGTAGTACTTAATGTGTATCTTACTCTTCCTAATCCTAGATTGTCCTCCAACTTTACACCGATTAAAATTGAGCAAAAACTCATACCTCAGTTGATGGTCCCAATAATTTCATACTCCGCTGAAGTTTGTAGCAAACTTGACTCCCACTCCTTATATCTGTGGTTTTCTGGAATAACCGCGTATGTCCATTTTTGCCAGTTTTGAGTTTTGAGATGCCAAATATATTAATTGTTAACGCTCTTTACATGTGTTAAATTTTTTAAAGAAAAATATTGACCATTTCTGAGTTATTTCTTTATATAACGACGTAACTTAAATGTTTATTAAATTAATTTGCATAACGTATGTCAACCTACGTTTGATCGCTGACAAATTATTTTCTCAGAAAACGACACATAGCGACATACCTCGTTATTAATGAAAAAAAAATGCAAAATAATTTTGGATTAGTTTTCAGTTTATAACCACTTATAAAAACTTGTGTGTTATTTTTTATCACTATTATTCTTAGTACATTGTTATATTCTCATCCTAAGTCCCGTTAACTTTTTGTTGACGAACAAAAAATCCATTTTTCAAGCAACAACAACTTATGTCTACACGGGTGGTTCAAAGATAACGACGTTTGTCGACATAAGTTGTTTTATCTACACACACTTTAAGTGTTATTTACATATTGTTTTTTCGTCCTTCTCTAGGATATATGTCTCTGAAGATTTTTGACTCAAAATTTTATATAAAGTATTTATTGCCCCATATCTACAGGACAGTTAAATAAAAAGCTCTAAAAACTTTATATCGAGCCCATAATTTCAAATGTAACGTTTTTTTTTGCTCCAATGAACATTTTGATTTTATGACATACGCGGTTATTCTAGAAAACCACAAATATATGCAACAGGTCTCTTTCATTAATGCTACACGATATGTCTATGGCGGCGGTTTAGTGGCATATCAGGGTGGAGAAAAATTATACTTGGTTCTGACTTAGTGGACTTTCTTCGAATGAGAAACTTATTATTCCTACATAAATTACTTCAACAGAAAACAGCCGCGTATCTGCATGAAAAAATTAATTTCGGTAGGTCTACGAGATGTTTGACATTGATTATTCCACGATACAGCCACCTAAACACCAGCAGATTCTTTTTCGTTAACGCCATTAAACTCTGGAAGACTTTAGCTAAAAAATTTAAAACTTATTGCAAAGAAAAAAAGCTTCAAGCAATCACTTTTCGAACACATTTCTAGAAACAATTAAATATTCCCCTTAACTACCTATTTTTTTAACATTAACTATCTAAATTGCTGTCTTATCCACTTATGTATATTTCATTTGTATTGTCAAATTTGTATTATTAAACTTATATTAAATTTTTATTAATGTGTTCATTTTTTTAATATCTTTTTAAAATGTATTCATTATATTAGATTTATATTCTTATTGTTCTAATAATGCAATTAAATAGAATTAACATTAAATTAAATTAATACTGTTTGGTAGATAAGACGAAATTAATTAACTCTTGTACTGAAAAAATAAGAAAAAAAAACTAAGCTGAATTTCTTTTTAAATTAATTACACAGCCAATGTTGGAGGGTGAGAAATTCAAAGTCAGGATAAAAGTACTACGCCATTGTAGTAAGACCTGCAAAGGGTTCGTTGTACTCAGGCCAAACGTTCTTTTTATAACCTTTTATATTTTTTTTCATATCTTGATGTTTGTTTGCTGAGTTTTTCAGTCATAACTCAAGAACCTTTAATGATTTTCCATTTCTCTATCAAGATGGCAGATAGCATTTATCGACATTTATCAGTCTTTGGACTTAGAAATATCCAGCAGGCTTGCCAGAAGGCGATTGAATGAGGTAAATTTGTTTGTTTCCAGAAAAAAATATCTTACGATTTACCTTTGGCAAAACCCATAAAGAAACAAAACCTTGATTTCTTAAAAAACGTGGAGCGATGAAACGAAGGTCAATGGGATAAAACCATTGTTCTAGTCCCAAACGTTCAAGAGTACACCCAGAAGCCGGTAAAACACGGGGGTGGGGTGATTTGATCGACTTTTCTTGGCATGACGTGGGCTTACTTTTAAAAATTAATGGCAAAATGGACAAGTTCCAGTACTTGGACATTTTAAAAAGCCACATGCCTTCGATTTTATGTCAATTAAGTTGAAATGTATACAAGAAAATTATCCAAACAGTCCTCCAAAGAGGACAAACATTACAAAAATGGTACATTTTACATTTTGGTTCCGACATTTTTAATACAATATATATTATACAATGTTTTTTTTATGAAACCGATGCACTTAACTTAAATCACTCACAAAATGAAATAAGTTCCAAAAAAATTAATAGCGAATTTTATCACGACCGAGCGAAAATTAAAAGATCTCAGCTTCGGCTGAGTTTCGAGTCTTAACTGAATCTTCATTTTTGAAATTAGTTCGCTTGTACGAAATAAAAAAAAATCGCTACCTGTGCAGTGGTTGAAAACAAAAAAGTTGTTTTACTAATTCCTAATTCTTGGAACTTCCCTCTTTAATTACTTCTACCTAAATCGCTATTTATTTAATGGTTTTGGGATTTTTAACGCAAATTATCTTTTCAAATGAAATTTATTGAAGAAACTGAAAAGCATATTATAGAGCAAAGAAGACTTAGTTTTGTAGAAAATATTTTCAAAAAGCATGAGAAAAAAATAAGTTTTTCCAACATTTTGCTTCATAAGCACCGCAAAAATTTTCTAAATCAATTTTTTTAAAAATTTTAATTGTTGCACAGGTCTCTAGCAATAATTTGGCTTTTACAGATTGAAAAAATATCAATTAGTCGACGAGTTATAGCCAAAAAAAAAAACCATATAAACAATATGCTGAAAATCGGCATTTGAGGGTAAAGTTCGAAGGTCGATTAAAAAAAAAATTCGAACTAACATAAACAAACGCCGCTATACGGGTCTTCTAATTTAGCCTCTATTTTCACTCCTCACTCTCAGAATCGACCTAACTTTTGCTAACCTGAATTTGTTCCACAGTGTAATTCATTTTAGGAAATACATAATACAGAAAATATAAAATGGGTCATTTGTATGTCCATAGCTGTATATTGGAGATGTTGCCAAAAATAATTTTTTATTTCAGTATTTGCAAAGTTTTTAGTTAAGCGGCCACAGAACGGATCTACGAATAGGGGTAGTAGGTTGAAAAAATTACTGTGGTGAAAAGTGGCAACCTTATAAATCATACGTCTTAAGCTTCTAGGCGCTACGCTGTTTAGTAGTGTCTTTTGAACCATCAAAAATAAACGATCTCAGTGAATATGGAAATATGGAACTGGTCACCGTTATATAACATAATTCCACACTTCTATTTAAAAGGTCACAATATTTCAGAGTTTCAACGAGGCCATACGAGCCAACAAAGACGACCACCGTATTAGTCGACCAATTGAGGTGGCCACTTCAGAAACGGCTAAGAAAATCCACAAAACGCTTTTGGATGATCGTCGGCTGAAGGTACGTGAGTTGAGTTGAGTTGTTGAGGAAGAGACACACAGGTTGTGGATCCCGTGATAATATATGTTGTTGTGTTAATTGAAGGCTAGTGAAACATTTATTTTTAGAGCAGTTAGTGGAGGTTGGAAGCTGAAGTGGTAGTTTGTCAGGGTTGATTTCTTTGTATAGATGGTTATAACATTGCCATTTGTTTCGAATAGAGTAATTTAGGTTATCAATGGAAGTTTTTGTTGTGAAACTTTTTGCAAGTGGGGTAAAAGTGAAAGTTGGAAGTATATTTGTCCCTGTTTGCTGCTATGTCTGCGGCTTCATTATCATTAATTTCCATGTGGCTTGGGACTCACATTAGTTTAACTTTTTTATTCTTTGAAATAATGCTTACTGAGTACCAGAACAAAACGAAATGTATCATTGCGAGTGATGAGACTTCAATCTATGCCACCGACCCCGAAACAACCGACCAATTTAAAGAATATCGTAGATAAGATGAAGCAGAAAATCATGGCAAAGTATTTACATATGAAGGTCATGTCAATTGTCGTTAAGTGGTATTTAAGTAATTACTTCTGCCGGGCATAATTGTTAGGAATGAATATAATTTGGGTGTTATGTGTTGTTTGCGTGAAGCTATTACCAACAGGACAGAATTATGGGGTACACAACTCTTGATGTATGCACCATGATAATGCACCGTCTTACACTGCATTGGCACTTGTTAACATTCAACTCATATCATTCCACAATCTCTGTATTCGCCTGACTTCTCAGCGTGTGACTTCTGGCTAATCGATTAACCCAAAATACCACCCTAGGGACATCGTTTTGAATGGAATAGGCTGAGGAGATAATATCCGAAAGCTGCTCGCTGTAAATGCCATTCCGGAAATCGGCTTTAACAACAGTCGGTAAAAACGTTGGCACATGTGTACTATTTCGCAGAGGGATTACTCTGAAGGAATGAAATTGATTTGGAAGAATAATTAAAGAAGTTTTTGGATTAGTCATATATACTACAAAATGTTCTAAGGTCATATCCATTCTCTTAAATTTAATGGGCTCCGTTCCTGTTTCAACCTACTGCAGGAATGCATGATAAGTATGAGTTACAGATTGTGTGCAACTTAAAGGAATGAATATGAATTTTTGTTTATGGATTTGTAAGTACAGAATTATATATGTAGTATGTGTATGTGTGTGTGTCGCAGAAGAATTTCATACTGACAATATAAACCTCAATGAAATAGAATACAAGAAAAACAGGCAGAACTGTTTAGGAATTTTTATTTTGTTTTCGGTTTGTCAGTCAGAGTATGTTAAATACAAGTACTATAAAGTTAGTATATAAAAGAAATAGTAGGTCTAAGTCATAGTCCTGGTAGTAAACAAAATAAGAAAGAAAAAGTTAACATTGTCATGTTGATGATGTCTTCTTCCAGCTGTTTGTTATAGTCATTGTAAACTTCCTTCTGCTCAAGACCACAAATATGCTGCAGGCTGAACAAACAAAAAAGGGATTTTTTCCAAACAACAAGTTGAGCTTGTTTTGTCCAAGGCTTTAACTCAACCTATTGATACGTGTCTTTGCATGATTGGCTACAATTTTGTTTTTGTTTGTTTTTTTTTTATACTCATCTATAAAATCAAGGAAAAAATGTTCGTGCTTGTGGCAAAATAAAACAAAATAAACAATAGAAAATTGTTCATTCAATAGGACGACTTAGATTATTTACAAATATTGCAAACTACGATGACATGCAAAACATGTTTGTTCATGCTATTTAATAAAGTTAGAGTAGAAGTTATACTTATGTTTACAGATGTTTGAAAATAACAAAAAAATAGAGTAACATTCGTCTTAAGTGTAATTTAATAAACCCTTAACAATGGTTACCATTTTGGGAGTAACTTAAGTTAAAAAACGAAAGTTATTTGAAGTTCATCTTATACGTTTTATTGCATTTGTTTGCGATAAAGTTGAAAAATATTTGAAAAATTTAGCATTTACTTGGTTCAAAAATTAATATTAAAAAACTTTGGCGAAGGAGGAAAAAATATTTAATTTTGAATTGTTGACGACGGGAGTAAGAAATAAAAGTATATAAAAATTATAATATAAATATCGTATCACAATTTGTGTTAGTGGCAACGAAAAAAAAATTAAAAGAAATTATTTATTTTCAGTACAAGTTGCTGTTTTATTGACTTTTTTTTTTTACTAATTGCTTAAAAATAGCAGTTATACAAGGTAGGTCAAAAAACACTCACCCGATGTTGTGTTGCTATATCTTAAGGGGGGTAAGGTTTTAAAGCGAAAAAAGGAGTATTTGCATAAATATATATATAACGGGTGATTTTTTTGAGGTTAGGAATTTCATGCATTAGTATTTGACAGATCACGTGGGATTTCAGACATGGTGTCAAAGAGAAAGATGCTCAGTATGCTTTGACATTTCATCATGAATAGACTTACTAACGAGCAACGCTTGCAAATCATTGAATTTTATTACCAAAATCAGTGTTCGGTTCGAAATGTGTTTCGCGCTTTACGTCCGATTTATGGTCTACATAATCGACCAAGTGAGCAAACAATTAATGCGATTGTGACCAAGTTTCGCACTCAGTTTACTTTATTGGACATTCAACCAACCACACGAATGCGTACAGTGCGTACAGAAGAGAATATTGCGTCTGTTTCTGAGAGTGTTACTGAAGACCGTGAAATGTCGATTCGTCGCCGTTCGCAGCAATTGGGTTTGTGTTATTCGACCACATGGAAGATTTTACGCAAAGATCTTGGTGTAAAACCGTATAAAATACAGCTCGTGCAAGAACTGAAGCCGAACGATCTGCCACAACGTCTAATTTTCAGTGAATGGGCCCTAGAAAAGTTGGCAGAAAATCCGCTTTTTTATCGACAAATTTTGTTCAGCGATGAGGCTCATTTCTGGTTGAATGGCTTCGTAAATAAGCAAAATTGCCGTATTTGGAGTGAAGAGCAACCAGAAGCCGTTCAAGAACTGCCCATGCATCCCGAAAAATGCACTGTTTGGTGTGGTTTGTACGCTGGTGGAATCATTGGACCGTATTTTTTCAAAGATGCTGTTGGACGCAACGTTACGGTGAATGGCGATCGCTATCGTTCGATGCTAACAAACTTTTTGTTGCCAAAAATGGAAGAACTGAACTTGGTTGACATGTGGTTTCAACAAGATGGCGCTACATGCCACACAGCTCGCGATTCTATGGCCATTTTGAGGGAAAACTTCGGAGAACAATTCATCTCAAGAAATGGACCGGTAAGTTGGCCACCAAGATCATGCGATTTGACGCCTTTAGACTATTTTTTGTGGGGCTACGTCAAGTCTAAAGTCTACAGAAATAAGCCAGCAACTATTCCAGCTTTGGAAGACAACATTTCCGAAGAAATTCGGGCTATTCCGGCCGAAATGCTCGAAAAAGTTGCCCAAAATTGGACTTTCCGAATGGACCACCTAAGACGCAGCCGCGGTCAACATTTAAATGAAATTATCTTCAAAAAGTAAATGTCATGGACCAATCTAACGTTTCAAATAAAGAACCGATGAGATTTTGCAAATTTTATGCGTTTTTTTTTTTAAAAAAGTTATCAAGCTCTTAAAAAATCACCCGTTATATATATATATATATTTTTTTTTTAGTATAAGAATAATTTTTTTTTTATATATTCCATTTATATTGCATTTTATATATTCCATATATGAGTAACACTTTCTTGGCGAACAACTGAGGGAGATCAAATACAGTTTTTAACGCTTTATTTTTAATTACATGTAACGATTTAGGATTTTAAACTAACTTACTTAATCTTGCAAACTCTGAAATTAAAGCTGCATCACGTTCAGCAAATGTTTTAAAAACTAAATGCTCCTTATAAGGATAAAGGATACACAAATCATCTGTCATCAGTAAGTCCAAGATTATTTAAATCATTAAGATATATATTAAACAATAAAGGACAATAAAGTACACTTCCTTGAGGGATTCCATATTCAACATTCCCCATTGAACTTTTACTTTGATTACACTGAACATATTGCTTAAGGTTTTCCAAATAGCTTTTAAAAAGCTTTAATTCTCGTCCTCTAACACCATAAAATTGTAGTTTCTGAACCATTATAGAGTGATCCACCAGGTCAAACGCCTTGGTAAAATCATAAAATATTCCACAAACTCTGGAGTAACCTTTATCTAAACCATCACATATAAAGTTGATAACATTAATCACAGCTTCATCTGTTCCACATCCCTTCCTAAATCCACACTGATTTGGGTATATTAATTTCTCCTCCTCCAAATAAGTTAACAATTCTTCGTGCAAAATTTTCTCAAATAATTTATCGATAACGGATAAAACAGTTACAGGTCTGATTATTTGGATTATTTATTTCATATATACATACATTTAAGTATATATAACATTTGAAGAATCTCTGAAAAAATTTTCAATTAAAAATTTTAATAAATAAGTCCGTGGCAGCTAATCTCCTCGCCTCGAGGAGAGGCCGCACTGTGGACCATATTTCGAGAAGGCGGCCAAAAATCATTTTTTTATGACTACCGATTTTAAAGTGTGTGTTATTCATTTAAAAGTAAAAACCAGTGAACCTCGGGAGCCAAAAATTGCGACTCTATTTCATTTATATCTCAGCGAACAGGGCCCTCGGAAATGGACTTTCTCAGTATCTTGCTAAAATTACAAATTTCTTTGCAAATTTTATTATTTTTTATAAAAATTATTCAGGCTCAAGACCAAATGTTTTTACTTAAATAAACCAAAAAAACATTGGCACATTTGTTTCAAAAATTGATCTATATTCTGCATGACAGGCTATACAGCTGTTTCGGGAAGAGTGACCAATCCTCACCAGTAACCAAAAGCAGTAGATAGTTTGTTTGGTAGAAAGTTATTTTATATAACTTTGCTGTAAAACCAATGCAATGAGAATCCAAGCAAAGAGTTACACTATGAAACCTTCTCCAATATAACAAACTAAAATATAAAACAACTTTAAATGTGCCAATGTTTTTTACTTTATTTAAATTAAAATCATTTGATCTTGAGCCTGATTTAATTTCTAACTCAATCATTAAAATGATAAAAATCGAAAATAAGAATTTTATTAAATTTTTTTTTTTTCTTAAAAAAAATTTGTATACCCTCCACATCAGTATGCAGAAGGTACATGTAAATTTGTCATTCCATTTTAATAATTAGAAAATAATATTGAGCCCGCAAAATATATGAGCATATTCTTGATCATTCTTGATCCTCTAACAAGCAGAGTTGATATAGCGATGTCTGTCTGTCCGTCTGCGAAAATCACGATTATGACCTCACTAGATCAGCTGGGTTGCTAATTTTTATTGAAAATGATTCACTGACATCCTGAGCGGGTTGATATTTAAAATCATAAAAATCGCATCAGTAGGTCTAAATATTTTAATGAAAATTATAGAAAAATATTCTTGAAAATATGTGATTTTTTACGTTATGTTGTTCTTGAAATTGTTGTTATTCTAAATTTTGTAATAACTGTGTGGTGGCTACAAAAGCTATTGTTGTTGTGGTCGTTGTGTTTGTAACATTTGCCTAATACTAAAAGTGTCATATTAGTTGAGGTTAGTACTGCCACACTTCTTTTAAAGTTATCCCGAAATAAATATCAAAAATAACATAATAATAAATAACCTAACCCATAAAAACAAAGTTTTGATTAAAACTCTTTCTTTTCTTATGTATATGAGTTTTGAATCTCTCCGTGACTGTGCGTGACTTTGCGTGACTATTTAAAAATTAAGCTTTCGTCACAACAAGTCTATGGACCATGTTTCAGATTGATTGTATGAGGGGAAATGGGGTTTAAATCACTCCGTGACTGTGCGTGACTATGCGTGACTGTGCGTAATTATCTTAAAATTAATCTTTGGCCACAAGAAGTCTATGGACAAAGTTTCAGATCGATCGGATGAGGGGAAGTGAGGTTTTAATCTCTCCGTGACTGTGCGTGACTTTGCGTGACTATTTAAAAATTAAGCTTTCGTCACAACAAGTCTATGGACCATGTTTCAGATTGATTGTATGAGGGGAAATGGGGTTTAAATCACTCCGTGACTGTGCGTGACTATGCGTGACTGTGCGTAATTATCTTAAAATTAATCTTTGGCCACAAGAAGTCTATGGACAAAGTTTCAGATCGATCGGATGAGGGGAAGTGAGGTTTTAATCTCTCCGTGACAGTGCGTGACTAAGCGTGACTGTGCGTGAATAAGTCAATGTTAATGTTTTTTCGCAGCAAGTCTAGCGATCAAGTTTTAGATCGATCGGATGAGGGAAAATGACATTTAGACCACTCCGTGACCGTGCGTGACTGTGCGTGACTAAGTCAAAGTTAATCTTTTTCACAGCAAGTGTATGGATCAAGTTTCAGATCGATCCGATGAGGGGAAATAACATTTTGATGACTGTGCGTGACTATGCGAGACTGTGCGTGACTATGTCGAAGTTAGTCTTTCTTTACAGCAAGTATATCGACCAAGTTTCAGATTGATTGAATGAGAGGAAATCCGTTTTAAATCTCTCCGTGACTGTGCGTGACTAAGTCAAAGTTAATCTTTTTTCACAGCAAGTGTATGGACCAAGTTGCAGGTCGATCGGATGAAGGGAAATTACATTTAGATCACCCCGTGACTGTGCTTGACTATGCGTGACTGTGCGTTACTAACCCAAAATTAATCTGTAGTCACAACAAGACTATGGGCCAAGTTTCAGATAAATTGGATAAGGGGGAATGGGGTTGACCCACGACAGACAGACAGAGTATGAGTCAAAAGAAAGAGTTTAAAACGATATTTGCTTAGTAAAATTTAGGCCGAAATAGGTCTATATATACGATACCCTATGGAGAATTGGTTTTAGGTCCAACTAATTGGGTATAGAAAAAAAAAGGATAAACCAAGCTGATTAGAATTTTGTTTTGCCTGTCGATTATCGGATGCTATATTTATATGGGGACTAGGTGGAAAAATGGACCGATTCTGGCCATATTTGATAGTCACTTAATTTTTGCAAAAACATATACAAACCAAATTTGAGGCAAATGTGTGCGTTAATATATTTTTTTTTTTTTTTGAAAGATTAAGTGAAGATCGGGAAACATCCTTATATGGATGCTATGACTAAGAATTGTCCTACAGCGTTTATTTTTGGACTACTGTTTAATGGATGCAATCAATATACACCAAACCCAATTTGACCGAAATCTATATGATAATTTGGATCTTGTGGCAACTTAAGTCTTTCTCATAGGGGTCATTTGCATGGCGACTAGGACTCAACAGCGATTTTCAACAACTTCATTAGGGTACGTCCTATGCCGATAAAAGCTTGTATACTAAATTTCTTCGAAACTATATTTATTTGCAGTTTGGTTACAAGGTTTATGTGGACGCACAGACGGACGGGCATCGCTAAATCGACTCGGAAAGTGATTTTGAGTCGATCGGAGTAATAAAATATGGGTGTAGGTCAAATATTTTTTGGTAGTTAAAACATCAGCACAAGCTCATTATACCATGACCACATAGTGATATAGGGTACGGCTATGAAATCGAGCCGAAATCGGTTTTTTAATTTTTGCTAGACGACGTAACTGTCACAACATATGCAGACGACACGGCTTTTTTATGTTCCAGTGAATCTCCTTCAGAAGCTTCTAGAATCATTCAATTGCCACTTGATTGTCTTCACCATTGGCTCACAAAGTGGAATATTGTAGTTAACACCCAAAAATCAAGCCACGTTACTTTTTCAACAAGAAGAGATAATTGTCCAGCTGTGTTCCTAAGTGGAACTGCAATTCCTAGTCGTAATACTGTAAAATATTTGGGTCTCGATTTAGACAGACGGTTGACATGGAAAACACATATAAGCGCTAAAAGAAAATTAGACATCAAATTTAAACAAATGTACTGGCTTCTAGGGCCTAAGTCTCAACTTTCTCTGGAAAACAAAGTCTTACTTTACAAAACATTTTGAAACCTATTTGGACTTACGGGATAGAATTATGCGGAACTGCTAGCAATTCCAGCATAGAAATTTTACAAAGATATCAGTCGAAAGCTTTGCACTCAATCACGAATGCGCCTTTCTAATAAAGCTCTATATAATGACTTAAAAATACCTTTTATGAAACCCGAAAAAAAAAAGATTTAGCTGCAATTACTTAGAAAGACTCAGTAATCACATAAATGTATTAGCAATCTCACTGTTAGATGAAACTGGTGGTCAGAAGGTTTAACGAATTCATATCCTAGATCTCCCTTTTATTTAGGCTCAAATGCGCCCAAAATTATTAATATACTTTAAAAAATAGCTTTTATTTGTAATATTTAATTTGTCTATATATGTAATTAATGTTCATATATAATTTAAATTATTGCTTTCAATTGAAATCAATAAGACATGTTATTCTTTAAACTTAACAAATTTGCTTGTTATTGTAAAATATATCGCAACTAAATAAATATAAAAAGAAACCATTTGCTAACTTAATAAATTATTTGCATAATTTTTGAATTTATTTGTGATGTGGGAACTTTTAAAACCATCCCTAAACTTAATGGAAAAATAAACATATTTGCTTAATCCTATTTATTTTTTTTTTTTTAATTTTAATTCTAACAAGTTTCTTCCATCTACCACTTCTGATATGGATGAGGATAACATTTCGAATTATTTCTTTCCGCATTATATGTACAATCTTCGACATTATAACACCTGTTACTAGATTTTGCAAAAAGTAAATAATCTTGTGGAAATTAAATATCATGTTTAATGTATACAAATAATTTTAACTCGTAACATTTTCCAGGGGTTTACAACAGTTTTAAGTTAAAGGTTTTTTGTCGTTTAGTTACTCTCTTTCTTTGTATTATGTTTCTTTATTTTCTTTCCCTTTTTTTTTGTAACTTTGTATAGCGATTTGCGTATAAAGTTTCTTTAATAAAATTACAAATCCATAAATATACAGGGTGCGCCATCGGTATGACAACATTTAATAACTTAAACATTTGTCAACAAATTGACTTAAGAACACATGTTTTTCAAATTTCTATTCAGTATAATCGCTATACACCAAAACAACGCACCGAAATAATGATGCTGTACATTGAAAATAGTCGAAAATGTTGGGGCCTAGTAGCACTGTCCGACAACACTATTCGTAGTTTAGGTCGAATTTAGTTGGGCAAGGGACAGTGGGGGATAGTCCAAATACCGCTCTTTAACGTCCAAGGCGTTCCAATGAACTGTTTAAAGCGGTAAGAGCGAGTGTTGCTGAGAATCCAAATGATTCGTATCGTCACCGCGCTCAGAACTCGACTTCAGAAGGATGATTTTCATTTGTTTCCGTATAAAGTGCAGTTGACTCAAAGAATTTTTCTTGCAGACCGGTCATGTTGCTTGGCACTAAACCGGACTTTGGAAGAAAATTTTGGTAAACGATGAGACCCATTTCCAAAAACTGTGGCAGCGTTAACAAGCAAAATTGTCACATTTGGGGAAAGGAAAATCCACACGAAATCCAAGAAATACTATTGTATGAACAAAAAGTGACTTTTGGGCCGGCGTTTGCGCCAAAATGATCATTGGGCAATTTTTCTAAAGAGAAGGCGAAACTCTGTCGATGGGAAACAATATCGGTGGATACTGGGTAATTATGTCTGCTATGAAATACGTGAAAAAGTCTAAACGGTTACGGTTACAATGCAGTTTCTACAACAAAATCTACCTGACCATCCAGATTTATAGATCTGACTCCTCCGGACTTCTTTTTGTGGGATTATTCGAAAAGCAAAGTGTGCTCCAGGCTTTTGACGAGCTAAAGGCAAACATTCGCGTCGAAACCATCGCTATACCATCCGAGATGCTTAAAGAAGTTATCGAAAATGCAGCAAAACGGGCAAATATAGCTGGCCATTTGATTGACTGTTGTATTCAAAAATTAGTCGAAACGAATTGAAAAGGACCAAGTTAAATAAATATGTCAGAAATATGGCCATCGGTTTTTTTTTTTTTAAGTTTTTCAATATACACATAACGCCATAAAAGATGGCACACCCTGTAAATCAAAAAGATAAAGTGAAAGAAAAAAATACACGCAATACATACTCCATGTACTATGGGCCAGGTATGTGATTACTTGGCTAGCAGTGCTTTTGTCAAAATGGACAATTTAGAAAAATGTAAAATTATGTGGGGAGACCCATACACGACATAAATCGATTTGTCGTCGTAATTTTGGAGGGTTCGAAAATGATTTAGGGGTATGGTTCCTTCGGCAAGTACACTCGTTATGGCCCATAGTACCAGAATCGAATTTTTTGACTTTTGTTTCAAAATCATAAATTTTTTTCACTTTTTTTCAATAAAGGAAGAAATCGGGTTTAAAAGTTGGATCACTTGACATGAAACGCACCATATATATATACTTTTAACAAACCCATGTGAAAATATTATCCATTTTTTTTTTTTAATTTTTGAAAACCCAGTTTTTCATATTTTTATTTGAAAGTGTATTTTTATACCCTATACCATGTGGTATGGGTATAATGACTTTGTGCTGCTGTTTGTAACTACCAAAAATATTTGACCTAGACCCATCTTTTATTAGAATCACTATCTGCTTCGATTTAACAATGTCCGTCCGTCCATCCGTTCGTCCGTCTATGTGTCCATGTAAAGCTGTAATCAAACTGCAGGTCGCAAATATGAATATATTGCGATGAAATTTGGTATATAAACTTTTGTCGGCCACAGGATGAATGGTGAAATTGGTGAGAATCGGTCCATGTTCAGACCAAGCCCCCATACAAATGACCCCTATGAAATCAACATAAATTGCCATAAGATCCAAATTATCATATAAATCTTAGTCAAATTGGGTTTGTATGTATTTATTACATCCATTAATCAGTAGTCCAAAAATGATCCCTATTGGACAACTCTTAGTCATAGGCCCCATATAGAGCTGCATCCCGATCTTCACTTAAATCTATCAAAAAACAAAAATATTGCACTGATTCTTCTCAAATTTTGTTTGTATATTTTTTTTTTTGCAAAATACAAGAAACTTTACTGAACATGGACAGGATCAGTTCATTTTGGGGTCTAGTCCCCATATAGATATAGCATCCGATATGAACTTTTTCATATCTACAGCCAAAAAAATTAACAAAAATCCCACTCAAATTTGGTATATGCTTATTTTCTATATACAGTTAGTTGGGCCTGAGAGATAGGGTCTCTAGGGTATCGTATAGTCGGTCTAGACCGACTTTAATTTTCTTACTTGTTTATATTGTTATTGTTTGTTAGAATCTGTTAAAAATGGTTAAAGTTAAATTTTTTTTTAACTGTTTTAAATCCGTTCAAAAATTTAAATTCGGTTTAAAATTGATTTAATTAAAAATATTTTAGTTCGTGAAGTGTGTAAAAAACATTTTTTGCCGATATCTTCAGATTTTAATGCTGTATTAAAAATTCAAAAATTGAAAAGTGATTTACTCAACCTGGCCTACAACTTATGATAGGAAATTCTAAAAGTATATTTTCACTGTAACACTGTGTAATTTGTAAAAGATAAAAAAAAATTCGAAGAGAGCAAACATTATCTTGGCACTAGAACTAATACGTACATGAAAAATGGAGACAGTACTGAACTATTTTGAATTAAATTATATAACTTCAAAAATTCAGTCAATGAAGTTCCGTTTTTAATTGTCAAGATTCGTTGCAGATATACTGACTCTTCAGTACTCAAACTCTGAAGTCAAAAGAGTCTTCAGTTCAATGAATTTATTTAAAACAAAATAAGAAACAGAATGTTTTTTAAGACTGTAAATTCGCTAAAACACATTAAGTACGAACTAAAGATTAAAAATGTGTGTTATTCCAAGGTTCACTGAAAATTACAAATTACTTTGATTCCCATAACTTTTGAATGAAATAACAGAATTTAGAAAAATAAAAAATAAAAAATAAAACAATTTCTTGATGGCGAATGATTTCTTTGGAATGTTTCTTGATGATCCCGTATCACACATTATACTGGTTATTTTAACCATCCACATTTAGTTCTCGCTTTTGAGTTTTCTATACTAATATAATAAAGAGGTAATGTGTGTTTGTTTGTTTGTTTGTTTGTTTGTAGGAGGTAATCTCCGTAACTACCCATCTGATCTTCCTGAAATTTTCATAGAGTCTTACTGCGGATATGGGAAGTGCTATAGGCTATAATTTTTTAAATATTTTTGGTGGGCGTGGCACCTCCCACACAAAATAAATTTTTAATATCATATACATATATTGAGTACTATGATAGGGAGAGCTTTGCAAATTTGTATGAGGTCACCTATTGTTAATATTAGTAGATACGCCGGAAATGGGCGGGATCGCATAAGTGGGCGTGGTACCTCCCATACAAGTCATAGTTCAATATTATATATCTCGAGTACTGTGATAGAGAGAGCTTTCCAAATTTGTCTGATATCACTTATTATTAATGTAAATAGTCGGACAAAAAATGGGCAGTATCGGACCAATAGGCGTGGCACCTGCCATACAAATTAAATATAAAATGCCATATATCTGGAGTACTGTAGTAGTGAGAGTCTTGGGACTTTGTGTGAGCCCATAAGTTATTCATTTGATTAGATAGACAAAAAATGGGCGTGATCGGAGAAGTGGGCGTGGCACCGCCCATACAAAGTAAACCTATGATATCATATAACTGGTGTGCTAAAAAAGGAAGCTTTGACACTTTGCACGAGCCTATCAGATCTTAGTAAGTGTAGTCGAACAAAAAATTGGCGGGTTCACAACAATGGGCGTGGCACTCCCCATGCAAAGTAACTATTTAATGTCATATATCTGGAGAACTGTAAAAGAGAGAGCTTTGTGGCTTTGCGTGAGCCCATAGGTTCTTTGTCTGATTAGTCGAACCAAAAAAAGGGCGTGATCCGAGCAGTGGGCGTAGCACCGCCCATGCAAAGTAGATATCTAATATCATATAACTGGTGTACTATAAAAGGGAAAGACTCGACATTTTGCATGACTCCATCAGATATTAATGTGAGTAGTCCAATAAAAATTGGGCGGGATGGGATTAGTGGGCGTGGCACCTCCTATGTAAAAAGTATGAAGCAGTACGAAAGCGACAGTCTTTTGACAAGTTAACTAGTTATCAATGTGATTTGTTGTGGAAGATATATCGTCAAAATCAAAAATCACCAAACCCAAAAATCGTGAAAAATAAAAATTGCCCAAAAAAAAAAAAATATTCAAAATAAAAAATGGGCAAAATCAAAAATCGCTCAAAAGAAAAATTGCCAAATGATATTCTAAGTTCAAGGCCAACAATTAAGTGTTGCCAGATCTAATATGAATAATCCATCTTCTTCTCATGGGCAGCTACATGTACCTTGCTCCAGGGTAGGAACGCCCAAAAATCTGATAATTGTTGTACCAAATGAAAAAACAAAAAACATTGTATATCAGCATCAGCAAGCATTGTAATAGAAAAATCTATACTAATAATCTATACTTACATAATAAAGAGGTAATATTTGTTTCTTTGTTTGTTTGTCGGAGGTAATCTCCGTAACTACTCATCTGTTCTTCCTGAAATTTTCACATAGTCTTACTGCGGATATGGGAGTGCTACAGGCTTTTATTTTTTAATTATTTTTAGTGGGCGTGGCACCTCCCATACAAAGTAAATTTTTAATATCATATATATTAAGTACTATGATAGAGAAAGATTTGCAAATTTGTCTCAGGTCATCTATTATTAACGTGAGTATCTAGACAAAAAAATGGGCGGGATTAGATAAATGCGCGTGGTACCCCCACACAAACTTTATATTAAATGTGATATATCTGAATTACTGTATTAGTGAGAGCCTTGGGACTTTGCGTGGGCCCTTTCATAACGATTCGGAAGGGTGGGGGGGGGAGGGTGTAGCGAAGCACACCGGGTTACATCTAGTATTTGATAATTTGGTATGAACGAAGTGCTAGCTAAACTTAATTGGAGTAATCTCAAGTTCATAGAATGTTTTAAGTTGTGAGACCAATTGAATTTAGTTTCAGTGAAGCCAACTTAGCGCTCCTTAGGGATTTGTTCGAAAAAGCGCTAATTTTGCGCCTATTTGTTAAAGAGTTTTTAAGATACAGCAATATGTAAAAGAATCTATAATAGTAATAGGCTACGCGATTTCTAGTGACCGATGTTTTGTTCTACCGTTTTATCCCGGTATATTTCTTTTTAGCCGTTTTGCAGATTTTCAGATTTTTTAATTTTTTCCTTTATTTTGAGTAAATTTCATTTAAAGTTGCTACTAACTCATACATAAAATTATACATATGCTATGTGTGTGTCAATTAAATTTTTTAATGTGTTTCTTAATAAGTTTGTCAAGGCGGCTCACACTGCTTCGAAGGTGGACAAAAATCGATATTTTCCAAATTTTTGAACTCTTGTCCCTTTTTAGTATATTTGTTAATCAAACAAACCAACTAAAAGAAATAACATAAAAGTGACCGAGTTTACCGCCTTTTGTATCCGCTAGGGGCGCCGAAGTCAATGGGTTTTTGCTTAAAGTACACGAATTGAAAAACTTATATTTGGTAGAAGTACGGAAATGATTGCAGGGAGCTCATTTTAAAAGGGAATTGAGGCAATTTTTTTTTAAATGCTTTTAAACAATATTTAAAAAAATACAAAATTTATACTTTTACAAAATTCTGCAATTTTATTTTAAAAAATTTAGTACAAATGTTGTGTTTTTGGATGAAAAACATAAAAATGTTCAAAGTTTCGTGGAAAATAAAATGTTTTTTTTTTAAAGCTCCCTAAAATTTTAGTTTTTCCAAACAAAGTTTGAAGCCATAGCTGCAAAATAAAAAAAAAAAAAACCAAAAAAAAAGTGCACAAATGTGGAAAAGCAAATTCTGTAAAAATGTCTAAAATGGATTTTTTCATTTTGGCCTTTTTGGTGCAATGCGAAAAAATTCCTAAAAAATTGATTTTTTCAGATAATTGCAAAATATTTTCTGTTTTTAAAATGTTTTATTACTGTTCAAAACATCTATTATTTTATTTTTAAATATCGTGAAAATAACTATTTAAAAGTTGGCTGTAATATTGAGTATTTTTCTTTTAAAAAACCGAAAAATTCAAAAAGTTTAGACGTCCGCCAAAATTTTTTTTCAAGAGCTCCCTAAAATTTTATTGATGAAAAAGAAATAAGAAGACGTTATCTTTACAATAAAAAAAAACCAAAGGAAAAAAAAGTGCACAAACTTGAAAAAAAAAAAATTTTTTTAAAGCCCAAAACATCGTTTTTTTCAAATTCTTTTCTATTTCTTCATTCGTATGCTGCATGTTATATTCATGTCCCAGCAAACATATTTAAATATTAAATATATATATTATTAATTATGATTTATTAAATATTTTATTAGTACATACTATTGTATGTTTTTATTGTTGTTATCGTTATTAGTATTACTTTTATTCTTATTACATACATTAGTTTTGTAAACAAACTACATATCAAAAAATATTTTTTTTGCACATAATTTTGTTTATCATCAACCTATTGTAAAATGTTATTATGGGTTAGATATGTTTACATTTTGACGTCACGTTATTATTTCAATGCAAAGTAGGTCAGTGCAAGTGAATTTTTGTAAAAATGTTATTAAAAAATTGCAATTTAATTGTTTGCTGGATGTCAGCACCGAAAAATAAGCAAGTGTCTACTTTACATTCATTTATTGAGCAGAAAGTGGGTAAAGTTTCTATTGAAAAAGACAGGCTGCTACTTAAAATACAGCGCTTTCATTGTAAAATGGATAAATACTGGAATGAGTGCAAGAGAAATAAAGTGTATTTTGAACAAAAATATTCCAATTGGTTGAATGAGACATTTTTGGATTTGGATCATGTAAGTTGACATGAACGTTTAAAGCTGAGTTAATATTTAAAATTAATACTTATTCAATAGCAACCTGCCAACCATGGCACTAGTAAGGTTAATTCACAACCAATGGATATATCCCCAGAAGGCTTAGTCGAACCAACAAACAGTTGTGCAGAAAATACTGACATGACACCTTCACCAACAAAAAGAACCCCAATAACTAAACGCGGCAGGCCAAGAAAAAATTTTGCGAAGTCGTCAAAAAAATCCAAGAATCGTAGAGCTTCCGAGTTAATTGCCAAATATTCTTTAGAGGAGCTGGAATATGCCATTCAAACACTAAAGCGAGGATGTAGAAAAGAAGAGGAGAATTGCTTAACGCCACCCAAAGCACTCGCCTTATGTTTGGACTTAGATCTCTCTGAGAGAAAGTACAATGTTTTACGAAATACAATTAACGACTTGCACCCAAACTGCTTTCCTTCCCTATATACATTGCGAATGTTAAAACAAAATTTAGTGCCGACCATAAACGCATCCGAAACTTCTGCTGAGGTCGATGTGAAGACGATAATGTGCAAAACTGTAGAGGGAATTTTGGATCAGTGCGATATACCGCAAGGCCTAAATACACTTCAGTTAATTGGAAAGTGGGGAATGGATGGAAGTTCTGGTCATAGCCGCTTTAAACAAAAATTTTGTAACGTTGAAAACTCTGATGAATTTATGTTTGTTATTGCTTTTGTTCCGATCAAGTAAGTTTATTAAATAAATATTTGTTTTTATACATATACATATTCAAAATATTTTGTTATATATGTGAAGGTTGTTGAATATGATATCGGGAGAAGTTGTTTGGTCTAATGCAACACCATCATCAACCAGATACTGCAGACCTATAAAATTTTGCTGTGCGAAAGAAAATCCTCAACTCATTCGTGATGAATACAAAATAATAACAGAAAAATTTGAAAAACTCGAGTGCGCCGTTGTTGAAAGAAAGTCTATGGTTTTTGAAGTTTTCTTTCAAATGCATTGCACTATGATAGATGGTGCAGTCGCTAATGTACTCACAAATACGAATTCGTGCAGTAGGTGTTTTATTTGTAATGCGAAACCAACCGAAATGAACAACCTAAATACGAAATATATTCCAAATGTTGATGCGTACAAATTTGGCCTTTCTTCCCTTCACTGTTGGATACGATTTCTAGAATGCATTTTACATATTGCATATCGGCTTCCCTTCAAAAAATGGCGTGTAGGAAAAGACAATAAAGAAGAATATCTTGACACCAAAACCAGAATTCAAAGACAGTTTAGGGAAAACACTGGTCTGTTAATAGACATGGTTAAGTCGGGTTGTGGTACTACCAACGATGGAAATACTGCTCGTCGATTTTTTTCTGATAGCCAATTGACGGCAGATATAACTGGTGTCGATAAAGAACTGATTGAATACTTTGGGGTAATACTGAGAGTCCTATCCTGTGGCATGGAAATTAATAAGGATACTTTTAAGGAACTCCTTAGAATAACAAGGAATAAGTATTTGATCCTGTACGGATGGTACTACATGCCGAGTAGTGTGCACAAAGTACTAATCCACGGTTCTGATGTAATTAATTATTTTGAATTACCAATAGGTACTTTAAATATTAATTATTTTTTCCGAAAACAATATTAACGATACTTTCATTACAGGTTCTTTATCTGAGGAAGCACTTGAAGCCAACCATAAAATTATTCGAAAGAATCGTTTGTCCCATACAAGAAAAAATTCACGTGAAAACACCAATAAGGATTTAATGACCCAGCTAATAATAATGTCAGATACATTGATCAGTTCTTACAGGCATAACGCTATTCCCAGTAAAAGGGAAAATATTGTAGATATTTCAAAATATATATTAAATAGTGATTGTGATGATGAAAATGAGCAATGTCATACATTAGAAGAATCTTCTTCCGAAAACTCTTCCGAAGAGTAGTTCCAATATATGATAATTTTATTAACCCTTTGCATTTAAAGTACCAGAAATCATTTTGTTTTAAATTTGCCATATAGTTTTTAACAATAAAAAAATATGGTTTGGAAACTTTGAAAGACATTAGACTGTCTCATAGGGTCTTACGGGATGATTAATACTTAAGACCCTTTGCACCTATTGCATGGGAGGTACCAGAAGCCTTGGTTCGATTTCTTCTAAATATTCCACAAAGCTTTGCAAAGGTGGTGCATAAATATGCTCTTCAAGCAATTTTCATGAAATTCGTGGCAATAGTTCAATTTTTACAGCTCAAAATAATTTCGGTTTGTATGGGCGGTGGGCGATGGGCGTGGTCAATGTTGATGAAATTTTTTTTTTTTTAAGGTGTTGCATAAATATGCACTTCAAGCAATTTTCATGAAATTCGTGGCAATAGTTCAATTTTTACAGCTCAAAATAATTTCGGTTTGTATGGGCGGTGGGCGATGGGCGTGGTCAATTTTGTCGATACTTTGAAATTTTCTTAATTCTATTATATTAGCGACTCGTGCCAAATTTTATTAACCTAGGACGATTCCTTCTATTTTTGTCCCATCGATGTACTGGGACAAAGCACTGTGCGGCTGGCGACGCTCAAATAAACCCATCAAACACAAGGTTGTGTGCGCGCGGTCGTTCGTTTTCGGCTACACGTATAAGTTGTCGGCTATGTTTGATGAAAATCAAAAATTTTTGATATTTTTATTTGACGGCTGATTATTTAATCATCGCCGGACTTGTTTGACAAATAAACTTCATTTGGTTTGAATTTTTCACGTTGAATACATGTGCGGAAAAAAAATTTTTTTTTTTTGATTTCTTGATTAAAGTATACTTATTGTTAAATTTTTTATAAAAACTAATAGTAATATAAATATTTAATTATTTATTGTTTGATAAGTAAATTATTATAATGAATAAGGAATTTGTGAGAAATTATCAAAATTTATTATTATAAAGTTTAGAAATATAACATAATTTATGCAAAAATTAACATATAAATTTAATTATTTTATATTTTTAATTAATTATTATAGTTAATAATTGATTAAAATTTTAAAAATTTTGGTTACAAAATTTATAGATAATTAAAACTTCCTCCTAAAAATATTATAAAAAATAAAATTTTTTAAATTACAATAACATTAAATTATCAAATGGTGTTTCACGTGTTTATTTGTACGTCCCCTTTAAAGCTTCAAACACACGACACTCACACATATGCACTGTTTGATGGGTTTATTTGAGCGTCGCACATTGGGTTGAAATGTGTGCAAAGTGGCGCTTAATTTAAATTTTAGAATTAATTTTTTGCCATAATGATTGGTATCGAATAAAACTAGATATAATTCTACATCACTATTTAAAATTTGAACCATCTAAGTTGTTTACTTCATCCGTAGTGAGCTGTCAAAGTTAGCTAATTATTGCTGTTTTCTTAAAAAGTGAAAAAATTGAAATTTGATAAAAAACGGTGCTTTTTTTTTTAATTAAAAATTAATAAAGTTAAACTTTTATGATGGAACCTTCAACTTCAGGTATTTAAGTGTATAAAAAATGATTTTGTGTTTATAAAAATATGTGTGGAAATATTTTTAATATTTAAAAAAAAAAAACTCTAAAATCGGGGTATTTTCCATATATGATGGACCAGAAGTAACAAAGTAGTAAAGTGGCAGCTTTGAAGTTGTGTTTTTAGAAAAGTATGGGATTTCTACTTGATACTACAAACAAAAAAGTTTGCCTTTTTGTTGCCCCGTTTGAAGATGTTAATAATTTTATGTAAAAAGTTTTGTTTTCAAAATTCCTTTATTTGCCATACCCACAGTGTTTTTGTTGTTACTATTGTCTTACTCTCAATGTTAGCTATTTTTGTTGTTGTTGATATTATTGTCAATATATTTTGATATTTAATAGAGATGGCTGCGTGAGTGGCGTTTGATCACCTATGTTCACGAGGGTGACCAATTTACCAGAAAAGAATAAAAATTAACACTCAATTCCGGCGAAAAACTAGGACTTTCTAATAATTTACCAAATTCACGTGATGGTTTTACATCTTATATTAATTTGCCCGTGCTGACTATCGTAATTTATAAATAATAATGTTTGCGAATAAACTGTTTTACGCGCCCGTAATTTTCGTGCTTGTTTTTATGTTTTGTTTTACAGTGGTGTTTTTTGCTGTTTTAAAATATGTAGTTTTTGTAAAGTGCGTATTGTGTTTTGCATTAAATAAAGTAATCGGTATAAGGGAATTGGAAAACCGATTAAACAGTTAAATTAAATAAGAACAAATTTAATATTTTTAGGAATAAGCCCCAAAACTATTTCTATATCGCGCCTAGAACTATTCAACTTTATGAGAAATACCGCTTTAAATGATTGGAAGGATAAAATCAATTTTCTTAAAATGAAAACCATTAAGCGTATAAACCCCAGCAATATGAGTTTTTTCAACGAAACGTTTGATAATTTTATTAAACAGTTTAAATCTCGATATAGTAAATGGAAAAGGTACCATGATCGTTTTTTGGAATTAAATACTGAATGGCTAAATGCTTCTATCTCATTTTTCCTCCACCAAATAAACGAGTTCGCAAGGAACTTTCATTCGAAGATTGCAGTGAGAAAACTAAATCCAAGAAAAGTAGAAGCAAATGAGATAGTATTTCATTGCCAGTTTTGACTCATGCTACACAAATGAGTTTAAGAGCTTCTGGAAATGTTGAGGCAGCAAAGCTAGTTAAAGAAATAACAACGTCAACTCCTACAAGGGCTGCAAAATATAGAAAAAGCTTTAAGCAGGCTAAACCAAAACAACTAATTGCAGAACAAGCACTTAGCGTTTTAATAGAAGCAAAATAAACTCGACATAGTTGTAATATTATAAGAAAGGTGGCTCCGGAAAAATTTCCTTCGTATACTAAAGTTCAACAAGCAAAACAAAGGTGTTATCCCAAACGAGATCAAGTTAAATTTTGCGAAACTTCAGCACAAGTTAGTCTTCAAGGACTTTTAAATCACACGGTTGAAAGACTAGTTATACTGCCAAAATGTTATGATATTTTAACAGAAAAAAATTATCAAACTTAACCTTGTTTTCAAAGTGGGGTTTTGATGGAAGCTCCGGACATAGTTCGTACAAACAGGCTTTTTATAGTTCTAATGCAAGCAACTCTTCAGTGTTTATAACATCCATCGTACCATTTAAACTTGTTAGTGGAAATGAAGTAGTTTGGAAAAATCCTCGTCCTTCATCAACAAGATTTTGTAGGCCTTTAAAGATAGAATACACCAAAGAAACAACAAGTGTATCTAATTTAGAAAAAATTAGGGTCGAGGATGACAAAAAAAAAATGTTGAAGAAACGTTAGTTTTAGTTGGAGAAAATTCCTTAAAGGTTCATCACGATTTGTTTTTAGTAATGATAGATGGAAAAGTGTGCAACGCAATAACGGGTACGAATTCCACGCAAAAGTGTTATGTATGTGGCGCTATAAGTAAGATGTTCAACTCAGTTGACAGCATGATTGTTAGGGAAGAACAGATACTTTAGAGTTTGGGCTATCAATACTACACGGGTGGGTTCGATTTTTTGAGTGCCTTCTCCACTTATCGTATAAAATTCCAATTAAAAATGCAAGCACGATCAAATGAGGACAAAAAAATTGTTGCTGAAACAAAACTACAAATTCAGAAAGTTTCGTGAAAGAACAGGTTTAATTGTTGACCAGCCAAAGCCGGGCTTTGGTAACTCTAACGATGGAAACATCGCTAGATGTTTTTTTAAAAATGCTGAAATATCAGCTGAAATATCAGCTGAAATAACAGAAGTAGACCTAACACTAATTAAAAAATGCACACAATACTAATTGTTGTTTCATGTGGTCACGAGATTAATTTGGAAAGTTTTCGTAATTTCGCTCACAACACAGCAAAGTACTTTGTTGAAATATATCCCTGGTTTTGCATGCCTCCCACATTACATAAATTTTTAATTCACGGCCCGGAAATAGTACAACACGCGCTTTTACCAATAGGAGAATTATCAGAAGTAGCTCAAGAAGCAAGGAATAAAGACTTTAAAAACTACAGAGAGCACTTTGCTCGAAAATGCAGCCGGGAGAAGTCGAATGAAGATATTTTTAATAGATTTCTATTAAGTTCAGACCCATTTATATCGAGAAAATTTATCGAAGTCAGAATTAGATCTATTAATATTACCAAAAATTTCTCAAGAAAATCGTGATGATGACAACAATGAGAGTGATAATAATGATGATGGTGATGATGATGATAGTGATGATGATGATGATAATGATGATAATGATGATGATGATAATGATGATAATAATGATGATGATGATACAGATGACAGTAATTGTAATGATGATAAAGACTATGATAGTTCAAGTGATGAATAAGAAATAGAGAATATTCAAATAAATTACTTTAATTAAATAAAAAAAAAAATAAAAAAATCCATTAAAAAACGTTAGATTTTTGTTTTTTCCTAATTAGGGTATTGTTAATACAAAAAAAAATATTATCTCGTTAATTGCACCCTTCCTTGAATTAATCTCCATTTTAGGTATAATCGAACCCACTGTGCGCCGCCAGCCGCCTTTATCTTCATTCACAATAATAATAAACAATAAAAGTGTTAGTTTGTGAATTGGCTAAGTTGAAAAATAAAGCTGCCTAGAAATTGCACTCGAATTTCGAGCGCTAGAATCTGCTAGTATATAATTAAACCCTTATAATTCATGTTGTGTTAATTATAAAAATTCTCAAATGTTTCTAAAATAATAAATTCACTTTAGGGCAATTCCATAAAAATGTCAACTTTTATGAAAAAAAATATTTTTTCATTTATATGAAGTAAGTTTAAAAATATATTAAAATATGTTCCAAGTTACGTAATGTAATTCCTTACAAGCATTCTAAATAATAAAATAAATATAAAATTTATTTGTTTACTCAATTTTCTTTTAATACATGTTTAAGAAACTTTAGTCATTCCGTCACAGTCATTCCATCACGGCAAATGACAGTTAATACATTCGATACTATTACAGGCCGGTTGCTCTAAATTATAATTTTATATTGCTTATATATCATATGTAAAATATGCATTAGTTTAAAATCTGACTTGCTTCTTAATTTACAAAAGTTCCCAGGTTTTAATACCAGGACAGAGTCATGGTAGTAAAAATGTCATTCCGTCACACAATGAGAAATTACTCAAAAATAAAAGAATAAAATAGTGTAGAAATTGTTTCTGAGTTTTTTTTAAATCTCTTAATCATTAACAATCATTTCCAAACTGACGGATGAATTTTCATTTCAAAATAGCTTTGTAGAATAGCCTTAACTTCAATTCTACAACTCAAAATGTCATTCCGTCACATATGGAATTGCCCTTTATATATAAATAAAAACTAACCCACATTACATAATATATTATTATATTATATTAAATTATTATACACTATTGTACTATTATACTATTATACTATTATATTATTATACTTTCTTTCCTTGTAAATTAAGTTTACCGTCATGCAATTTAATAATTAATTGACTGAAAATGAAACATGTCCAGAAAAATATTTATGTCAAAAATTTCAAATCGTTAAAATTTCGAAAAACCACTGAAACTCGGCTTGAGTAATTCCACTTAATGTTGAGCAGCGACTTTTGGCCAAATTCAGCCAGAACTATGTCCGTCACATGCACTGTGTAGTGAATGGCTACAATCGTTTTTCTAAGCTCTGGGGTATAATAGTCGCCTTCGTTATCGAAGTAAAATACTAACAATAATTTTACTCTGTCACAGTTAACGAATTATGGCTCCTGGCTCGTAATAAAAGTGAAACGAGGTCTAAGTTTCCCCGTCTTTTTAATTAATGTGCCAAAATATGGAATTTCGATTGATTTTACTCGATATCGAATGCGGCGATTTGCCCCCCTGCTTTATATAAATTGTTGACGTCGTAAAACCATTTAAATGTAAAACGTGAATAATTGAAAAGTTATCTATAAAATAAAGAATGCCAACCATAGTGCATTGTAGTTAACTTTTGCTATCAAATAGGGATTGTGTGTAGTAGGAACAAGTTTAAGAATCATTTTTCTTCTAAAATTTTATGCCCCTCATATTGTATGTGATTAAAAATTTTCACTCACCTTTGTTAACTTTATTTTCCATATATTTCTTGCGATATCAGCATAATGTGGAATATATTATAACAATATTGTAAAAGTTGTTTGTGCGTAGAAAACATAAACGCAACTTGTTCCTTGTTTGATATTGGAATTGATGTTTTCTCTTTGCTGCTGCTATTCTTCAAATATATTTATTGTTAAATTTGGAAAACTTGACAGCTGTATTAAAGATAAAATGAAATATATACATTACTTAATTTGTCTCCGTTTGTAATATTGTTTTAATAAGAAATTGTGTTAAATTGAGTTGATATGCACATTAGGATGGAGCGACATATAATTGCTCGAATTTTAATTGGACAATAAGCGTGGTCCTACGTTATATGGACATTTTTTACATGGCGATTTTGAGGAGTGTTGGGATCCAGTTTGTCTCCTTTCTATATATAACTAATATATGTAAAGTTTTGGGACAATCGGAAAAAGCACAGTAGCGTCGGAAATCGATTGAAAATTTCAAGTATGTTTATTTTGGGGAAAATACGATTTACAGCTTTTGGGAAAATTTCGTTCTACAGTTTAATCTTTTCGACACGTTGTTATATGAAATAGCATATGCCCCAGACAACGTTCTCTTTAAGCTGCGCGCATGCGCAATCGCGCATAAAAAATAATTTGTTGCTCACAGCATTCCATGCTGCGCGCATAACAAAATTGCGCACATAAGAAAATTGCGCACATAAGAAAATTGCCCCCGATTTTTTTTTTTTTTTTTAACAAATGACCGTTTTTTTTAAAATAATTTTTAATAATTAGTTCCTTATTGTTCGGTTTGAGATCAATACATTTTCTAATAACAGAAAAGATAATTTTGCAATGTAAGAGAAATATGGAAAAAAAATTTAAGACAGCGCAAGATGGAGTAGCTATTTTCGAACAACGCGACTTGTTCATTTTCAGCATCCTTCTGCCTATTACATCAACTCATGCTTAATCAACTATTTAGCTCAAGTATTTGGAAGAAAAGAACAAAAGAAATGTTTTTTCTTTCTACGAGAGTTAGCACGAACAAGCTGAGTTTTTCCAATTTTTAGCTTTCTCTACATATACCACAGCTAACAATTACATGTCTCGTAATGTTAGAAACTATTTTTGTTTTTGCCCTTAGCCTCTAGACGGAACTGTAATGGCATGTGAAAATCGTAACAGACTCACAACTGCATTGTACCTTATGTTTTATATGTAAAAATGAGTCTACCTGGATCGATATTAAAAATTATTTTAGTTTTTTGTGTATTATGTTTTGTATGTTAATAATTTTTAATACCGATCCAAGTAAGCTTATTTTTATATTGTTAATTGCTATTATAAAGCAATATATTTAGTATATTTCGAACATCAACCGAATAAATTTCATATTTTTTTTTACGAATTTTATACTGTGCTGTGCAGAGGAGTTGTAAATGGTATATGTGTTAATATTTACTATTGTTGATTTTTTTTTAAATGCCCTAAAGAATCTCCTCAAGTCAACCAGCGTCAACATCCAAGAACGTACCAAGTGATACTAGATTATATATTCGAACTCAATGAAGAAGAAAGTACAATTAAGTGCAAATTTTGCACCGAAGCGAAGGAAGATGGAGATATTTCCATTGGGAAAAAGTGGGATGATTGGAAATTGGATTATCTGAAACGTCATCTAAATCACAAAACACACATTGAAGCGGTTCAAATTCTTACAGCTCGTAGATGTGGTGGATTAGTTCGTCTGAGACTCCTTAAGACCGTGATGTACGAATAGAAAATGCTGGAAGACAAAAGGCAAATCCATAAATGGTTAAAGTTTTAATTGACAACGTAATTTTGGCAATAAAATTGAACACTTCAATGAATTCTGTGCAGGAAATAAATAGCCACGTACCAAAATACGTTCAAACTCCTGAAAGTTGGCGTAGCAAAAATTATGACTTTAAATTCGTGGAATGCATAACCCAAGTGGTTCAGAATGAAGATTTTGATGCTATTAGAAAATCACAATATCATTGCTTAATATTTGATGAGAGCACAGATATTTCTGTTCATAAAATGCTTATAATTTACATAAAATTCAGAACAAACTTTGATTACAACACCTCTTTTGCAACTATAATTCAGTTAAGTGCTTGCGATGCTTTATCAATTGTGGCAGCTACCCAAAAATTCTACTCTGATTTTAAGTTGGCTATGGATAAAATGGTAATGATGACATCGGACGGAGCTGCGGTTATGTTGGGTAGTTATAATAGAGTATCAAAGATACTACAATGTTCAGTAGATTTACACAATGTTCAGTAGGTCATCTGTGAAAAAAGGCTAATTTCAAGATTTAGCTGCAGTAATGGAATGCGATGTTTTCAGTTTTAGACCTCTCAAAGAGGTAAGGTGGCTTCCACGGGACTTTCCTTTGATTCCATTTACTCGAAATTATGATGTTTTGATTGAGTTCTACAAAGGTGAAGTTGAAAATTCAAATGATCCAATCTCTAAATATTGTGTTAAGGCTCTTACTAATTCTTTGAACCGATTAGCTTTAGCAGTGCTAAATGATATTTTAACTGAATTAGCTAAAATGAGCAAATTTTTTCAAAAAAGCCTGCTTTCTCCTATCGAAGCTCATCAACACGTAAAATCCGTAATTAAAAAGATTCGGAGCCTGTATCTTGGAGAAACTATTTTTTGGAGCGAAGAAGCAATGAAACTTCTCAACGCAAGCGATAATACTCAAGGTTCAGAAAATACACACACGAAACACACAATGTTGTGTTTTAAAGCAGCCAACAGATATCTTTATTTTCATATCAATTATGTTTGTTTTTAAATTGTCTTCGGTGCCCAACACAATCATGACTGTGTTCGTTTTAATATTTCGTTATTTACACGAACATTTTTGTATCACGTATTTTTTGTTTCGATCACACATAAACCACACATATAAGAGTGTTGCTTTATTTGAAGTTCGTGTTCTGGTACGTGTACTGAAAAAAAAACAGAACATGTACAATAAACAGGTTCGAGTTCAGTTATATTTTAAGTCGTGTTCTGGCTCGTGTATAAGAAAAAACAGAACATGTACAATAAACAAATTCGAGTTCAGTTATATTTTAAGTCGTGTTCAGGCTCGTGTACTAAGAAAAAATAGAACATGTACAATAAACAGGTTCGAGTTCAGTTATATTTTAAGTCATGTTCTGGCTCGTGTACTAAGAAAAAATAGAACATGTACAATAAACAGGTTCGAGTTCAGTTATATTTTAAATTCGTGTTCTGGTTCGTGTACTGCGAAAAATTGAAACATCAATTCGCGATCTGATACACCCCGAAAAAACGACGACAATTGTTTCAACCAAATTTATTAAAATTTTATTGACCCTTTTTTATGACTTACGTTGCAAATTGTTTACAATTGTCAAATATTTTAAAATTTTATTGGCCATTTTTTTGCGATTTACGTTGAAATTATTTACAATTGTTTTTATTGACTGGTTTTTATTTTAATAAAAGATGGTAATAAAATACTTAAGACACAAAAACTGCATTCTGCACTTAAATCTTTCTTACAAGTTTCAATCAGACATGTAAATTTTTTCGTTTCGCTATTAAAAGTTGCGTATTTTTTATAGCAAAACTTATTTCTGTTATTGCTTTCCAATTTTTTTAATTTTCACAAAATACTTGCAATTTACACAATAACACAGTACACTTATAGATCACGATCTAATGAAAACTGAACCACTTTTAATGAATAAATGACACACGCACTCGCTATTTATTGCAAAATCAATTGCGTGAAATTGTAACACTTGCAAGCAATTGTAACATAAGTCATAAAAAAGGGACAATAAAATATGAAAATATTTTTTTGGGTTTTTTTTATTGACACTCATTGAGTTTTTACGCAAAACATCACAAAAAATCATTGAGAAAAGGATTGTGCATTGACACTAATTGGTTCGCAAATTAAGGGTGGGTACTTGTGTTTTTTATGATGCAAAATTTGTTTGTGTCTAAAGTTATTTGTTACCAAAAAAAAAAAAAATGTTTGCAAAAGATCCTGGGTTTTTCGTCTATGACACTAATTGATTGCGAAAAAAGGGATGGGTAATGTAAAAAACCTAACAACGAACAAGTGTAACTTTTATGATGCTAAATAGGTTTTGTGTCTTAAGTATTTTATTACCATCTTTTATTAAAAACCAATCAATAAAAACAATTGTAAATAATTTCAACGTAAATCACGAAAAAATGGCCAATAAAATTTTAAAATATTTTACAATTGTAAACAATTTACAATGTAAGTCATAAAAAAGGGTTAATAAAATTATAATAAATTTGGTTGAAACAATTGTCGTCGTTTTTTCGGGGTGTATCAGATCGCGAATTGATGTTTCAATTTTTCGCAGTACACGAACCAGAACACGAATTTAAAATATAACTGAACTCGAACCTGTTTATTGTACATGTTCTATTTTTTCTTAGTACACGAGCCAGAACATGACTTAAAATATAACTGAACTCGAACCTGTTTATTGTACATGTTCTATTTTTTCTTAGTACACGAGCCAGAACACGACTTAAAATATAACTGAACTCGAACCTGTTTATTGTACATGTTGTGTTTTTTCTTACTACACGAGCCACAACACGACTTAAAATATAACTGAACTCGAACCTGTTTATTGTACATGTTCTGTGTTTTTTTTCATTACACATACCAGAACATGAACTTCAAATAAAGCAACACTCAAAAATGTGTGCTTTATGTGTGATTGAAACAAAGTAACGGGTGATTTTTTTGAGGTTAGGATTTTCATGCATTAGTATTTGACAGATCACGTGGGATTTCAGACATGGTGTCAAAGAGAAAGATGCTCAGTATGCTTTGACATTTCATCATGAATAGACTTACTAACGAGCAACGCTTGCAAATCATTGAATTTTATTACCAAAATCAGTGTTCGGTTCGAAATGTGTTTCGCGCTTTACGTCCGATTTATGGTCTACATAATCGACCAAGTGAGCAAACAATTAATGCGATTGTGACCAAGTTTCGCACTCAGTTTACTTTATTGGACATTAAACCAACCACACGAATGCGTACAGTGCGTACAGAAGAGAATATTGCGTCTGTTTCTGAGAGTGTTACTGAAGACCGTGAAATGTCGATTCGTCGCCGTTCGCAGCAATTGGGTTTGTGTTATTCGACCACATGGAAGATTTTACGCAAAGATCTTGGTGTAAAACCGTATAAAATACAGCTCGTGCAAGAACTGAAGCCGAACGATCTGCCACAACGTCTAATTTTCAGTGAATGGGCCCTAGAAAAGTTGGCAGAAAATCCGCTTTTTTATCGACAAATTTTGTTCAGCGATGAGGCTCATTTCTGGTTGAATGGCTTCGTAAATAAGCAAAATTGCCGTATTTGGAGTGAAGAGCAACCAGAAGCCGTTCAAGAACTGCCCATGCATCCCGAAAAATGCACTGTTTGGTGTGGTTTGTACGCTGGTGGAATCATTGGACCGTATTTTTTCAAAGATGCTGTTGGACGCAACGTTACGGTGAATGGCGATCGCTATCGTTCGATGCTAACAAACTTTTTGTTGCCAAAAATGGAAGAACTGAACTTGGTTGACATGTGGTTTCAACAAGATGGCGCTACATGCCACACAGCTCGCGATTCTATGGCCATTTTGAGGGAAAACTTCGGAGAACAATTCATCTCAAGAAATGGACCGGTAAGTTGGCCACCAAGATCATGCGATTTGACGCCTTTAGACTATTTTTTGTGGGGCTACGTCAAGTCTAAAGTCTACAGAAATAAGCCAGCAACTATTCCAGCTTTGGAAGACAACATTTCCGAAGAAATTCGGGCTATTCCGGCCGAAATGCTCGAAAAAGTTGCCCAAAATTGGACTTTCCGAATGGACCACCTAAGACGCAGCCGCGGTCAACATTTAAATGAAATTATCTTCAAAAAGTAAATGTCATGGACCAATCTAACGTTTCAAATAAAGAACCGATGAGATTTTGCAAATTTTATGCGTTTTTTTTTTTTAAAAAGTTATCAAGCTCTTAAAAAATCACCCGTTATGTGATACAAAAATGTTCGTGTAAATAACGAAATGTTAAAACGAACACAGTCATGGTTGTGTTGGGCACCGTAGAAAATTTAGAAACGCACATAATTGATATGAAAATAAAGATATGTGTTGGCTGCTTTTGAACAGAACATTGTGTGTTTCGTGTGTGTATTTTCTGAACCTTGAAAAATAATAAAGATCGACGTGGTAATTAATCTAAAATGTAATTTCTTTTTCTAATAATAAAAAAATTCTTATAAAAATAAAAAGTCTTAATTTACCAAAACAAAATTTTCTCTTGCGTACAATGTGGTTACATTTGCGCAGCGTTCGAAAAAATAAGACGGAACGTTGGCTCCAGACCACTTTTGTAACCAAAAAAAAAAAAAAAACACTAGGTCATGAAATTTTATGGGACTTTTTTCAACTTTGAGAAATTGATTAAAGCTTGCGGTCATTTGTGGCGCCAAGTTCAAATTGTTATAACGATGAAATAAAACATTTCAAAGTTGAAAACTGCTTAACTTCTGATACAAAATATTTAGAAAGAGTGTATTTAGTGATATTTCACAAAAAATTAAATTTACTCGAAGTCTGCAGAAAAAATCCTTATAAAAGGTCGTTCGACTTGACACCTGTCGATTATTTCTAGTGGGGTTTACGTTAAGTCACTGGTTTATGCTGATGCACCAGCACTAATTGACGCCTTGGAGGCCAAGAATGTTCGTGTTATTCGTGACATATCGCCAGCATAGTGGCCCAAAATTGGACGTCCAGAATACGCTTCGTCAGCCGCAGTGGCTATATGCCCGAAATCATTTTCAAATGTTAATGTCACGTATTAAGTTTGCGAATAAAAAAATTGCTTTGTGAAAAATTTAATTTTGTGTGTAATTTTTTTTCCAATTTCAAGTTCGATCGAGCTTTTAAGCTCTTAAATGTGTTTTTCCCTTTAGAATATAATGATTTTGAAATATTTGAAATTATGACTATTGTTTAATTTTTACTTTATATTTATACTTCTAAATAACCTGAAGATGAACTCGAATCGGCTTAAAACTTTACTTATACACCCCCTGTTCTGACTTTCACAATCGCATGAAATAAAACGCTTCAGCACATTTACATGTTCTAATTTTGACTACTGCATCCTTTCAACTCGTTTTTATTTCATCAGAAAAATCTTAATAATAAATTGTTAGTTTTTCTAATAAATAATTGCCTAGGGATGAGAAAGACATTTGGTACGTTTTTAAAATTTTTTTTTTTTTTTACCAAAATTAATATAATTTTCCAAATATTTATGTATATTAAGAAAAAAGTGCTTTAAAATTATATATTTTCATATAAAAAAAAGAACTTTGATCAAGGAAGTTTAAAGAACAACTCATGAGCAAATCATCAAGCAAAACATTAATTATTTAAACTTAAAATGACTGAATAGCAGAACATGAATTATTGAATAATGTGATTTCAAAAAAATGCGTGGATTAAAGCATACCCGTTGATATTTTTATATCTATTTGAACAGATGCCGCTTGGAGTCGAAGTAAAATTAAAAAGAATAAAATCCCATATAACGTCACTCGAGCATAATACACATAAATAACATTTACACAAATACTTCCTTCAACGTTATATACACTGAAAATAATCAAGACAATATTTTATACTACTATTTTGTAGAATACAAAAAAATTTCTTTTATTTTATAAATTTAAATTTCAAAGTGTTTTGAATCTTTCGTAGCTCCACTTTTCGTTAAATACATTTTTAAAATTTTATTTTACGAAAAATAGAATTGTTCACGGTGGTTCATTTTTATGAAACTAACGAAACATTTCGCAGTAAAATTAAATAAAAAAAATTGGTTTATTTTATGAAATTAAAAAATTAAACACAACTGAAAGTCTATGAATCTAAAAAAATCTTTTAAAACAGCTTTATGAATTAACTCTAAATATTGTTTTAAAATACTTTTTTGTTTTAAATACGCTAAAATTTTAATAAAATAATGCATAGATGTAGTAAAGTGTTCTATAAGATATTAAAAACTTTTCATATATACCTTCATATATTCCGTATACACTTTCTAGAAAAAATATGCCTACAAGCCCATTTAAAACTGCTGAAGTTCAAACAATATGTGTATATATGTTTTAGTTTATATAGTGATACAGTTTTTTTTTTAATAAAATTACTATAAAGTTTATTTAATTTTAAGCTTTTTCAATTTTTTTAAATTTTTTAAACAATTAATACAAATTTAAAACTACAGTGAACATTGGAAAACGTGAACGCCCCAAAACGTGAACTACCCCAAAACGTGAACACTGTATTTTTTACATTGACTTCTCTAAAACGTGAATAAATCTAAAAGCTCTACAACGTGAACAGAAATTTTTTTAACATTTCTACATAAAAATTCACTGAATTAATTTTTAAGAATTCGGGGAATCCCATAACATTGACAATGCGTAGTATGTATTTGGTACCACACGTGTGTGTACGTATTGCTATCATTCCTCATGCAGTTGCTGTTTTTCTCTTGCATCATTTGGGTTGTTCAACGTCTTATTTTCTGTTTAAAAATATGTTCAAAAAAAGTTAAGGTTTTAACATTAAACGAATAAGCAGAAATTTTGGAAAGCTTTAAAAAGGAGTAAGTGTGACAAACTTATCAAAAAAAAAAATATGGTGTCGCTAAGTCAACAATCTGTAGTATTAAAAAGAAAAAAGATTTAATTTTGAAGTGTGTTAATAATACATGTTCTGGACCAGGAAAAAGATAGATTCAAGATCATCAGAGCTGCCAAAAATGAAAAAATGTCTTTACAAGTGGTTTATTCGAATGCGAAATAAAAATTGGCCTGTAAGCGGACTAATTCTAAAAGAAAAAGCTAAAGAGTTCCATTCAACTATAAAGGAAAATGAAGGTGGGTATTTGTCAAGTGGTGGATGGTTAATTGGTTTTAAAAAAAATATGGCATTCGACTTCTCAAACTAACTGGTGAGAAGCTACATCACAGCCTCATTTATCTGAGCCATTTAAATTAAAACTAAAAGAAAAAATTGAAGTAATAGGACTGTTAAAAGATCAGTTTTACAATTCAGATGAGTCTGGTTTGTTCTGGAAACTTTTCAATACTTCAATTTTCATGGAGTGGTTCCACCTTTTACCACAGGTAAACATTTTACTTATCCAACTCAAACATAAATGTTTTTAAAATTTTGGCTTATTTTTAGGTTAAAGCTTTTCTAAGTCAAAAAAAAAACTTGCCCCATAAGGCTCTCCTATTATTAGATAATGAGCCATCTCATCCTAGTGAAAGTGAACTAAAATCGGAAGATGGGAATATAATCGCTATATTCATGCCGCCTAATGTAACTCAGTTGATCCAACCTATGGATCATAATGGCATAAAAATAACGACACTGTACTACAGAAACAGATTGCTAGCATCGATTGCAGCAAAGGACTCTAATCCTATTGAGTGCATGAAACGCTTGACTTTGAAAGAAGCTGTTATTCGCTTAGAAGACTTATGGAATAGAGTCAGCGCAGAGATTTTAGCTAAATGTTGGGCCAATATTCTAAGTGTCTTAGTAAATGAGGCGGATGGCGAGGCAATATTCCATTTAGTGTTTTAAAGAAAAGTGGGACACAGAGCTTAAGCCATTGATAACATCTACAGTACTACTTCTTCAAAGTTTGACTCCTCAGGTATGTTATAGATTTCATTAAACTTTAATCAAATTACCAGCTTCAGATTAAACTGCAGATTGACTATCCGTTATCAGTTGTTGATGAATGGAATGAAGACAATTTTGAATTTGACCCGTCTCAGAACCGCAACATGAACAAGACCAAGAGGAAGACGACGATACCTATGTTGAGAAAAATGACGTTCCAAGAGTTAGCGCAACTGAAGCAGTTGAAATATTTAACAAGGCTTTGGAATGGTGTGCAGATGAAGGCTTTGACCAAAGCGACATAAACGTACTTAGACGTTTAGAACAGAAAAAAATTACAGATATTTTCGTTAAATAAACCTTTCATTTTTAAATCGTACTAATGTAAGAAAGAAATTAATATGTCTAAATATGTAAAAATATTACTAAGAGCAGCAAGACAATGCGGTACGAATACAATTTTAATCATAAAATGTTACATTCTATAATATGAACACCCTCGGTATTAATTTGTTCACGTTTTCAAATACTCACTGTACTTGACATTTTACCAGAAAAAGTATGCATACAAAAATAAAACAGTTAAAATAAGTTAAAAATTAAAAAAAAAAAAAAAACATGGGAGAAAATTATAGTCGGTCTAGACCGACTACACAACCCTTTCTTTTAGGTCCGACTAATTAGATATAGAAAAGCTTAAAACAAATGTGAGTGGCATTGGTATTAATTTGTTTGCCTTCGGAAATGAAAAAGCTCACATCGGATGCTATATTTATATGGGGACTGTGTTGAAAAATGGACCGATGCCGACCATATTTAGTAAGGTCACTTATTGTTTGCAAAAACATATAAAAACCAAATTTGAGAAAAATCTGTACATTATTTTTGTTTTTTGATACATTTTAGTGAAAAAAATCTTAAATCTTATTGAAAATTGTGCAATAAGATTTACTGATAAATGGATATAATAAACATACGCAAACAATTTGACAGAGATCTATATGATAATTTGTATATTATAGTAATTTAAGTCGATCACATAGGGGTCATTTGTAAAGGGATTAGGTCTGAACAGGAACCGATTTTCATCAATTTCAATAGCGTTCATCCTATGACCGATAGAATATAATATTCAAAATTTCATCAAAATATATTCATATTTGCGACCTGTTATTTGATAACAAGGTATACATGGACATCGACTAGGAAAGTGATTCTGAGGTATAATAAAAAAAGGGTAGGTAAAATACTTTTGGTAGTTACAACCACCAGCACAAAGTCATTACACCCTGACCACATAGTGGTATATGGTATAAAAAAATCATACGAGTCTGATCACAGGGGAGATGTGTAAACATCTGGTAATTTAAGATTTTTTATGGCACTTTTTTAAAATTAAACAGAAAGCGTCATCTATGTATCACTTATAACAATCAACTATAGGGGCTCTGCTTATTTAAAAATAATTATTATTTATTTTGTCAACGGGTTCATTTTTAATTTTTCGTTTTTGAATTTTCATTTTTCATTTTCTATTTTTTATATTTAATTTTTTATTTTTCATTTTTTAATTTTTTCATGTTTCATTTTTTATTTTTTATTTTTCTTTTCTAATTCCTAATTTTTAATTTTTCATGTTTCATTTTTTATTTTTCATTATTAATTTTTTATTTTTCATTTTTCATTTTTCGTTTTTTATTTCTCATTTTTCATTTTTCATTTTTTATTTTTCATTTTTCATTTTCGATTTTTCATTTTTCATTTTTCATTTTTTATTTTTTATTTTTTATTTTACATTTTTTATTTTGCATTTTTTATTTTTCATTTTTATTTTTCATTTTTCATTTATCGTTTTTAGTTTTTCGTTTTTCATTTTTTATTTTTCATTTTTAATTTTTCATTTTTGATTTTTCGCTTTTCGTTTTTAATTTTTAATTTTTTATTTTTCATTTTTTACTTTTTAATTTTTACTTTTTTCACCAATACAATCATAAGTCACACCGATTTTGTCTTTTTGTGATTGTATTGTGAAATAGAAATTAACCCCCTGGTGAGATATTCCTTGCGATGAAGATCTTCTGATAAGCACTTCTTTTGAGGATATGTGGTGCAGACGATCTTTCTCTCCAGCAAAGCTCACATATCGCACCTGTACCTCTAAAGTGAGTCAACTCAAAATTTTTCAACTTTCACTTTTTGCAAGAAAACGTTACACAGGGGTCACATCTATCCACTGTAAAAATCTTACATCGATTTTTCTAGTCTCTCGCAAAAAAATGCAGTTGTAACCCTCTTTGTATTATAAGAATTCTTTAGAATCGACTAAAAAGACATATTTTGAGTTCCACCCAAAAAAATTGTTAAAGTTGATGATCACTGAATAAATCGCAAAAACAATTACTGTTGTATACTTATTATTCGCAATTCTTTACAATGAAACAACTGTTTTTAAATTTTATAGTATATATTTAAAAAAAAAAAACCGTTTTTTGCCTCTACTGAAAATTTTTAAAATTTGAGTTGACTCGCTTTAGAGGTACAGGTGCGATATGTTCGGGGATTGTGACGGCGATTATAACTGATTTTTGGTGTTATAAAGCAACCAAAGCTTAAAATTGTGGACCGTATTTTTTATCGTTGTCTTGTTGAAACCAAAATGTCCATGTAAAGTCTTTGGTCCATAATCGATGCGATTAAAACCGAATTACCCTCCCCATTGGCTGCCATACAACAGACGACCACAACACTACCACCACCGCACAGTGGTCAATTTCGCGAGATAGCGGTCAAAACTCTAACTTTTGACCGGATTGGTATTTTTTACGCAATTTGTTTTGTTCAATAGGAGGGACTTTAGGTTTCAATTTGCGTGTTCAAACGTAAAAATCGACTGATAGGAACGTAAGTAATTTGGAGTTAAAAATGCATTTTAATTTTTTGTTGAGTTTCCATGTAAAAGTTGAATATTTTGACATTTTAAATAGGTATTTTTTTTATAATTTCTTATTTTCTTCAATCGTATTTTACAACCAATACTTATTTATTATTCCTAAACTTAATTTTGGTCAGAAAATGCCAACATTTGGCCCCTGACATTTATTTAGTCTCAATATTCACAGGGGCCAAAGGTTGGTTTTTTTTGGAAGAAAGCTAATTCTTGTGAGGATTAAACTGAAAAATAACACTGAAATTCCCAACAATATCAATACCATTTGGATATATTATATACAGAACACAGCATCGATAAAATTTTATGTAAACTTTTACTATTGATTTAAAGTGCACATATATTTTATTTAAATGTATTAATAAAAATTTATACTAAAATTAGAAACAAATTATAATCTTTAAACTAGTATTAATTAAACAATATTAGTAAAAATTTCTCCAAATAGCTTTGATTTTCATTTTGCAGTAGTTGTTTAGCTTCTTCATCTAACTCTAATGAGGTTGATTTCCATTTTTTGTCGAATACTGGTCATATATGGGTCTGATGTGCACAACAAAATATTAATAAGATCTTGATTAGTACAATATCTGGAAATTTTTCTTGTATTGTGCTCGCGAAAGAATCTGTAGTCTTTGTTCCTTTTTTCTTGGGCTTCTTCTGAGAGATCTCCAATTGGAAGCATATTGTGCTGAATTATTTGTTCCCCATGGAACAAAATTTTGTGAACTGTGGTTGGCATATGTCTCCAAGAATATTTTTGGTTATAAAGGGTTGCTGTCTCATTAGCATCCTGACCAAATTTTTTTGCATCTATCTTTTTGCTACATGCTATAACTTGTAATATGATTTGGAATCGTCGTATTAAATCATAATCTACTCCAGTTATAGAAGCTGCAGTTTCTGGATCGGAAAAAAATCTCCTTGCTGTGTTTCCATCATTAGAATTTCCTTCTCTTTGCTTTGGCTGGTCAATTATAAGGCCTATCTCACGGTATTTTTCTTGAATATCTTTTTTTTTTTGCTTTCTTTTTTCCAAATTTTCTTTGTTGTTTCTCACTGTTTCGCCTAACGGGCAAAATTCCAAATCGTATCCCAATTTAAGAATATGCTCCATAAAACGAATTCTAGCAAGAAGAGGTGACATTCCCAATTCATATGCTTCATTAAAACTATCGTCTTGTGTTGGTGGTTGGCTCAATGTCTTTAATAATCGTTCTGCAGTGTGTTCAAGAAGATCCTGCAATTTTATTTCTGCTGAACTTGAAGTTACACTAATAGCAGTTGGTGAAGGTAAGCAACCTTTTTTGGCAGAAACTATATCTCGATATGATGGAAAAATTCCACAATTTTTTTCATTGGTTCACTTCCGCAATTCTGTATATTGGTTTTTAGTCATATTCAAATCCAAAAATAGTGCAAATGGTTCTTCTGGAGTAAATTTATTTTCTTCAGTTGGTGTCGGCATACTTTCTAAAATCCTTTTTGTGCGTCTGGGGCTTGATTCCATTATTTTTTCAATGATAGCAATTTTACCCTTTTTAGTTTTCGATGGTTGAATTTGATGCAGAAATGAATCCTTTATTATTATGCTACAAGAAACTTCTTCATTGATATCTTTAAGCTTGCGTCTTCGTGATCTTTCACTACAATTATCAATTGGCTTTGCTGGTCGACCACCTTTTCCAGTTTTCGTGGTAGTTACTGATGGCTTTTTAAAAATAAGTTTATTTCTTAGCCATTCTTGGTTGCGTGAGTAAAACAATTTCTTGTTTCTGGAACATTGATTGTACCGTTTTCTTAAAGTATTTAAAAAGTTTTTTATTTTTAAGTTATGAATTTTAATTTCTTGTTTGTCGCATATTTTGAAGAATGGATTATTCATTATATGTAAAATAATGTCGTTTTCATCTTTCCGTTCAAAATATATATCAGATAGAACACTATAACTGAATTTAGCCATTGTTTAAATAATAATGCTCGAAGTTTCAACATGATCTTTTTTACCTCTTTGAAACATAATATAACAGGTAGTTGGTTTTACCAGTTATTTCCATTGGTTTTAAATTTATTTGCAATTTTCACGTATTTAAGTTGTGTAATATTAGATGGCAATAAAATCTTTTTTGCCTTTTCCAAATGAATTGCTAGATACCACATAATTTGAGAGTTAACAGGTACTGGCAATAATATAAAAGGTACTTGGTTTTACCAGTTATTTCCATTGGTTTTAAATTTATTTGCAATTTTCACGTATTTAAGTTGTGTAATATTAGATGGCAATAAAATTTTTTTACCTTTTCCAAATGAATTGCCGGATACCACATAATTTGAGAGTTCTATTGTAATTTTTGTCAAAATTTTGATACACCCTTCTATGTGGACTAGGTCCAAATATGGGCCAACTTCTAATTTCAACAGAATTATTTTTTGGGTCAATAAGAACTCTTGTACAAAATTTCATCAAAATATATGCATAATAGCCACTTTCACATACAAATAACTTCTCAAAAAATATGACGTGCATTTGTACCGAATATCTTACCTTGGGTCAGAAAAATTGCTGTAGCTCAAAAAGTGCAGTCCCGATGCATGGACATGTATATATAGGAATGTAGGGGAGAGTTAGGACTACAAAATAGTAAATTTGTGTTTTGACTCAGCTTGACACACAGGAGTTGTGCTCTATGAAGTAGGAAATTTCCGAGAAATTTGACCTTTTTAAAAAAAAAAATTTAAATTGTTCTGAAAACACTAGAGCTTCAATTTTTTTACCAGTAATAGGAAATAAGTTAAGTTACAACACAAAATTTATTTCGTCCAAAAATCTTGAAAAACAAAAAAGTTATGATCATTTAAACTTTAAAAATTAACTAAAAATATCATAAATTTACCAAATTCTGAAAAAGCAGATTTTGGACCACCCTGCTCTCAATGAAATAGTTGAAATGGAGTTCTAATTTTTTGGCTCCCGCGGTTTACTACTATCTACTTTCATATGAGTCTAATAACTTTAAAATCGGAGAACAAAAACCAAAAGGAGTTTTGGCCGCTATCTCAAAATATTGACCACAGTGCACCGTAGTTTACTGTCGGTAATAAAGTTGGTTTACCAAAAGCCTTAACGTTCCTTCTTCCCACGAGCTTTCGTCCTTTATACCAATTATACATAATTTACTATCACCATTAAAAAGCACTTGCTCCCGGATTTTCCTTTCGTCAAGGTCAATTTCATTTGTCTTTTTACCCATTGTAGAATTTGAATTTTGTCTAAAAATTTATAGAATGGCTTCAACTTACGACTACTAGCACAATTTCTCGCTTGTAAATACCATGTGAAACATGACTTTTAAATTGTGATTCCCCTTTATCACTTTTATAAGCACACTTTTTCTGCACAAATCTAAAGCAGACTTGTTTTTTTAATTCGTATTTATTTCAGAATTAAAAAATATGGAAAGAATTCTTAAAATAATACAAGAGGAATAAGAATTGTATAAAAAAAAAAACTGGGCCTTTATAAAAACTAAAACATATATTTTTCAATCTTTCAAAGTGTTGACTCGGCTTGTGCTCATAGTTTTTCCTAAGACGTAGGACAGATTTCATTTATATTACTTACAGGTTTATTTTTTTCAGTGTAGTTACATACTTTAACAATGTGATTGTACATGATTGTACATTAGTACAATACTTAGAATGTCAATTTGAATTAGTTATTTTTTCTTTTTATTTTTATTTTCTATTTGTTTTATATAAGCTTAAAATAATCTTTCGCTCTTTTCAATTCCAGCAATTTTCGTATTGTCATAATAGCTGTCGATTTAGGATTCGTATTCTTTTTTAAAATTGAAAAAAAAATCCATCAGCTTGAAAGTTATTCTTCCGTAGCGTAAGTTTCCCATACGTTGTTCTCTTTTGAAATGATTCAAATGATATATTTAGCATTAAGAAGTTTAAATAACCAAAAACCAATCACGGTAATTGTTAACCCTTTGCAAGGAAGGCAACATCAAATTTTACATCAAATGTAAACTTCATTCATATTATGAGGACAACATTGTAAAAAGGAAACAGCAACGTTTCTTGTATATTTACAACTGCGCCGTGTAAAGGTTTAAGGCTGACGCTTAAAAAAGAGTCATGTACGGCGTTTAATAAATTGCTTTCCATCTGGATATAGTCCTTGTCATATTTAAGCTATGCCGCACGCAAATTACGATGTTGAGGTTTCAGCATTTAAAGTAATTTTTTTTACTCTTGAAAATACATTAGAGACATTATTGTGGATTGATGTAAATATGCCAAATTTAAGGACAGATCAAAGTTTATCCCTTTCATCTTAACTTTAAAAAAATTTTTAAATTTAAAATTCCATGAAGGCATGAGTTTTTTTCAACATGACAACAGTACAGTCCTAATAGCAACTCACTCTTGCTATCACAAAAGAGCTCAAAATAATTCAAATGTATTGTATTAATGGCAAAAAAAAAAAATAAATAACGCCTTAATTTACCAAATTGTTCCGAAACCGAGTTCAATTTAAAATATTAGTAACCCAAATCGGAAGTCAATCAGAACTCATTCCAAAAACGTATGATTTTGAAATATGTCTTTGTTTTACTCGCACCGGTTCTGCCTTTCACATTCATAAATAAAAATGATTCCGAATAATTTCGTGTTTTCGCTTTAACATTCATAACATTTCTACACTTTTATTTTAGAGCTGAAAAAACCTTGGTGAAAGTAACATTAATATAATTTTGCGGCACTAGGAAATATCGCCCAATGAAAAATAGCAAAAAAAAAAATTACAAATGACCCAATGAAAAATGAGCGGAAAAAAATAAAACGAGCCAAAATTCAGTCAGAAATCAATTAAAATTCTGCAATACTAAATATTTATTTATATAGAAGTTTACTGAATTGGTTTTGCTTATGTAATGTATCAATAATATTAATAGGCTAGGCGATTTCTTGTGACCGTTTTTTTTTTTTTTTTTGTTCTACCGTTTTATCCCAATTTGACCAAACGAATACTATTTGAAAGGTATTTCTTTTTAGGCGTTTCGCAGATTTACAGATTTTTAAAGTTGCTACTTCCTAAAAGGTAGATCAAGTACGTGAAATCTTTTTAGCCTATGTATTTCGTCACTGTCATCCAATAGATTAATAGCTAAAACATTTGAATAATTGCTTAGTCTATCAACATATCTTTCACTAAACTTGTTGATCTCGTCTGTTATTGTCGATATTCCGAGATCATTATGTATATTGACGTTTTTAATAAACCAGAGCGCATTAGATATTAGTCGTAATGTTTTGCACCTTTGCAGAATTTCTACATTTTTGATACCTTTGCAGAATTTCTACATTTGAATTGCTAGTAGTTCCTCATAGTAGTAGTCCACATTGGCTTGAGAATAGTTTTATATAAAATAACTTTATTTTCCAGGCTTAATTCGGCCTGCAAAGCATTTTTTTGTTTTGATTTTTAAATATTCATTATTTTTGTCAATATGTTTCCTCCATGTAAGTCTTCTGTCTAGATATAACCTCAAATACTTTACATTGTTACTTGTTGGAATAGATGTTCCATTCAAAGTTATGCCTGGACAATCACCGTTCCTCAGCGTAAATGTTACATGAACGGACTTTTCCGTGTTAACTCTTTCGCAACCAACTTTTTATTTTTACCTGTTCAGAAGCTTCAATTCATCAGCATATGTTGCAATGATTAATCCATCCATTGTTGGCATATCTGATGTAAAGGTGTACTGGGCCCAATACAGTGCCCTGTGGAATACCAGATTTAATTTGACCAAAATTTGAATTACAATCGTTAACATTAACGATTGATTTAAGCAAGAGATAAAATGAAGCTGGGATCAGCTTTTTCAGTTTGTATAATAACCCAATATGCCATACTCCTTCGAAAGCTTGTTGCACGTCCAAGAACACAGCGGGACAATAAAACTTTTTTTCAAATGTATTTCTAATGACGTTGACAATCCGTGCCGTGTTTATACCTGAAACCAAGTAATCTTTGTAGAAGAAGTTTTTCAAAAATCTTGGAAAATGTTGGTAACAAACTTATTGGTCTATAGGAAGTAACACAATTTTCAGGTTTATTTATCATCATAATTTTTGCATATTTCCATTGGGATGGGTTGTAAAATTGTTTTAAGATTGAATTAAACACAGTTGTAAGGAAAACATAGCCTTTTTTAGGGAAGCATTAATTATTTAGAGTCAATATATCGTAACCTGGTGCTTTTTTTTGAGTTGAATTCTTTTATAATATTTTTTACCTCAGACGAAGTCACATGCTTGATAGGACGATCCATTTGGCATGCTACATCATGTCTATTTGATGGATTATTTAAATCAAGTGGTGTAAAAGTTTGTTCTAAGTGCTCTTTAATGGGAACCATACCTCTAAAATCATTTTCGAACCCTCCAAAATTTCGATTAAAAATTCGATTTATGTCGTATGTAAATATATTTTGATTAAATTTGGTGTGTAAGCTTCTATCGGCCATAGAACGAATGCTGTTGAAATTGGTGAAAATCGGTTCATGTTCAGACCTAGTCCCAATACAAATGACCACTATGAGCTCGACTTAAATTGCCATAATATCAAAATTATCATACAGATCACGGTCAACTTGGGTTTGTGTATGTTTATTACATCCATTTATCAGTAGTCCAAAAATAAACCCTATATGGATACCCCATATACATACTTTTATATATTATATGAAATAAATCGGTTTTTCATCGAAATTTTTGGAGGACTCGAAAATGATTTTAGAGGTATGGTTCCTTGGACAACAATACATGTTATGGCTGGCTCATAGTACCAGAATCGCGATGAGCCAATGGAGTAAAAATAATTGACCCACCCTAATATACGTATATAACATACATATACATTTGCTTAATTAGTAAGATTAATAAGAACACACAAAAAATTCGCTGTTGCAACCGAATTTGTTACCAACCGAATTTTTTTGTCCCATGTACTATCCACATTACTCTGTTGTGATTATTGAATTGTATTATCAACTCACTTAACCGTACAACGCACAGTGGACCATATTTTGAGAAGGCGGCCAAAAATCTTTTTTTTTTTTTTTTGTTACCGATTTTAAAGTTATGTTATTCATTTGAAAGTAAATACTAGTAATCCTCGGGAGCCAAAAAATTGCGACTCTATCTCAACTATATCACAGCGAACAGGGTCTTCGAAAAAGGACTTTCTCAGTATTTTGCTAAAATTAAAATTTTTTTTGTAAATTTTTATTTTTGAATGACTGTAACTTTTTTGATTTAAAAGATTTTGAAGTGAAATAAATTTTGTATAATTTTGTGGCTTCCATCATACTATTGATGTTGAAAATGAAAAATCACTGAGTCATTCCGAAATTAAAAAAAAAAAATTTTTAAAAAGGTCCAAATTTTCCGAAAATCTGCTACTTAATAGAGCATAACTCCTGCCAGTTAAAAGCAGTCAGAAAAAATCTTGCACTCTTCTATAGTCCGAACCCTCCCCTATACTCCTATACCCCATTATACACCCGCCAGTTTCCGCACGTGTGCACCAGAACAATTTTTCTGATCCAAGGTTAGATATTTTCTGCAAAATTTATGAATACAAAAGTTGTCCACTATGTGGTTATATTAAGTTTGAGGTGATGTTTGTAACTGCCAAAAATATTGGACCTTTATCCATCTTTTATTATACGGATCGATTCAAAAACACTTTCTGAGTCGATTAAACGATGTCCGTCCGTCTGAGTGTTATGAATACAAAAGTTGGTCGTACCGGTGCACCGCGGTGTATTTTTTTGTGTGTCGATAGAGTTGTCAGGAGTTGTTATCTACTTATAAAAAAGGATTGAGATATAATGCGCTTAATTGTTACAGGTACATTTACATAGGTATCTTTCAATTATTAATAGTCTGAATTAGAGTTATATAGTTTAAATACCTGACAAAATGGGAAACAATTTAAATAACAGCTAAATGGTAAAAAAACTACTATTGCGGCATAGCCCTTTAAGATATGAGCAGGTATGCTTCACCTTTTAAAACGGGTTAGGGTGTGGGTTTTTTATGCTTCTAAAAGTGGTAATAAAAGATACAAATTTTTATTTTATATAATTGCAAGAAAGAGTAGTTATAATAATGTTTCCACAATTATTATTCATTACAATTTGTGCAATGGCTAAGTACTGTTACAGAGATCTGGCAGATATTTATTTTCAACGAAATGATGTAGACGATGTAAGCAACGACTTCTTTAAGAATTGTAACCTAGAAGACATTGAAATGCACAAAGGAAAAATTACTAATTTTGCATCGAATTTGAAAAGACGGTACATTGAATGCTCTCATAGCAAGGCAAAGATGTACAAACGTTACCAAGACTGGTTAATAAAGGAACTTATTTTTGAGAGTGCATCTACAACTGCCAACGAAAGTGGAAAAAGGGTCGACCAGCAAAACCAATTGACGGATGTAGTGAAAGATCTCGAAGGCGCAAGCTGGAAAATATCAATGAAGAAATTTCTCAAAGAATTATTAAGGATTCATTTTTGCACCAAATTCAACCAACCCAAAATAAAAAAATAAAATTGAAATAATTGAAAAAATAGTAGAAGCGAGCCCAAGGCACACAAAGAGGATTTTGAAAAGCATTCCTACACCAATTGAAGATAAGAAATTTACGCCGGAAGAAGCGTTCGCCCTTCTATTTTTGGATTTGAAGTTGACCAAAAATCAATATAAGGAATTGCGGAAGCGAACCAATGAAAAGAATTGTGGGATTTTTCCAGAGTATCGAGATTTAGTTTCTGCCAAAAAAGAATGCTTACCTTCACAATCTGCTATTAGTGTCACTTGAACACCAGCAGAAATAAAATTACAAGATCTCTTTGAACATACTGCAGAACAATTGCTAAATACGCTTGATACTGATCATTTAAAAAAAATTGGTAATGGCAGCATTACTTTAATTTCTAAATGGGGATGTGATGGATCCTTTGGTTAGAAACAATACAAGCAATTTAATGCCGAAAATTCATCAGATGATAATTTATTTATGGTATCTTTCGTTCCATTGCGCTTAACAAAAAGGCATAGCGTCTTATAGCCGTGAACTAGTAGAGCAACAGAAATTGATATATGGAAAAATGAAATTCCGTCTTCAACAAAGTATTGCAGACCATTAAAGTTTGCATTCAAAAAGGAAACAAAAGATGTCATAACTGAAGAAGTTCAAAAAATAAAAGAACAAATTAAGAAACTTCAACCAGTAATATTTAAATTTGATGAACAAGACACTGAAGTACATTTTAAAATATGTCTCACAATGATTGATGCAAAAGGTGCACAAGCTTTAACTGGAACAAAGTCAACGTCAAGCTGCATTATATGCCAAAAGACATCAAGTCAATTAAGCCAACCCCCACCAGAAGACGATAGTTTTAAGGAATGTCCCCTCTTCATACTAGAATACGTTTCATGGAGCATATTCTTAAATTGGGTTATGATTTGGAATTTGGTCCGTTAGGCGAAACAGTGAGAAAAAGCAAAGAAAATGAAAAGAAAAAGAAAGCAAAAAAAAAACAAATTCAATAAAAATATCTACAGCTAGGTCTCGTAATCGACCAACCAAAACATGGGGAAGGAAACACAAATGATGGAAATACTGCAAGGAGATTTTTTTCCGATCCGGAAACTGCAGCATCTATCACAGGTGTTGATCATGAATTAATAAGACGATTCAAAATCAGATTACAAGTTCTAGCATGCAGCAGAAAGATAAATGCAAAAAAATTTGGAGAGTACGCCAATAAAACAGAAAAATACTCTTGGAGATATATGCCATCCACAGTTCATAAATTTTGTACCATGGGGAACAAATAATTCAAAACAATATGCTACCAATAGGAGATCCATCTGAAGAAGCGCAAGAAAAAAGGAACAAAGACTACAGATTCTTTCGCGAACACAACACAAGGAAAATGTCCAGATGTTGTACTAATGAAGACCTCATCACTATTTTGTTGTGCACTTCAGATCCATATATGTCCAACATTCGTCAAAAATGGAAAACTACCTCTATTGAATTAGAAGAAGAAGCTAAACAACTTCTAGAAGATGAAAATAAAGGCTATTTAGAAGAAATTTTTACTAAAATTGGTTGACTTAAAGTACTTTTTCATTACACTAACAATAAGTTAAACTTTTTTTATATAGTTAAAAAATTTTCTTGATTTAAAAATTTATATATTTTGTAAATTTACAATAAAAATTGTTATATTTCATAAATTTACCATAAAAATTGATATAGAAATATTTAAAAAGACAATAAAAAAAAATTTAACTAAAACAAAAACATACGAGTTTTTCATTGAAATTTCTCTATCTTGAACCAATATAAGGTAACTTTTACTTTCGCTGCTTAATAAATAATAAATTATATTTTAACTCGGGATCTTTCAAAAAAAAAAAAAAAAAAAACAACCTTTGGCCCTTGTGCACATTAGGACTAAAAAGTTTACGGGGGCCAAAGTTTGGCATTTTCTGAAAAAATTAACTTAAAAAATTGTTAAAAAGTATTAGTTGTAAAATTAACTGAAAAAATAAGACATTATATTAAAAAAAAACTTTTTTTACCTTTAACACTTCACTTTTGTACTAAAATTCAACTACAAATGAAAATGTATTTTAAACCCTCCGTAACTTTTTTTTATTTTCGGTCGAGAATTACGTTTCATAGCAAAACTTAAAGGCTAAAGTCTCACCTACCAAACAAAAAAACACCGCATATCAAAATTCCAATCCAATCAAAAGTTATAGATTTTTGACCGCCTTCTCGTCAAATTGTCCACTGTGCAACGGTTAAGGCAATTGATTTTATACATAAATTCCATTGTGTTAATTGTGACGACCATTTATCGGATTTTTACTGATAAAAAAAATTAATAATTTATATAGAAAATTGTTACTAAGATTAAATTATTTATTAACAACTTACATATACTTGCACATCCGTGCAAGTTTTACAATTTAACGGTTTTTCGTAAACATTCATAAAATAATAAATATTAATTGAAATGAATATAATAAAAATATAATATAATAAATAAATATGAAACTTACCCAATATCATCTCTTCCGTCAGTTAATCGGTTTTGCTTCTTGTCTTAAATGCACGTAGAACTGCTGGGTACCTTCCATGGCAAAATCTTGCTTTTTTACTAGAATACGAACAGCTTCATGCAAAAAATGTCTAAAGCTTCTTGAATACATTTTTCATCTGGCCATCGGGACATTACATGGGCCTGGTGTAATACGAAGCAGTTGATATTATTCCTGCATAGTACCTGGCGGTTAATCATATCAAATTCCAGGTTACTTACGTACTCACAAATATTTGCTCCGCAAATACAGCCATGAACTTTCATATACTTACCGAGAGCCAGTGTTGAATTTGCGTTGCCAAGTCAAGAGTTGTTGCCGAAATCAAAGCCTGGTACTACGATTGAACATGTTAATTTGTCATTATGTGACAATCAACAACTTTTTCAGCTACTTGACTAAGTTCTGAGCATGTTTATGATGAGACTAAATTATATGTTTGGGTACAGTATTTCTTTTACACACTAGAATCAACAATTCTCAGAAAATAATATGGCAATTATTTACACATTGTCATATTGATTTATAAACTTTTTCACAATACATTAAGTTTCTTTCCTATTTATTTATTTTCTTTTAAATGACAAATTAAATCGAAAATTCGGTCTGGCTAAATATATTTCTATATTCTTTTGGTATTTACAACTGAATTTGATTTATGCAGTTTCTTTTCAGTCATAAATACCACAACAGTTTAAAAGTTTTGGTTTCTTTTGTTATTATCGAAAAATTATCTCAATACAAATTGTATTTACAGTACACCAAGACCTCGCTTTGCGTTGTGGATAAATTCCAAGAAAAAGTGACACAAGTTGGAATGACGCAAAGTGAATTACGATTTTCTAAGATAAGTTATTTAATCTAATATTGGGCTTAAATGTTAAAGAAAGAAGAAAATTAAAAAAAAAGAAAATAAAATAAAAAAACTATAAAAAAGACTACAAATTAAATTTAAAAAAATAGCAAAATGAATGAATAATTAAAAAAAGAAAAATATTCGAACTCTATAGACGCAGGCGGCATTATGGCCGTTGGAAGATGGTTTAACCTCTGCCCAAGAACCTGCATTATAGAATTCAAAATATTGAATTTTTCCCAAAATTCGAGCATTGTAGGTTAATTAGGTCCATCAGTTTTACGTAAAAGCAGCTTAAATTACACCCTGATCCATCGGTTGTATCACTGATGTGGTGTTTGGTGGAAAAAACATAGATTTAAGATTTTCCGAAAAATCATCAAGAAAGGCTGGATGATCAGGGGCATTATCTACTAAAACTGAAGCCTTGCTGCTATATGCTTAAATTTGAGGTACAGCACAATTAGAAATCCAATCTTTAGATAATAATATCTTCATCAAAGCTTTTTAATTGGTTTGCAAGTGAATATAAAGTTGATCTTTTGAATTATCCTTCAAGGTTCTAGGATTTTCCTTTTAGTAAATAAGAAATGGGTCAAACTTGAAATCATCATTTGCATTATCACCTAGAAGAACAGTAAGTGTGTTTTCGATATGTATGTTTTTTTTTGTGGTCGTTTCCAAAAAGGGCCACTTCGTCCACATTTGAAAATTGTTTTTTGAGCATAACCACCTTCTTGAACTATCGCTTTTAACTTTGTTGGAAAACTGCCATCTGCGGCAGTATCAGTGTTCGCAGCCTCTCCGTTTAAAGCAATGCCGTGTAGATTTGCACAAGTTTTTAGAATCATAATTCTGTTGCCTGAACAGTTAATATTTCATCACAATAGAAAATGTTCATCTGGTAAAATATTTCAGAGACTAAAAGTTCACAGGGAAAACGCTCAATCCTCAAAACGCCATTCAATCAATGCCATCAAACCTTTAGTGTTTTACTTTATTAACCTTATGCAATCCTTTAGAGAAAAAAATATCCAGCCAGAAGACTATTATCCTGAGTTTGTACCTCAGCGACACGAATATAATATAAATATTTTTGTTTATTTATTCATCTTAAATATAAATATCTTTAAGAATATAGCGTTTTTATACTCCTCAAAAGTAAAAATTCAATATCAACAGTGGTTAAGTTTAGAACATGTCTTGTCTTAACTAGGCTCTGCAAGGTTTACGGATTGCGAAGTAATTAAGTAAATAAGTAAGAAGTAAGTCTTAGAAATCGTCAATCCATAGATAGAAAACTATTACTATCTTCTACTATCGCCAAATTATTGTCCCAAAATAGTCTGTAATATCTTCTTGACTAGAATAGATAGCGGAAACAAAATAAAATAGCTAACCTCCTCGTTACCTCTTTTGAAGGCAATGCAATGATGTCCTTCATTATGTGAGATTCAACCCGTGTGGGTTGCCTACTAACCAAAAAACCGACTCCCCAGTCTTCAACCACTCTCCACGCGGAACTGCCGTTAGGTACTACTTCGCGGGGTTAGTTAGCGCTTTAGACTACTCCTATATTCTGAGCTATGCATGCTCTTATTATCCTACGCATGTCCTCTTCTATGCGTAGTTTCTGATTGATGGTGGTTACAAGGTTGCAGACTGAATTTCAATTTTCCTCTGATTTCAGCATCGCATCTACTATGTGCTCCATATCTGGATTCTTCAAATTTGCAACATTCGAAGATAACATGTTCCGCATCTTCACATAATTCTGGGCATATTGGGCATAGTGGCGAATCATCATGTCAGCATTTAAAGAGGTAGCTCCTGAAACCTCCGTGGCCGGTTAAAAACTGCGTCAGGTAATAATTTACCTCGCCGTATTTGCGGTCTAGCAACTTCCTAAGACTCAGTATCAGTCTGTGGGTTCACCTTTCGGTGTGTTCTTCCACCTTCTTTCTTCACATAATTCTGGGCATCTTGGGCACAGTGGTGAATCATCATGTCAGCATTTAAAGAGGTAGCTACTGAAACCTCCGTGGCCGGTTAAGAACTGGGTCAGGTCATAATTTACCTCGCCGTGTTTGCGGTCTATCCACTTCATAACACTCGGTATCTGTCTGTGGGTCCACCTGTCTTTCGGTGTGTTCTTCCACCTCTTTCTATTTTCCTCCTCCTCTGCTGCTAGGTCGATCGGTATCATTCCGGCCAGTAGACCTTTTGCATCCAGTGATATGGTCCAGTACCCACTGCAGACTCTCAGACAGTTTCTTCTGCACAACGAGAGTATGTTTCGCCTTTAAGAGCTTATAATATTCCTTGCCCAGTTTGGTGCTCCAAACAGCAATATGGACTTCACTACCCTTGTGGTCAGGATCGTAGGGCTCTGACGGGGTCCGCCAGTATTTGGCATTATCCTCGCAGGTTCGTTGCCAGCTGCTGCTATCTTTTGCCATGCATACTCCATATGTGTCTTAAAGTACAGCTGATTATCCATCTTAGTCCCAAGTAGTTTGTCGCCTGTGAGGATGCTATTTCAACATTACCCTTAAGATTTCTCTCTTCTTGCGTCCGTTAACCAAAACTGACTCCATTTTATGTGCGGCAAGTTCTAATCCAACCGTTCCAAGCCAAGGCTTTATTAAGAAGATGGTTTCGTTCGCATACAGTTGCATTTCGTCCAGAAATCGTGCACTGACTACGAGGACTATGACGTCTATGATGTCGTCTATGATGTCAGCCTCCTCGGGAATTTAAAGTTCAAAAATCTGGTTGTAGATGACATTTCACAGTAACGGCCCTAGCACTGAACCCTGTGGGACCCCTGCCTAGGTCTCGTCTTAGACCATTCCCACTTCTCTCCAAAGGGTCCTGTGTGAGAAGCAATCTCCTATGATCCTTATTAGGTATTTTGGTACATTAAGCTTCCACAGTGAAAGCATTATATGGTTCCAACACCAGCTATTAACTGCGTTCGTTATGTCCAGCGTAATCACCGCACAATATTTCCTGGCCGCTCCTTTCCCTTCCGTGGCCATTTTCGCTATTTGCCTGATCTATTGTCGATCAGGCTTTCCGAAACCAATATTGTCTTTCGGATAATTCCCGAGCACTTTCTACAACTAGTAGGAGTCTATTAATTATGACTCCCTCCAGTACCTTCCCGATGGTACCAAACAGGCAGATCTGTAGGTAGGAGGATGGTTCTCCAAGGCGCTTGTCCGGTTTCGGAATTAGGACAAGCTTCCGTTTCTTCCAGGGTTCTGGGAATGCTCCTTTTACTAGGCACTTATTAACCAACTCCGCGAACAAGTGTGGTATGGCCTTTAGCGCCGTCTTCAGCGCCCTGTTCGGTCCTGTTGCTTTATTGTCTCCAATCTTCGGGCGCATATTGACAGTATCTCGGCCTCCGTCACCCTCTCTATTACCGTGTCTGAGAATGGGTGTAAATCGTAAGAGCTACGACCTTTCGGAAAGAGAAACTATTCCTATTGAATATTATATTTATATGGGGGACTAGGTAGGAAACTAGATCGACTTTGATCATATTTGGTAAAGTTACTTACTTGTTGCCAAAGCATATACAAACCAAATTTTCTGTGCAATATTTTTGCTATTTGATAGATTTAAGTGAAAATCGGGAAGCAGCTTTATATGGGGCCTATGACTAAGAATTGTGCTACACAGTATATTTTTGCACTACCGATAAATGGGTGTAATGAAATTTACAAACTAAATTTGTTAGAGATCTACAAGTTAATTTGGATCTTAAGGCAATTTAAGTTGATCTCATAGGAGTCTGAACATGTACCGATTTGCACCAATTTCAATAGAGGCCGATAAAAGCTTATATACTAGACTCATCACAATATATATTTTTTTGCTACCTGTAGTATGATTGCAAGGTTTATATGGAATCACAGACGGACGGACGGACAAACGTCGTTAAATCAAGTGAGAAACTAAACTTTTTCTGAATTCATCGGTATAATCAAATATGGGTGTAGGCCAAATATTTTTGCTAGTTACAAACACATTATACCCTTAACGCATAGTGGTATAAAGTATAGCTAAAATTAGTCTCAACTCAGAAAAACCACAAATTAAAACGACGCATGGCGAGGTTTTGGTGTACCCATAACCAATAATTTGTTGCAATATCTTTTAACACATTTTCGGTTAAATACATTCATTTCATTTAATCTAGTTGCTTCAATTAAATTAGTTTAATGATGTATATAAAAACCTTGATTGGTAAACAGAACTAATTTAATTGATGCTTTGACTTTGGAAGAATTAAGTTTGTATAGTAAATACTGCAAGAAATCCGTTTTTTTCTTTCAAATATTAAATAATAACAACAAAAATTCTTATAAACTTAAGAAATTTTCCTAGTTATAAGAGTTTTCCAACGAATATTTTACCTGTGTATAGATTAGATGATTATTGAGCTCAAAAGTGAATTGGATTTTTAATTATTTCATGGCTTTCAATATCTCAGCCACCTTAAAAAAATGGTCCTTTTAAATTTTGCCCTTAAATCTATAAAATTCCAATTATTTTCTTGTTTAAACTTTAGCACAAATTTGGCTGCTGTCAAAGATAATAATTTTTCTTCGAATGTTTCGGTCATGAACTTTTTGTTTTTGTTTTCGTTCTTGTTAAAATTAATTGTTCGTTTTATGAAAATCGATTAATCAAAAATATATAAAAAGAAAAACCATAATTATCAAGATAATTAAGCTATTAAGGAAACAAAGAGTTGCAGAAAACTAGGCAACAGTCATTTTAAATTAATAATGTGTTAAATGTAACTCTATTAAAATAATAATCCATCATCATTTCATGTTTTAAAAAATCATTTTCTTTTATTCAGTTAAACTTTTACTTTGTTGGGGTTTTTTTATAGCAATTTACACACATACATTTAGCATATTTTATTTACATGCTCTTTTGAATAATTGTCATTGTTTCTTTTCTTGTCTTAATTTATTTCTTAATTCATTCTTCTTGTTTTTTAAAAACTTAAACCTTAAAAAAAAATTTTTTTTTCTTGTTATTTCAAGGAATTTTAAAATAGAAAAGTTTTATTTGAAAAATTATATATAAACTTTTTATATAAACTTTTTGTTTTTTTTTTTTTGTGATTTGTGTTTTCATACCATAATGTATTTAAAGAATAATATGGTTTTTGTATAACAAAATATTTTATAATTAAAACAATAATTAAATAGCAGATGAAGACGGCTTCATTTTCTTATGTTAGCAAGATGTTATCATTTGAATAATGATAAAGCAATTAATTTTTGTTTTGTGTTTTGCTAAGCCAGAGCTTACAAGGACTTAACTAAATGTAACTGTGAATTAAAATTTACAAATGAATTTTCTGATCACAAATTTATTAAATCAAATATATATATTTTTTTTTTAGAATTAACACGGTTTTCGTCTTCTTATTCAAACGTTTATTAGAAAGGATAAAAATAAGACTTAACTATTTTTTTTAAACAAAGTAGAAAATGTACTAAATAACAGTTAATATTTATGTCTTTACCTTTATGTTTACACCAATTATAATTACTGTAAATAAAATAATTTACGGCTTAAAACCACACTGCGTTGCAAAAGTATAAATACATTTTATTTTCACTAAATTTCGTAAGTTAAAAAAAGTATAAGAGTTTAAACGGAATGTATGTAAAACCAAAGGAAAAAAATAATATTTCACTAAAAAAAAAAACAATAAGCAAATTAACTAGTGTGTCATAACTAAAAATACACTTAACCTCAAATATAAAAATTTACAAAAAAATAAAAATAAAAACCATTTTAAAGTAGCAGTGTTAATAATGTGTAAGGCCTCCTCCTCTCTTTTGAATCAATTCGAAAATTTTATAAGATATACTGTCTACCAGATTTAGTTCTACCGTTATTGATCTCCTTGCATTAGTAAAGCTTTCATATGAACGGTTTTTTGCATAAACATGACGGATTAATATTCCGCAAATACTCTCAATTGGGTTTTGATCCGGAGTACATACATAAAAAGGACTTATAATAAGGAAACCACTGTACCTAGAGTTTCGATTATTTTTTAATTTAAATTATATAATATTGCGTATACACGAGATTTCGAGCGAAATCTAGCTAATTTTTACCAGATTTCCCATACAAAACAAAATCTAGTTCGTTATTAGATTTGTGCAAAATCTCACACAATCTTGTCAAACTTGGGCGCTACCAAATGATACTACTGTGTTTTTTTTTAATATTGTAGTAGAAAATTACAACGCAGTGACTGAAAAATTGACATTTAAAAACAGAAGCAAACAAGTTGAATAAAAAGGAAATAAAATATTAATTATTAACAAACAAAAAAAAAAATGACGATCTATAATTAAAAAATATTTAGTAATTAAATAGTTATAACTTTTTATACTGACATGTGCCCATTCCAATCTGCTAAATGATAATTGTGGAAAATGAATTTGTGTTTGCTGTTCAAACAATACATTTAACAAATGCTGGTTTTTCGCAAAATTTCAATTTCAGTTGGTGCTTTTTTCATTTTTGATGCATAATATAATTATAAAATCTGTTCCATTTTAGAATTTTCCATATTTCCATTTTCCTATTGTTTTGTTTATTTTTGGGATTTCTAGTTTATATGTTTTATTTTACTCAGCTGTTTATTGTTGCGGAAACAAAATCTCACAAAATGTTAAAAAAGTTATATGTAAACGGCAAAGATTTTGAAATAGATTTCAACTAAAATCTACGACATTTTCCTCAGATGTAAACGCGCTATAAGAGCTTACAAAAAAAAAGCGACAATTAGATGTTTAAATGCAAAAATATTAAAAAATTCAAAAATAACGATTGTTTGTTTGGACAATGTTGTATCATCGGAAATTAATACGAAGTAAAAGCTGTATGGTGTAAAAACTAATTCCTAACCACACTGCTCGTAGGCCTGGCTTTAGGTGAGTGTGTTAATGCGCTGACCAAAAAGTGGAAGTACGAGTGTATGTGAGATAGATGCAGGTTCAAACCTCAAGGCCGCCCTAAGTAGAAAAATTTCATATAGGAGCAATCTATTCAGTTATAACATAACAATTATCACAATGTTTAATAAATCGCGAATGAAGGCTGAAATGCCAGAAGCTGGTCCGATTAAGAATACAGTGCAGTTATGAATTTTTGAAATATATGCTTTCTTCTTCTCCACCACGCACCATTGAGACATCTTTTATAGTTCAAAAGACTACTAATGAAGTTATGGACCTTTATCGGAAACACTTCCAATAGGGATTCTATAGTGGTTTCTGTCCATTTTAAATTTTCCATATTGTGGGACACCTTGTCTGTGGAGGATTCTCCTCTCTTGTTCTTGTAACACTCAAGAGCTTTATTGCCGATGCCAAATCTTATAATGAAAGGAAAGAGTCTTTTTTACCTAAACTCTTTAATATAAATTTCGGTATTTACGGAACAAATCACAAATGTCATACCAGGAACATTTTTTTTTTTTTTTTTGGAAATTTCGTTTGCTTTTTGGGTCCTAAAGTTATTTTCGACGTTTCTTTGAGCATTCGCAACCTAAAAATTCTGACCCGGAAGCTGCCAAAAAATCTACCACTACACATATACGCTTCGTAATCCCTTACGCAGCTGGAGTATATTTCTATGAAACATGATTTAAATATTCGAGCTCGGTTTTTGGCCTCTTAATATCATTCAGGGTTCATGTGTGGAATTTTGGGACTTTGAGTGTTTTCAATTCTGTATTGGCTTTAACTTTTCGCACCAAACAGTCCGAGCACTGGGTTAAGGGGGCTACTTTTCTAAGGGATGTGGTGTTAGCTCTTTTCAATATGCTTTCTAGTTTACTGGCCTTACAAACATCATATGAACATTTCTTTCTTCTCAAACCAGGTCTCCAATCAATGGTCAAATTCTCCTGATAGTTTCTTAACATTGGAAATAACTTGATGGTAGAACTCTGATTCTTTGGCCAAGTTTTTGTACAACAAAGTTGGATTTTGTTTATAATATTATTAGCACATACTTCTATTTCATCATTCATTTTAATCAAACTAACAACAAATGAACAGGGTTGTCATTAAGTTAAAAAAAATTCAATAATGGTTGCGAAAAAGGCTCTAGGAAATTGCCCAATGAAAAATGGCAAAAAAAAAAACAAGTAAGTAAATTATAGCCGGTCTAGACTGACCATACGATGGTTTAGAAACCATATCTCTTCGGTCCAACTAACTGGATATAGAAAATAAACAAAAACCAAATTTTTTGGTTGCAGATATGAAAAAGTTCATATCGGGTGATATATTTATATGTGAACTAGGTCAAATGGACCGATCCTGACCATATTTGGTAAAGTCACTTATATATTTTGAAAAAATATACACAAACCAAATTTGAGAAAAATTTGTGCAATATTTTTGTTTTTTGATAGATTTAAGTGAAGATCGGGAAGCAGCTCCTATGACGAAGAATTGTCCAATAGGAATTATTTTTGGACTACTGATTGATAGATACAATAAACACATACAAACCCAATTTTACTAAGATATATATGATAATTTGGATCTTATGGCAATTTATATCGATTTCATAGGGGTCATTTGTATGCGGACTAGGTCTGAACATGGACCGATTGTCACCAATTTCAAAACGCGTATCCTATGGCCGATAAAAGCTTATATACCAAATTTCATTAAAATATATTCATATTTGCGACCTGTAGTTTGATTACAAGGTTTATATAGACACACAGACGGACGGACATCGTTAAAACGACTCAGAAAGTGATTCTGAGTCGATCGGTATAATAAAAGAAGGGTCTAGATCAAATATTTTTGGTAGTTCAAACAACAGCACAAAGTCATTATACCCAAACCATATAGTGGTCCAATGAAAAATGACAAAAAAAAAAATGAAATTTTGCCAAAAAAAATTTGAAAAATGGCCATAGCCCATGTGATGTAAAGTAGCCCAAAAAGTTGGGTCATTTTTCATTTTTTCATCTGAGGGAATTTAGTATGGGAGTTTTTTTTTTTTTTTTTTGACCATTTTTCATTTTGATTTTTGGGCAATTTTTCATTGGTCGATATTTACTAGAGCCACGAAAAAAGTTAGGAAGAAAAACGATGGAAAGATTTTTTCGATCTCACTTCTCTACACTGTTATATTTTTGGAAGATAGCCATTTCCTCGTCTGACGACTTAACTGTACTGATGCATTGTCTTGTTCGAAAATTTATTCCTCTTTATCGCTATTTTCATTGTTTTTCTTCTGATGTTACTTCGCAGAAGAGTTCATTCCGGTGCTTGGAAATGCTAAATCAATCATACCGTCAAAACAAAAAGGAACCATTAAAGAACTGCTTCTGAAATTTCTTTTTGAGAATAAATTGGTTCCTGATGCAGGTCTCTCCAACCACCAACAGTGATTATTGATTTACCTTTCTCCAGTTGGTTTGGTAATTCCTTTTAGCGAATTCAATTCGAGCAATTACGTGACGGGGTAATAATCTTGACACGTACATCAGCTTTTGTCGAGTAATTCTCTGGGAATCCCTTAAGAGCCTACTTATGATTGACTTGGAAACAATTATAATCTTCATTGTGTGGCTGGCACAGTGGATTATTTTACACAACGGCTCAAAATTTGAATTTGTTGACAAAACCCAAAATTTTTTGATTGCATAGCAAAAATTTAAGAACCATTTTATAGCAAACATATCAAATTTAAGGCAGCCAAAAAACTGGATCAACATTATGAAAATTGTGGGCGTGACATGCTACTGAACACAAACTTTATATAAAATTTAAGGAAAAAATTTGATTTTTTAAATTTGAACAAAAATTAAGTATCACTCTATATTTATACCATTGCGATTGAAAAAGAATTTGGAGAATCAAACACCATTTTCCACGAAATACAGCAGACCAATAACATTTTAATTTAAAAAGGAAACTCATGATACCATTACAAGAGAATTCGGTGATATCAGAGCCCAAATTAAAACGCTGCAGATAGCCGGTCAGACAATTGAAATAAGCTACCAATTATTGATAACACTGATAGACGAAAATGTAGGCTAGACCGGGGACAATGTAATAAGAGGATGTGCCAACTGTTTGGCTACGGCCAACGCCAAATGTGATAAGAGGTGAAAAACGTTGCTATTAAATGTTGTGTATAAAGATTTTTGTTTTTTGCCAATTTAAGTATGTTTGACAAATTTCATCTAGAAACAAGTAAGAAAATTATAGTCGGCCTAGACCGACCATACGATAACCTATACCATGCGTTTAGAGACCATATGTATAGGGTCCAACTAATTTGATATAGATAATAAGCATCAACCAAATTTGAGTGGCATCTATAATATTAATAGGATAGGCGATTTCTTGTGACCGATGTTTTGTTCCACCGTTTTATCACGATTTTAACCAAACGTATATTATTTGAAAGGTATTCTTTTTAGCCGTTCTGCAGATTTACAGATTTTTAAATTTTTTCCTTTATTTTGAGTAAATTGCATTTAAAGTTGCTACTAACACATACATTGTTAATGAGTTTGTCATCTTCATTCACAATAATAATAAACCATAAAAATGTTGGTTTGTGAATTGGCTAAGTTGAAAGATAAAGCTGCTTAGAAATTGCACTCGAATTTCGAACGCTGGAATCTGCTAGTTGTTATTAATATTGTTGAAAAACTTCATATCGCATGCTATATCTATATATGGGGACTAGGTCGAAAAATGGACCGTTCCCGACTATATTTGGAAAGGTCTATTATTTTTTGCAAAAACATATATTTGAGAAAAATCTGTGGAATATTTTTGTTTTTTGATAGATTTTTGTGAAAATCGGGAATCAGCTTCATATGGGGGCTATGATTAAGAATTGGCCAATAGGCTCTAATTTTGGACCACTCATAAATGGATGTAATGAACATACACAAACACAATTTGACCGACATCTATATGATAATTTGTATATTGTGGCAATTTAAGTCGATCTCATATGGGTCAAAGTATGGAGACTACGTCTGAACATGAAACAATTTTCACCAATTTCAATAACGTTCATTATATGACCGATAGAAGCTTATGAGGTAAATTTCATCAAAATATATTTATATTTGCGACCTGTAGTTTGATTACAAGGTTTACATGGACACACAGACGGACGGACAGACGGACATCGCTAAATCGACTCAGAAAGTGATTCTAGGTCAAATATTTTTGTTAGTTACAGTGAACACATAGTGGTATAGGGTATAAAAAGAATATCATGAAATTTGGCAACTAAAATTAAATTGATAAAATTGTTTAAAAATTTTAAAAATTTAGGGCCGAGGCAAAAAAAATTAAAGTGTACTTCAAGTAGACTTTATTGTATGTGTTACATACACAATTTGTTGATAAAGTCTACACTTTAATTTTTTTTGCATACGGCTCTTAGAGTTTATAATCAATTATTTTCATATAATGGAATTAGATACGTTTACAGTAATATCAACAACATAATTTCATCAGCGCCATAAAAAACACTCTTTGCCTTGATACAGGCGATTACCGCTGTTGCTTGGAAATTTTTTTGAGAATTCAGGAAAATTTTTTAGAATATCCGTACCGCGTTAACGACCTGTACCATGGGTTGCTCAACCATCAAATGTATTCGGATATAAAAAGCCACAAAAGCATTAAGCAAAATTAAGGACAAATAATTTTCTAGATGAAAAACCCATGCCATCAGTTCTCAAATCGTTAAAAACTTTATACGCGTAATGCAAACCGTTTAAATCAACAGTTTTTGTTTTGATTGTCGTGGGATCAAATTCAAGAAGACAATTGAATCTGTCATTGAAGAGGGGATTTGTAAATATGTGTGAATGCTCCCGAGAAACTTTATTGCCTTTATGATCGTATTGTAAACCAACATTATCAAAAACGATAAACATCATTTCCGCCAACCGAAACCCCAAAGTAATATATATAAAAACATCAGCAGAGTGGGGCTGGTATATAGGCAGTAGAGTGAATGTTACAGGAACCTTAATAGTATTTATTTTTGTGAGGAATTATAGAACGGAACGCGCACCAGCGTCCCAGCTTTCCAAATTAAAAAAAAAATCCTTTTCGTATAGAATTTCATCAATTTTAAATGATTAGCGTAGAAGTCGTCATCGTCGTTTAAGTCATAGAAATTCATAGTAATTCTCTAAAGTTTGTACGGTGTCTTTACGTGGTATTTTGTTGATTACCAATCTCATATCGTTTATTTTGGCTACAAGATAATACATCACCGTTTCATTAAATGCCTGAACACTTTGCTTTATCGTGTTGGAAAAATGTTTTCTTATGTTGTCATAGAGCTTAGTAATTTCTGGAAACTCTTCTTTCAAATCTGAATGTTGTTGTTCGTACAGCCAATGCATGGCCATTGATAAATATCTTCTTAGGCCGTGTACACAATTTTTTGTTTTGGAATTTTCTATGCTCTGCTCATGTAAATGCTATAAAAATCGTATTTCTAAATATTTTCGTAGAAGCGGCTTACTCTGCCGTTAAGTCTGTATTAAGTTCCGTTTGATTTAGCAAGATTTTCATATAATTCTTAAGCTAAGGCAATTGTAAATCCTCAACTGTATTACGTCGCAAATCTGTATCAACCACTTTCTGCTGTTTTAACTCAAATGACTGAAATCGACGCCACAATTCAAAAGACCCTTTTATATTTTCGAAGTTTTTAAGAGTTAGGGGTTTAAAACCTTCATCTGTGTATGACCTGTATAAATCTATGGCATTATTTTATAATATACTTGCTCTTATCCAGATAGTGTTCTATAAAAATACCTTTTACCCCGTAAATATGCATAACAGCCAACGTTCTTACCCAATTAAGCTCTTCGGGCAAACTACCTCGGAAAGCAAATTTCTCATTTTCCTGATTCGTCAACTGTTTAAAATAATTCGATTATTCATATATCTTTAAATCATTGCAACATTTAAAAAATTGATAAGCACTTTTCACAAATTTAGGTTGGTCTTGTAAATTACTTCCACTTAAGACATCTGCCATCTCTTTATTTACATTGCAATCCAATAAATTAACTGGCATGTGATATTCTTTATCAGCTTCCTCATTGAAATTTTCCCATTTCCCACCCGCATATTGATAGAAGTCTTCACAAAGATTGGCACTGAAGTCCAAGGAACCTTTAATGAGCTGTTTCTGTTTTTGATTTGCCACGATTGAACTATTAGTCTTTATCGTTTTGCAGCTTAATTTTTTTTTACAAGGATAACACATATTAACAACAATTGAATAAATTTCATTCATTATCAATTTAACAGAATTTCCGATAGCTGAATTTTATACAACTGGTTTCTTGAAATACAAAACAACAACTTTTACTTTCAAGTAATTATAGTAATTTTGTTTATCGATTTTGTTATGTGCTTTTATGATCTCACTTGGGCTGGTTGGATTAATGACCTCTTTATGAATGTCATGATATAGAGTATTGTATGGTCGAACTATATCGACATTAAAATATATTATTTTTCTTTACAAAAAATAATATTGTTAACAAATTCTAATAATTTCTTTTCGTCTCTTTAGATAAATCAGCTAGCAGTTAATAAGTTTTCAAGTTATTATTGACGAATTAAGTTGGAAAAGAGCTTCAAGAATTATTTTTTATAAATGAATGAATTAACGTAAATTTTGTTATTTAAATATTCGAAAATAAAAATTTCAATTGTACTTTAGTTCCAAAATTCATACATGTGTTTGAATTTTTATTTATAACTCAGGAACCAATAAAAACTCAATCATTAAATTTAACACAAGTAAGGCAAAAATTATCAGCAATAACATATTATTTTTTTTTTTTTCTTAAATAACACTTGCACCAAATAAGGATAATATGATCATGATATTTGAGAAAATGACAAATACATTTACGACTATCATGTAAAAGGCGACTTTAATAACTTCTGAACAGCACCTGAATTGATGCTGTATTTCGGTTAATATGAAACCCAAGGGTCCATTTTTTTTTATTTATTTATTAGTGGCGGGAGTGCCGACAAAGACAATTTTATTTTCTGTTTTTTTTTATAAATCCATAATATTAATAGGTAAGGCTATTTCTTGTGACCGATGATTTGTTCAACAGTTTTCTCCGGATTTTGACCAAACGTATCTTATCGGAAAGGTATTTCTTTTAAGCTGTCCATCAGATTACAGATTTTTAAATTTTGAATTTTTTTATACTTATTTGAAGTTGCTACTAAAACAGTGTTTATTAAATTTTTTAATGTGTTTTCAAAAAAATAGTTTGTTTTCTTCATTCACAATAATAATTGTGTTGAATTGAAAAATTATTATGGATATAGCATACCTTTTGGGTCAATAATTTGTTAAATGAAAAAATTAAATTTCCTAGATTATGCACTCGAATTTCGAAGGTTGAAAACTGCTAGTAATATAATAAATATTTTGAAATGAAACAAAAACATTAAACACCAAAGAAGACCAGGATAATATTAAACTGCAATATTCTATAGCATTAGTCTAATAATAAAAACATTCTGTAATACTAGTTGTTAGGTTAAACTGTGATTTATTTTAAAATGTAATTATTTATTAAATTTATTAAAATTTTGTGTCGTGATGTCCAGTTTTTTATACAAATTTAATACTTGACAATGTAATAAAATAAAATAAAATCAAATCAATAAAGTTCACACTCCAGAAGATGTTGAAATACCGTCAACGAAACGTCGAGTGAAAAGGATGAAATAATTTTAATTTATTTTATTATCACCTTAATATTTAATTGACCATAATTAGCCCGAAAAATAAAAAAATCTCATAAATAATACTGGTCACAAAATAAATCTTAATTGAAACAAAATTAATTTTGTTGATATATTATCATTCTATCTATTAAAAATTTTTGTTTAGTAAAAATCACTTTAATAAGACTATTAAATCAATCATGAATTTGAAAGTATTTACTGTGCCCATAATTTAGTTCATCATTGTATGAATGTTACGATTTATTTTATGATAAATTTTGACTTTTTTCTTAATTACAATAAAGTTTTGGATAGGCTAACTCACCACCATCTAATAACTTCAACATAATTATAATTATAAAAGTTTTTAGAAATCATATTTTATTGGTACGTTTATTTATCTTTCAAATACACGATCTCTAATAATTCATAATAATTCATATTAAAGTAAATCCATACAATTGCTTTTATTTTGTTTGTTTACTAGCGATGCATACACATTTTTGTTTGCTTTTTGTCTTTGTCTTTTTCTGTACATGCGAACGTTTATATGTACAAAAAACAAAAACAACAAGCAGACAAAAATGTGTATGCATCGAAATTAAAGCCTAGAGGCTTCAAATTCGATACCAACCTGCTCCTTCTGGGGGTTGCAAATATTTTTTTTTATGTTTTACAAACGGAACGACAAACTTCACAGTGCTGTGGAGTTTATACACATTTATTGTATTTTCTGTCAATTGTATAGATGTAAATGCGATTAGTACAACTCAGAAAATATAAGTGAAATTATTCTTCAAAGTTGACCTGGTATTTTTAGGTACAGATACAGGATACATAAATAAACTGTTCTTTTAATTATGCAATCACAGAACAATAATATTCTTACAATATTGACATATGGTCGCCACAGGTAGAAACACATCTTATTTGAAATCTCATGTGTACACAGGTAGCAGGTACCTCATTACGTATCAGGTAATACATCAGGCTATACATTGAAAAATAGGCATAATCCCTGGGGACAAATCGACGCATTCGACATCAAGTAAAATCAATCGAAATTCCATATTTTGGTTTATTTAAAGAAGACGGACAATCGTCAGACCTCGTTTCACTACTACTATTAACTATGGACCATAACTCGTTAGCTGTGACAGAGTATAATTACTCTTAATATTTTATTTTGGAAAATAAAAAATAATTTCGATCGAAAAATTTCGATAACGAATGCGACAATTCGTGCTTTATGTCTAGTGTGCAAAATTTTTTTTGACACTCTAAAAACATGGCGTTGAACAACTCAACAACCCCAACAGTTTCGTGGAAGCTGCTTTAGAAGAACTTGATAGATTATACGATAATATGCAGAGAAGCGAAAGTATAACAACCAATCTTCTCCTGACATATTATAAAATATTAAGGCGAAACGGATAAAAGTATGCTGATGCATTCAGAAATTCAACTCCAAATACGAAGATTGGCTTAATGAGGATACCTTCCTGGATACATTGGCAGAAGATGAATCCAAATTTTACAAGAAAGAGGAGGCCACCAACGATTTGACCAAGGACCATTTATCGGAAGCGTTGTATATGAAATATACAAAGAACAATGACAAAGTTTGATCGCAGATTAAAAATATGCTGCTGATGCAAGGCTACTGCGACTTAAAAGGTTTAAAGAGAGCATTCCCATACCCCCAAACGCACACCTTCAAAAGTATGATTCCGAAGAGGCTTTGGCCTTGTTTATGGACTTAAAACTTTCCAAGGACAAATATGAGATACTATTAGCATCTTTAATGCGACACAGCCAAAAAAAATAAAAAAAATGTTGGATCACTACATACGGCGGTTACGGAAGTTTGTGTTAAAGTCAATGTGCAGGGTCTTAGGGACCATACAGTAACACGTCTGTTGAAGAGACTTCCTGAAAATGAGTTGGAAAATCTTCAGTCAGCAATGGGGTTCGATGGATCATCCGGACAAAGCGTTTATAAGCAAAGGATATCTTCCAATGACGCAACAATATGTTTGTTGTTCCTGGAAAAATCCACGGCCGTGTATTATTATCAGTGCATTATTGCTACCCAATTATGTTTCAGTTGTCAAGGAAATCGCAGGAACTCATAAAGACCATGGAGGAAGACATTCAAGGACAAATTGATAAGATTAAGTCCGCAGTGCTGAAAATTAGAAAGGGGAAATATTTTACGAGTTCCATCTGACCATGGTTGATGGAAAAGTAGTAATCGAATTGGCAAGTACAACCCCAACATTTTCATGCCCGATTTGCAGAAAGACGCCAAAGAATTTCGGAAATTGTAACGATTCTGCAAACGAGGATAGCAATTATGAATAAGGAATCTCACCATTGCACGCAAGGATAAGGTGTATGGAGATTTTAGATGCGTTTTTCAAAGAAGTTGGACTAAAAGTAGTAGTATGTGCGGATACGGGCACTCAAACGATGGAAACACTTCGCGGAGATTTTTGAAAATGATGAGGCCGTAATTCGAATCACTGGAATTAACAATCAAATCGTTAAAAAATTCGGAACGATCTGGAAAGTTTTAAATTGCACAGAAAAAGTTAATTCTACAAAGCATGGAGAATATGGTTCGAAAACTGCATCACTTTTGGTGAAAATGTACACACTTAAGAATTTGACCCCGACAGTCCATTAAATATTGGCGCATGGCAAAGATATAATTAAATATTAGTCTTTGCCAATTGGAGAGCTTTCCGCAGAAGCTCAGGAGTCTCTCAACAAATTTTATAAAAAATAGAGATGCTTATTTTGAAGCAATTTGAAAAAATAATTTGAAAATATAAAAACCTTGAAAAAGAAAATTAAAAAACATAAAATTGTTAAAAATCATGTTTTTTTAGTTAACATAAACAAGATTTTTTTAATGTCGTTAACAAATTTAACCTTGATAACCTATAAGTAAGCATCTAGGAGGCGTAGTACCTTGTCCAAACAATTATTTCATAGGTTGGACAATTATCTATCATATGCCTATTATCTCAATTGGTTCAAAAGTTATCATTTTTGCAATGAAACAACTCAAATGGCGCCACTGTGCGACGCTTTGTTTTAGAAATATAAGTGATTTTACGTTTCCTTCTAAAAATGTGCATTGTTCGATGTGGAAATCCTAAATATAGTTATCGCGCTTTCTGCATTTAGTTTTTTTTTTTTTTTTATTAATTTTTCGCGATTATGTGTGTTTGTAATTTTGGATTTTTGTGATTTAAATTTTCGCAATTTAGCGTTTTTGTTATTTTGTAATTTGACGTTTTGCGGTTTACGTTTTTTTAATTTTGCGTTTTTGAAATTTATTAATTTTGCGTTTTTGTGATTTCGAAATTTTACATTTTGGCGAATTTACGTTTTTGAAGTTTTGGAATTTTACGTTGTTGCGATTTTGTGAGTTTGCGATTTTGTGTTTTTGCAATTCTGTGTTTTTCCGATTTTATATCATATTGAAAAGTTAAGGGAAATGTGTTTCCTTTGGTATCTCAATACGCATTGAAAATAAATTTATTTTCTATAAATATATTTCCAAACAATTTGTCAATAACTATACTACATTTGCAAAATTTCTATATTTTCGCAAATATATTTTCTATTAAATACTTTTAAAGGTGGTTCTTTAATATTTGTCAGATTCTATTTTTGTGTCCTATAGAATCTCCGGAAATATAACAAAGCTTAAGGCAATTTAATAAAAAAATCAATTCCCGAGAATTGACATGCACAAAATCCACTAGAGATGGCAACCCATGCTTTAAAACAGCTTGAACATATATTCTTGTACTCTCATATTATTGTTAGCAACACATTAAATTTTTCGACAGATAAATTGTGAATTCGATTTTATAAAATATTTGCGAAAATAGCTTTAAACATAAAGTGGATTTAAAAAGAAATAATCTACATACATATATATAACCTTTAAAAGCCTAGACATCTATAATATTAATAGGTAAGGGGATTTCTTGTGACTGATGATTTGTTAAACATTTTTCTCCCAATTTTGACTAAACGTTGAAAGGTATTTCTTTTTAGCTGTCCACCAGATTTACAAATTTTTAAATATCTGAATTTTTTTGGAATTATGCCCATTTAAAGTTGCTACTAACACATCCATAAAATTATACAATGCTATGTGTGTGCTTATTATTTTGTTAATGTCTTTGCAATAAAAAAATTAGTTCGTTTCCTCATTCACAATAATTCACAATAATAAAGAGGGTTGAATTGTGAATTGTCTAAAATTGTACTCGAATTTCGAGGGCTGGAATCTGCTAGTAACAATAAAATTGCTATACAAATTCTTAGGATTTGAAAGTAATCGAGCTCTCTGCCTATTTTTGTTTGAAGTTTAAGAAAATACAAAATATACCAAACTCTCATATTGAACTTGAGGGCTCATACATTAGAAACCAAAGCCGACCAAAAAATAATTGAATGTTTTATGTTGCTCAACACACTTCCTATTGATATATTAACATTTTTGAAAGATGTTTAATAAATATAACTTCCAAAAACACTGAAAATTTTGCACATACTGCTATTTTGGAAGTAATGAAAAAGAAATTATTTAAGAGGGACTTCCTTGTTTTTTGTTTACTGTTCAAATATGTAAAAGAAAATTATAAGCATGGTGTTGGTCAGTGGTATTCCATCGTTTATTTTTCTGTCATAGTTTCTTTTTTTCTTTTCTTTAGCTGCCCCTGAAATATCACACTTATACAATTTCAAATAGTCCAAATATTTTTAATTTGATGTAAAAAGGAATTAAATAATTGTTAATATCACGGTACAAACTCAGTAATAACAAGTAAGACAATTATAGTCGGTCTAGACCGACTAAAAGATGCCCTATACCTATATGCGTCTAGAGAACCTATCCGTTAGGCCCAACTAATTGGATATAGAAAATAAGCATAAACCAAATTTGAGTGGCATTGTTATTAATTTTTTTTGCCTTTGAAGATGTAAAGGTTTATATCGGCTGCTATATTTATATGGGAACTATGTCAAAAAATGGACCGATCCTGACCATATTTGTCGAGGTTACTTATTTTTTGCAAAAATATATAAACACCACTTTTGAGAAAACTGTGCAATATTTTTTTATTTTTTTTTTATTTTTTTTGAAAGATTTAAGTGAAGATCGAGAAGCAACTTTATATGGGGGCTATCACTAAGAATTTTCATGTAGGTTTTTTTTTTTTTGGACTGTTGATTAATGGGTGTAATAAACAGACACAAAGCCAATTTAACCCAGATTTATATGACAATTTGGATCTTATGGGAATTTAAGTCGATTTCATAGGGATTATTTCTATGGGGATTAGGTCTGAACATGCGCTGATTTTCACCGATTTCAATAGCGTTCATGGTATGGCCGATAGAGCTTATATACCAAATGTCATCAAAATAAATTCATAGTTTCGACCTGTAGTTTGATTACTAGGTTTACTTGGACACACAGAAAGACGGACGGACGGACAGATGGACGGACATCGCTAAATCGACTAAGAAAGTGATTCTGCGTCGATCGGTATAACAGGTCAAATATTTTTGGTAGTTACAAACATCAGCACAAAGTCATTATACCCTGACCACATATTGGTATATGGTATAACAAGTAAGCAACTTATACGATACCATATACCATGCTTTTCGAGAGAGGGTCTTGATTCCAATTTTACTGAGACAATAAAAAGCGGCTACTTAATTGTTAGCTCAGCGCGAGATAACAAATATCTAGTTTATTGTAAATCGTATCTTCTATATTGTGGATCTGAGGGGAAAGAATTAAATGAAGCGATTGTAGAGTATGATATGGTCTATGACATAGGCAGACGGATACTTTGTTGCAGTACAGAATAATTTTTATTTAAATAAAAAAAAAAAATTCTAAAAATTAAAACAATTCTTAAGCCCTCTTGTCTAAAATGATCAGGAAATTGTATTTATTTGAATGAAATTCTAGCAAGTAACTGAGCTTTTTACATACAAATATTTAAAAATTTTAATGGAACAAAATTTAGCACATTCAAATGATGCTACTGAAAGAATATTCAGTTTATTTTTATTGTTCTGGCAAAAGGAGGGAAATAAACTTTCAATACAGTAGGATAGCTGCAAAACCAAGCTGATTGATTATATAGATAATTACGGATATTGCTGTAAAATAATTTTGCGATGTTTTCATGCCCGACGAAAAGTGAAAATCGCTTTAATTTAGTATTTAAAAAAAAACTTAATTTCTTTTAATATATTTTTTAATCGAGTTTTCGTAATTTTTTGTATATTTTTTTATATTTTAGTTTGTAATATTGGAAAAGATTTAAGCGCATAAACTTTTTACTTGGATTCTCACTAGGTTGTTTTCAGCAAAGGTATATGATTCTAACTTTTTAACAAACAATCTATTTTCTGATGGTTACTAATGATGGTTGGTGACTCGACCCGAAACAATTGTATAACCTGTCTTGCAAAATATATAGATCAACTTTTGAAACAAATGTGTCAATATTTTTTGATTCATTTAAAATAAAAACATTTAAGCTTGAGCCCGAATAATTTCTAACTCAATCACTAAAATGATAAAGATCGAAAATATTTGTAAACTTTAATATATATAAAAAAAAAAAAACAAAAAAAAAGAAATTAATTCTTTAAAAATGCTTTTTAATCGAGTTGGCGTGCATTTTTCGCTTTTTTCTTTTTTTTTTTAAGTTTAAATTAAAAATGTAACATCCATGTTTTTTTTCTGCTCAATCGTTATTCCAATGATGCGATTTTTAAAAATTCCAATTTTTTTTTTTTTTTTTAGATTAAAAATATTTAATTATTAACATATACGCATATTTGCCGAGATGTTTTTTTTTTTTTAAATTGGTATATTATTCTATGGTTTATATTCAAAAAATGCTATCTGCTTTAACAAAATTTTTGAGGAGAGCGAGGAAACCAATTTATTCATTAGATCTAAAAGCACTCATCGATCGATTTAGTACAATATTTATGAAGAATTTATCCTGCTATTGATGCTGCAAATTAAAATCACAACAGTTATCGTAGAGAATAATTTAAAACCAAACATAAATTATATTGCTATTGTAGATAGCACTTTATGAATATAAAGCATCGATTTGCTGATACCTCAACATTTATGAAATTTTTCGCTACTATCGTACAAATTTGTAGCAAAAATAAACCAAGAGTTCGATTACTTTCAAAACCAAAGAATTTTTATAGCAATGCTATTATTGTTCTTTCTAGGCTTTAAAGGGTAAATAAAATTTTTTTTTTTTTAATATAAAGCTATTTTCTAAAATAAAAAATAACAAGCAAATTATAGTCGGTCTAGCCCGACTATACGATACCCTACACCATGGTTAAGAGACCCCATCTCTTCGGTCCAACTAATTGGATATAGCAAATAAGCATAAACCAAATTTGAGTGGCATTTTTATTAATTTTTTTCGCTGCAGATACGAAAAAGTTCATATCGGATACTATATTTATATCGGGACTAGGTCGAAAAATGGACCGATCCTGACCATATTTAGTAAAGTCAATTATACTTTGAAAAAATATATACAAACCAAATTTGAGAAAAATCTGTGAAATATTTTCGTTTTTTGATAGATTTAAGTGAAGATCGGGAAGCAGCTCTACCTATGGCTAAGAATTTACGTATAGGGAGTATTTTTGAACTACTGATTAATGGATGTAGTAAACACATACAAACCCAATTTGACTGAGATCTATATGATAATTTGGAACTTATGGCAATTTATGTCGATTTCATAGGGGTCATTTGTATGGGGGCTAGGTCTGAACATGGACCGATTCTCACCAATTTCAATAGCATTCATCCCATGGCCGATGGAAGCTTATATACCAAATTACATCAAAATATTTGCAACCTGTAGTTTGATTACAAGCTTTACATGGACACACAGACGGACGGACGGACATTCCTATTTCGACTCAAAAAGTATTCTGAGTCGATCGGTATAATTAAAGATGGGTCTAGGACGAATATTTTTGGTTGTTACAAACAGCAGCACAAAGTCATTATACCCAACCGTCATAGTGGTATAGGGTATAAAACATTAATTAATAAAATCGAATTCACAATTTATCCGTCAAAGAATTGAATGTGTTGCTAAGAATAATATGAGAGTACGAGAATATTTCTATATTAGGTAGGTATTGTAGGGGGTCCGAAAAAATCTCCATAGGTTCATCGCGATTCTGGTACTATGGGCGATAACGAGTATATTTGCCAAAATAACCATACCTCTAAAATCATTTTCGACCTTTCAAAATTTCGATGAAGATATTTTCATGATAATTTCCATAATACTCATTCAAATGTAAAAAAATTTTTACCTTGGATTTTTGGGTCGGGAAATCCATTTTTCGCATTTATTTTTATTTTTAACAGCCTCCAGGGAGCGTTTTCGGGCATTTTTGTGTATTTTTTCAATTTCTTGGCGAAAATTGACGAAATTATTGCACAAATCGACGAATCTTTGACTTTCCCATATTTAAAACAGCCCAAAATATTCAGCATTGAAAATTATGTGGGGTACCCATATACGACCTATATCGATTTCATTCAATTTAAGTCAAAAAATTCGTTTTTTTTTTGTTTACTCTTTAAATGAACATAGTTATATAAAAAAAATTTTTTTTGACTTAATTGAGCGACCCTAATGTATATATAAAGCAAGGGTTGCCATCGCTAATGAATTTTTGCGCGTCAAGTCTACGGGAAATGATTTTTTATTAGGTTGTCTAAAGTTTTGTTATATTTCCGGTGATTCTAAAGGACACAAAAATAAAATCTGAAGAGAATAGAAAATATATTTGCGGACCACTGTGCAGAGAAGCCATACACCAATATATATATATATATATAAAGATTTTGCATATATGTAGTTTTTATTGACAAAGTTGTTTATAAATATTTTTATAGAAAATAAATTTATTTTCAAATTCAAACTTAAAAAATTTCAAAAACGCAAATCGCAAAAACGAAATATTGAAAAAAATCGTAAAAGTCCAAAATAACAAACACGCAAAATCGCAAAAATTCAAACACGCTAAATCACAATTGAAAACACACGCAATCGCAAAAACTTGATAAAACGAAACAAAAAGCAGAAAGCGCGATAACTATATTTAGAATTTCCACTTCGAGCAGTGTAAATTTTTAGAGGGAAACATAAAATCACTTCTATTTCGAAAACAGAACGTCGTATAGAAAAATATTTTAAAAAGCGCCTTTTCCAAAAAAAAAAAAAAATTATTTCCATCATTGTTCAAACACGCCTTAGGCGTGTTACAACTAACTAATACCGAATATTAATTTTGATAATCTACATTTCAATTTTATATTTTTAAGAGAACTAAGTGAAACTTTTAGAATGATTTCACTTATATTTACGTAGTTGTACTAATCGCATGTAAAAATATACAATCAATTAACAGAAAATACAATAAATTTGTATATCCTCCACACCACTGTGCAAAGGCTTACTCGTATATCAGTTTGTCGTATCGGGTGTAAGGCACAAAAAATATTTGAAACCCCTAAAAGTCGAGTCGATATATATATGTCCGTCTGTCTTTCTGTCTGTTCTGTTTTGAGAACAGACTACAAAATAAACCATTTACCTAGGAACAAAATAAAATACCTAATATTGTTTGCCTTAATTTCGAGTAGGTTGGTATTGAATTTGAAGCCTCTAGGCCGATAAGCTGAGGAATGACGTAACGATACTTTAATAAAATTTCATACAAAAAACTAAAAATATAGAAAAATACGTTAGAGAAAATAGGCATATCGTTATGTATCAGCGATACATACACATTTTTGTCTGTCTGTTGTTTTTGTTTTCTGTACATATGAACGTTCGCATGTACAAAAAACAAAAACAAAAACAACAAGCAAACAAAAATGCGTATGCATCGCTGATAAACAAACAAACTAAAATGTAAATGGTATGGAGGATTTACTTTAATGTTCATTGAATTTAATGAAAGCCTTCATTTAAAAAAGCACGAAAATACCTAAATAATAAATTATCGTGTTTTAGACAGTTTGCAGCAATTAATACTATACGTAATATGCAAATTATTATTATTTGCTTTAAATATTTTAATGAGAATATTGTCGACGATATAATTTTTAGACAAGAAAAATAATATATTTTAATGTCGATATAGTTTGACCATACGATACTGTATATAGTGACTTTCGTAAAGAGGTCATTAATCCAACCAGCCTAAGTGAGATCATAAAAGAACATAAAAAGATTCGCATAAACAAAATTATTATAATTACTAAAAAGTAATTGTTGTTGTTCTGTATTTCATGAAACAAGTTGTATAAAATTCAGCTATAGGAAATTCTATTCAATTGATAATAAATGAAATTTATTCAATGTTGTTAATATGTGTTATCCTTGTAAAAAAAAAAAAAATTAAGCTGCAAAACGATAGAGACTAATAGTTCAATCGTGGCAAATCAGAAACAGGAACAGCTCATTAAAGGTTCCTTGGACTTAAGTGTCAATCCTTGTGAAGACTTCTATCAATATGCCTGTGGGAAATGGAAAAATTTCAATGAGGAAGCTGATAAAGAATATTACACGGCAGTTAATTTATTGGATTGCAATGTAAATAAAGAGATTGCAGATGTCTTAAGTGGAAGTAATTTACAAGACCAACCTAAATTTGTGAAAAGTGCTTATCAATTTTTTAAATGTTGCAATGATTTAAAGATATATGAATAATCGAATTATTTTAAACAGTTGACGGATCAGGAAAATGTGAATTTTGCTTTACTAGGCAGTTTGCCCGAAGAGCTTAATTGGGTAAGAACGTTGGCTGTTATGCATATTTACGGGGTGAAAGGTATTTTTATAGAACACTATCTGGATAAGAGCAAGTATATTATAAAATAATGCCATAGATTTATACAGGTCATACACAGATGAAGGTTTTAAACCCCTAACTCTTAAAAACTTCGCAAATATAAAAGGGTCTTTTGAATTGTGGCGTCAATTTCAGTCATTTGAGTTAGAACAGCAGAAAGTGGTTGATACAGATTTGCGACGTAATACAGTTGAGGATTTACAATTGCCTTGGCTTAAGAATTATATGAAAATCTTGCTAAATCAAACGGAACTTAATACAGACTTGAACGGCAGAGTAAGCCGCTTCTACGTAAATATTTAGAAATACGATTTTTATAGCATTTTCATGAGCAGAGCACAGCAAATTCCAAAACAGAAAATTGTGTACACGGCCTAAGAAGATATTTATCAATGGCCATGCATTGGCTGTACGAACAACAACATCCAGATTTGAAAGAAGAGTTTCCAGAAATTACTAAGCTCTATGGCAACATAAGAAAACATTTTTCCAACACGATAAAGCAAAATGTTCAGGCATTTAATGAAACGGTGATGGATTATCTTTTAGCCAAAATAAACGATATGAGATTGGTAATCAACAACATACCATGTAAAGACACCGTACAAACTTTAGAGAATTACTATGAATTTCTATGTATTAAACGATGACGACGACTTCTACGCTAATCACTCAAAATTAATGAAATTCTATTTTTTTTTTTTGCTAAAAAAGTACACTGGAAAGCTGCACCACACACGAAGAGGATTATTATTACTTGGAAGGTTTTGATAATGTTGGTTTACAATACGATCATAAAGGCAATAAAGTTTCTCGGGAGTATTCTCACATATTTACAAATCCCCTATTCAATGACAGATTCAATTGTCTTCTTGAATTTGATCCCACGGCAATCAGAACTAAAACTGCTGATTTAAGCGGTTTACATTACGTGTGTAAAGTTTATTTAACGATTCGAGAAAACTTATTTCCTTAATTTTGCTTAATGCTTTTGTGGCTCTTCGTATTACAACATATTTGACGGTGGAGCAACCCATGGTACAGGTGGTTAACGCCTTACGGATATTCTAAAAATTTTTTCCTGAATTCTCAAAAGTATTTCAATGCAACAGCGATAATCGCATGCATCAAGACAAAGAGTGTTATTTATGGCGCTGATGAAATTTTGTTGTTGATATTAGTGTAAACGTATTTAATTCCATTATATGAATATAAATTATTATAAACTCTATTTTTTTTTTAATTTTTAAACAATTTTATCAATATACGTTTTTTTTTGCCAAATTTCATATGATATTCTTTTCATTTTCTAAATGAAATTTCTCAAACATTGTTATCTTGTCAAAAAAAAAAACATCTTTGTAAACATGCATTTGTGCAACAGCAATATTTTTCACCTCTTATCACATTTGGCGTTGACCATAGGCAAACAGTTTGCACATCCTCTTGTTAAATGGTCCTTGGTCATGTCAATAATGAGTGACCATCAAGGCCATCTAAAATAAATTTTTTTTCGTCAGAAAAAATTATATTTTGCCATTCATCTGAGCATGAGTTGACATACTTGGCGTTTGGTAAATTTTGCGTTTCTTTTTTTCTTTTTTTGGGTTTTGTCTTATTAATTAATTAATTAATAATTTTCCAAATACGTAGGTTTTTTGACCTTTTTATTCTTCTCTTTTTAAATAGCCTTCTGCAATTAAAACTTTAATTTGAGTGCGTTCCTCAGGTGTTTGCCTTTACCCATGATTACTAAGAACTTTTATTAATAACTGATACCGATGTTTGTGTTATAATATCTTATATATAAAAATGGATGTATGTTTGTCTGTCCTTTATAAGAGAATACACCACTAGACTCATCGTCTTGAAATTTCTACAGTAGGTAACTGCCTATCCGGAAGGAAAATAGGCTATAATTTTTTTGATTTTTCAAGTGGGCGTGGCACCCCACGTATACAAAATTTTTAACATCACATATCTGGAGCTCTATGGCAGCAAGAGTCCTGAAATTTTTTAGTGGTACATAAGTTAGTAATGCGAGAAGTCGGGCTAAAAACGGGCGTGATAAAACCAGTGGGCGTGGCACCTCCCATTCATTGTATATACATATCATCATATATCTAGAGTACTATGATGGTCAGAATCTTGAAACTTTCTGCACGTCAATCGCTTGTTAATGTGAGTAGTCGGTGCAAAAATGGGCAGGATTGAGTTAGTGGGTGTGGCACCGCCCATACAAAAAATATTATTTGGAGTACTATAAACCCGACAATCTTGAAACCAGGGGGGTTGTTATGTAATTCGATTCGAATGAAAAAATTTACGAATTCGTACAAATTGTACTTTGTAATACGCTTTCGTACTATTATTTGCATTTCAATTCTCGAAAGGAAATTCCTTTCGAAAATATTTTCGTTTCGAATCGAATAATGGGTGTGAGAAGCTATGTAATATATGGGCGTGATAAAACCAGTGGGCGTGGCACCTCCCATGGTAAATACATATCATCATATATCTAGAGTACTATGGTGGTCAGAATCTTGAAACATACTGCACGTCAATTGGTTGTTAATGTGAGTAGTCGTTGCTAATATGGGCACGACTGGGTTAGTGAGCGTGGCATCTCCCATACAAAAAAATCATGTGAGCCGATCACTGGGGAGATGTGTAAACATCCAGTAATTGAAGATTTTTTAATGGCACTTTTTTAAAATCAAACAGAAAGCGTCATCTATGTATCACTTATAGCAATCAACTGCGGGGCTCGGCTATTAAAAAAAAATTATTATTATTTATTATCTCAACCGGTTTATTTTTAATTCTTCGTTTTTCGTTTTTTATTTTTCAGTTTTAATTTTTTATTTTTCATTTTCCATTTTTTGTTTCTTCTTTTTCGTTTTTCATTTTTTAATTTTAATTATTTTTAGTTTTTAAGTTTTAATTTTAAATTTTAAATTTTTAACTTTTAATTTTTAATTTTTAATTTTTAATTTTGAATTTTTAATTTTTAATTTTTAACTTTTAATTTTTAATTTTTAATTTTTAATTTTTAATTTTTAATTTTTAATTTTTAATTTTTAATTTTTAATTTTTAATTTTTAATTTTTAATTTTTAATTTTTAATTTTTAATTTTTAATTTTTAATTTTTAATTTTTAATTTTTAATTTTTAATTTTTAATTTTTAATTTTTAATTTTTAATTTTTAATTTTTAATTTTTAATTTTTAATTTTTAATTTTTAATTTTTAATTTTTAATTTTTAATTTTTAATTTTTAATTTTTAATTTTTAATTTTTAATTTTTAATTTTTAATTTTTAATTTTTAATTTTTAATTTTTAATTTTTAATTTTTAATTTTTAATTTTTAATTTTTAATTTTTAATTTTACATTTTTAATTTTTAATTTTTAATTTTTAATTTTTAATTTTTAATTTTTAATTTTTAATTTTTAATTTTTAATTTTTAATTTTTAATTTTTAATTTTTAATTTTTAATTTTTAATTTTTAATTTTTAATTTTTAATTTTTAATTTTTAATTTTTAATTTTTAATTTTTAATTTTTAATTTTTAATTTTTAATTTTTAATTTTTAATTTTTAATTTTTAATTTTTAATTTTTAATTTTTAATTTTTAATTTTTAATTTTTAATTTTTAATTTTTAATTTTTAATTTTTAATTTTTAATTTTTAATTTTTAATTTTTAATTTTTAATTTTTAATTTTTAATTTTTAATTTTTAATTTTTAATATTTAATTTTTAATTTTTAATTTTTTATTTTTCATATTTTATTTTATTTTATTTTATTTTTCGTTTTTCATTTTTGATTTTTTATTTCTCATTTTTTATTATTCATTTTTTATTTTTCATTTTTTATTTTTATTTTTCATTTCTCATTTTTATTTTTCATTTTTTATTCTTCATTTTTTATTTTTAATTTTTCATTTTTATTTTAATTTTTTCATTTTTTATTTTCCATTTTTCATTTTAATTTTTCATATTTCATTTTTAAACAGCTTATTTCATATCAAAATAGTTTCACCCATGCAGTCATAAGTCTTACCGATTTTGTATTATGTTCACATGTTACGCTATTTTTGTGATCATATTGTAGTACTGGAGTACTATAAACCCGAGAGAAGCTATGTGAAAAATGGGCGGGATCAAAACAGAGGGCGTAACACCTCCAATACAGAGATACATAGAAATAAGTTATATGGCAAAACATCGTTTGCCGGGCCAGCTAGTTATTTATGCGTCCATTTAATTTTCGCTCCCATTTAAATTTTTCAAGAGAAAAGGTACCGTTATTTTTTATGAAGCTGATTCGACGACAACACTGTTATACAAAATTATACTTTTTTGTATTCAACTATTATTTAAAAAAAAATAAATTTTATTTGAATACAACAAAAACAAATTGTGGGAAAAACTGATATGGCGCCTATTAAAATTTCGCTTCCTGTAAGTAAACAAAAACAATTCTTTTATTTCCATTTATTTGTTATTCTTTTTTTTCCCCTTTTTTGTGTAATTATGGTTATGAAACACTAGCAAAATACTATTGCACAATTTTTCTCCTAAATTAATTTAAATAATCTCTGAAAATTTTGCACAGCAAGAGATCAGTTAGCAGTGCTAACTTAACATACTCTTAAAAACAGTTGTAATAATGTTTGTAATTTTAGAAAAATGGTATAAAAAAAAAATCATTTGTAGTTATAGTTATGCAACGCAGTGTATAAAAATTTTTCTAGAGTTTTTTTTTTTTAAATATGTATATAAAGCTTAATTGTAGAAAAAGTTTAGCTTTGTTAAATTTTTAATTAATTCTAGAAAACATATAATAGACAAATTCAGAAAGAAAACTTCATATAAATTCGAAGATATTCAAGGTAATAAATGCTAAAAATTTAATAATAAAATATGATTAAGAGAAAAAACAAGCACTTTTGTTATTAACAAAATTTTCTGTTGAAATGACAGTTTACATATTTTACAGTTTTACAGTTTTATTGTTATCTTTTCTTATTTTTCATTTGTATTACTGTGATCAAATATTTTATTGTCAGCGAGTTTTATTTATATGATGATTTTGTCATATCTTATTTTAGTGTTATTTGCATAGCTAAATCAATGTAAGGGAATCTTCTTTAAGATAACTACGTATTCAAAAATAAGTATGTAAATTATTGCATTGTGTAACGTACATGTTGTACTTGTACAAACCAAAAAAGGAAAAACAAATTTTGTTTAATAAAAACATATGAAATAAATCCACATAAAGTGGTAAAACAAACTATACAGCATTTGTATAAAAGACGAGCATTTGCAAATAAATATTGTTATAAAATTAGAATAATACAAACATAAATGGGTAAGTCGTAATACACACATTGACATTGTTTTGATATTGTTTCGCCATCATCTCTTTATGACGATGATTTGCAATTGTATGCAAATTGTATGTAAATATTTTTTTTTAGTTTTTTTTTTTTTTTTATTTTATATTTTTTATTGTATGCTTTATACACAATCAGTCACATAATTTGGTAAAATAAACATACCCTAACTAAGTAGACAATATACAACATTTATACTAAAATCAAATTTAAAGGATTTTTTTTTCATTTAATTTACCGTATTGTTATTTTTTTTTTTAATGTATACATTCCTTAATTCTTCTATAAATAATAATGTGTAATATTATTAAAAGCTCTTTAGAGGGTTTTTCTTAAATTTTTTTTTATAACTAATATTATTTATCTTATGTTGTATTTATTAAATTTAAAATTGGTTTATATTAGTTTGCTTTGCAAAAACATAAACTTTCGAGTTTGAAAGGAAAATATATTAATTTTCTTATATACAATTAAGTAAATTAGTTTTTTTTTTATACAAAATGATAAATTTCATTTTAAATTAAACTAGAATTATGTATAATTAAAAACAAACATAAATATTTCAAGCAGATTAATAGCAATCTAAAGTTGAATTTTAAATTATAAAAAAAACAGTATAAAATTTAACAGAGATTTTCAAGTATGTTAAACATGACAAATATTGAATGATGATTATCAAATATTCAATGGAAGGCATTGAAAATTTAACTCAATATTTCTGGGGGGCGAACAAAAGTTTTTTGTTATAATTTTTGTAAAATTAAATTTGGAATTTATACTAGTAACTGATGTTGTTGAAATGTAAGTTGATTTTAAAAATAAATAAATATGAAAGTTTAATATTTTGTCCCCGTTCTAATTGAAATCCTTAACATACTCAAAACTAGCACTGTAAACATGAACAACTTTAGAAATTTGTTAAAACTATTTTACAAAATAATATTAGTTCTTTTTTTTTTTTTTGTTTTTTGGTTTTTCTGCTTTTATTGATTTTTTTCTTTCATTTTGCAACTGTTAGCAACAAAATTGTGCACACAATGAAAAAGTTTAACATTTTATATGGTTTCATAGAAATGTTCTAGGCAAAGAAAAAGTCATCCAAATATAGATTTTCATTTTTATTCACAGTTTTTTTCTTTTTTACAATCATATATAGAACATCCGTTTCCATATTGCACTTCCGGCGTCACATTACTTAGCTTTGTTGCAATGGCAACAACAATTGCGTATAACAAAAGAATGATTTTTTTTTGTTGTAACAAAAAAGCGTTGTTACATTCATTCATTTATGCATGAGTAGAGTAGTCTGATGATATAGAATAAAAATCTTTATGCATGTTATCTGTTGTAGGCCCTCAGCTATGAGATGGCAGGTTTGTTAGGTTTGTTATTTCGGTTGTAACGAATTTAACGGAAGGACGGACATTATTATGAATACAACGACGCTTAGCGCTAACTTAGTGACTCTGCAACTTCAGTAAATAATCACTCGTACTTCTAGTATTAATATAGGAACTAAATAAAATCGCATAAATTCTTTTTAAAGTTCCCCCTTTCTTAATACAGTGCCTTTTCAAAAATTATTTTCTGGAAAATGTATTCTAAAAAATATATCCTTTTATTTAAAAAGTTCCTTTACTTTTTCATAAAAAAATATCTTTTCATAAATATCCTTTAATAACAAACTGTACTTTCATAACAAAACTTTCATAACAAAAGAACTTTTCAAAAAAGTAAATTTAAAAAAAATAACCTTTTCTTCATAAAAAAAACGCATTTTTATTAAAAGCATCTTTTCATAAAAAGTAACTTTTCATAATATAGTACCTTTTCTTAAAAAAGTGCCTCTCCGTCAAACTATTTTCTTATAAAAGGTTTATTTTCTTTACCTTTTCATAAAAAAGTAACTTTTCATAAAAAATTACCTTTTCATAAAAAATACATTTCTACAAAATGCACCTTTTCATTTAAAAAGTTCCTTTTAATTTAAAAAGTTCCTTTTAATTTTTCATAAAAAGTATTCTTTCAAAAAAGTACCTTTTTATAACAAAGCATCTTTTCATAAAGAGTACATTTTTTGTAAAAAGTAAATTTTTCTTAAAAAGGAATCTTTTCTAAAAAAGTACCTTTTCATTAAAAAAAAAGGTACCTTTTCATAAAAAATACACCTTTTTATAAAAAAAATATCTTTTTCTTAATAAAGTACATTTTCTTAAAAAAAAGTGCCTCTACATCAAATTATTTTCTTAAAAAGTATATTTTCTTATAAAAAGTAAAGTACCTTTTCATAAAACATAAATTTTTCTTAAAAATTTACCTTTTCTTTTCTGAAAAACGTAAATTTTCTTTAAAAAGTACCTTTTCTTAAAAAGTACATTTCCTTAAAAAAGTATCTTTTCTTTAAAAGTACCTCTTACAAAATTACATTTCTTAAAAATGTGCGTTTTCATTTAAAAAGTTCCTTTCAATTTTTCATAAAAAGTATATTTTCATAAAAAGTACCTTTTTGTAACAAACTATACTTTCAAAAAAAGTAAATTTAAAAAAAGAACCTTTTCTAAAAAGTACCTTTTCATTAAAAAAGTACCTTTTCATTAAAAAAGTACCTTTTCATAAAAAAAATACATTTTTATAAAAAAAGTATCTTTTCATAAAAAGAAGCTTTACTTAAAAAAAGTAACTTTTCTTAATACAGTACATTTTCTATAAAAAAGTGCCTGTCCATCAAATTATTTTCTCAAAAAAGTATATTTTCTTATAAAAAGTGTATTTTTCTGTAAAGTACCTCTTCATAAAAATTAATTTTTTTTTAAATTTACCTTTTCTTTAGAAGTACATTTTTTGAATTGTAAATTTTCTTATAAAATTACCTTTCCTTAAAAAGTAATTTACCTAAAAAAGTACCTCTTCCTTGAAAGTACCTTTTCTTAAAAAATTGCATTTCTACAAATGTACTTTTCATTCAAAAAGTTCCTTTTACTTTCTCATAAAAAAGTATCTTTTCATAAAAAGTAGTTTTCTCATAAAAACGTATATTTTCATAAAAAGTATATATTTTTATAAAAATATACCCTTTATTTAAAAAAGTAAATTTTCTTAAGATAGCACCTTTTCTTAAAAAATGCCTGTCCATCAAATTATTTTCTTAAAAAAGTATATTTTCTTATAAAAAGTGTAGTTTCTTTGAAGTACCTTTTCATAAAGAAGTGTCTTTTCAAAAAAATTAATTTTTCTAAAAATGTACCTTTTCTTAATAAGTAAATTTTTTTAAACAAGTACCTTTTCTTAAAAACGTAATTTTCTTATAAAAGTACCTTTTCTTAAAAAGTAAATTTCCTTAAAAAAGTACATTTTCCTAAAAAGTACATTTTCTTAAAGAGTATCTTTTCATAAAAAAAACATTTTCTTTAAAAAAGTACATTTTCTGAAAAAGTACCTTTTCTTAGAAGAGAACCTTTTTTAAAAAAAGAATATTTTCTTAAAAATGAGAATTATTTTTTAAAGTACATTTTCTTAAAAATTTATCTTTCGTTCTTAAAGAGTACCTCTTCTTAAAGAGTATCTTTTCTTTAGAAAACAATACATTTTCTTTAAAAAGTAAATTTTTTTTAAAAGGTAAATTTTCTTAAAAACTAACTTTTCTTAAAAGAGAACCTTTTTTTCAAAAAGTATATTTTCTTACATACATTTCTTAAGGTGCGTTCAGACTACGCAAATATTTGACCAAATAAACGTAACCCCTAAATAATGTATAATTTTCCTTGTATAATTTTCATTAAGTTATACAATATATGATATAGAATATAGTTAAATATATTAAATATTACTAATGTAATAAAACATAACTTAATTTTGTCTTTTATATATCATGTAAGATTGAATAAAACTTTCATAATATTAGGGGTTACGTTTATTTGGTCAAATATTTGCGTAGTCTGAACGCACCTTTACATACATTTCTTACATAAGTACATAAGTACATTTTCTTAAAATGGTAATTTTTCTTAAAAAAGGTGTTTTTCGTAACAAAAGGTGTTTTTCGTAAAAAATTATATTTTCTTTTTAAAGTACCTTTTCTGAAAAAAGCACGTTTTCCTTAAAAAAAAAGTAAATTTTCTTAAAAAACCACAATTTCTTAGAAAAGTATATTTTCTTAAAAATTTCCATTTTCTTAAAAAAAAAAGTACATTTCATAAAAATTTACCTTTCCTTAAAACGTACTTTTTTTAAAAGTACATTTTCTTATAAAGATAATTTTTCTTAAAAAAAAGAGCTTTTCTTAACAAAATTCCTTTTCTGCAAAAATTAAATTTTCTTATAAAAGTACCTTTCATAAAAAGTAAATTTTCTTAAAAATTTATTTTTCTTAAAAATAGACCATTTCTTAAAAAATAAAATTTTCTTATTATAGTACATTTTCCTTAAAAAAGTACCTTCTTCAAAAAACAACAATTTCTTAAAAAAGTATATTTTCTTACAAATGTCCATTTTCTTAAAAAAAAAGCACATTTTCATAAAAATTTATCTTTCCTTAAGACGTACCTCTTTTTTAAAAGTACTTTTCTTAAAAAAGGTGATAATTCTTAAAAAAAAGGAGCTTTTCTCAACAAAGGAGCTAAAAAAAATAGTAAATTTTCTTAAAAATGTATTTTTTCTTAAAAGATGATATTTTTTTTAAAAAAAATTTTTTATAAAAGTACCTTTTCTAAAAACAAAAACACATTTTCCTTAAAAAAGTACCTATTCTTAACAAAAAGAATTTCTCAGAAAAGTATCTTTTCTTAAAAAAGAATATATTTTCAAAAAAGTACATTTTCTAAAAAAAAGTATATTTAAAAAAAAGTACCGCAATTTTAGAAAGTATCTTTTATTGAAAAATTAATTTTGCTTTAATAAATACCTTTTCTTATAAAACATCTATCCTTAGTTGTTATGAATATTCAAAAGATTAGAAATAAATATAAAAATTAGGACGGAAGGACGGACAACTATAAAATTTGCACAATTAGTATAGAAATTGTTGTTAAAAAATAAGGAATAATATTTGATATTTCATATAAAAAATATAATTTTGAAAAATTGTATAGAACAGGTAATAGTTAATCAAGCTCGCCTACACCACTTTTTTTCTACGGTGTCAAATTGATAGTATTTGAAAGTATTCAAATTTATATGTTGGAACATGTATCGGGGGGACATTTTTATGGTGGTTAGGTCTCTATATGAACCAATTTTTAGCAAGAGTCCAAGAGTCTTTGGGTTAAAGACATATACATATCAGTCGGACGGAAGGACGGACAGCTATAAAATTTTCACAATTAATACAGAAAATTTGTTCAGAAATTGTTTAAAAAAAGAGAATAATATTTTATATTTAATATAAATAGTTCATAATGCAAAATAAAATTTTGAAAAATTAGTATAAAACAACTAATAATTAATCAAGCTCGTCAATTTAATGCTCTATGGTGTCAAAATGGTACTTTTTGAAAGTATTCAAATTTATATGTTGGAATATGTATCGAGGGGATATTTTTATAATGGTTGGATCTGTATATGAACCAATTTGTAACAAGTTTCAATATAGTTCTTCTTTGGGTCAAAAATACATATCAGTCGTTTCATCCATCAAAATTTCATTACATGTATTATTACTAGTTTAAATCGACTCTGTAAGTAATTCGGAGTTAATCTTGTTTTTGGTAATAACAAACAAACTCGTACAAGTCGAGTTATGTAAAGTTGTAATCAGAGACATTTCAAGAGAAAAATTTTGTAATGGATAAATTTCTTAGATAAGAGTATGCTACACTATGTAGGTATATATATATAGTAAATCACCCCTCTGATCTAATTTTTGAGTTTTGAGGTCTTTTAAGAATTTTTTTTGTAGAACATTTGAACCATCTACCTGTCACTTTCATCGGTAATTTTTGTCTTTTTTAATACAAAAAAAAAAAGAGTCGTTTCAATCTTTAAAATGTTCCATTTATATTAATCAGCTGCCAATTTCACAAAGAGTCGCAAAGACCAAAGGTTCATAAAGAACATCTTTAGGCTCGGAAAAGTTAAAATGAAATTTTTTTCACTTGTTACTGCACAAAAAACGCTCTTCTATTAAAAATTTACACTTTTCTATATTACCACCTGGTCAAGTAGATATCACCTATTTCAGGTATTTCAACATAAAAATTACAAATATATTTTTATTATAAAAAGTTGCACATCACGTAGTGCTAGGCCGAAATTTGATACTTTATAAGACTACCCCAGCAATAAAAGTACATCAAAGAAGTAATAAATATTCAAAACGTGTCAAACAGAAGTTCTAAAAATAGTATGGATGTTTTCAATGGCTTCTCACAGGCCATTTTTAGGGAAAATTAATGAAAAAATTTATAAAATATAGGTAGATGTTAGGAGGCCCTTTTCTTTGGTTCTGTTTTAAGTTTAGGACTGGCCTTATTTCACGCGAGGCAGTATTGAAGGAAGGCCTACTAGAAGAGACAAGGAAATAACGTGACTTAATAATATACTGGCGTAGACTGGTATCCGAGATGTAGGAATGTCCTGAGAGAGGTGAGAAATAGACACGTTGTTGCGGAGATTAAAAAATTATAGAATTATTTGAAATATAATATAATTCAATGTTGGTCGCTAACATTCGCAATACGAATAGGCAAATAAAGAAGAAGATAGAAACATTTACAAATTTGGAAGGAAGGCGAGTATTTTTTATTTACAAAAAAAAAATAATAATAATAATTATTACAAGTTTTGTTTCTATTACTCCATTAAGTTTCAATTTCAAATTAACAAAAACATTTCATGATTAGAAAATGCAAAAAATTAGTAGAAAATAAAAATATTTCCGAAAATGGGAAAATTTTATACTTCTTTGACTAAAAGTTAAATAGAATAAAAGACGTTTCAGGTGAAGAATATAAAAATACATTTCCCAAATCCGTATAATTGATCCAGCGTTATAAAACAAAAAAGAATGTTATAGTCGTAGGACATACAGCCAAGGAAAACAGTTTGCATACAACCTACGATTCAGATGTTTTAGAGAATTAGTAGCGATAATTGAAAAATATTTAATAGATGTATTTATAATAATGAGTATGGAAAAAATATAACATAGAAATTCTTAGGAACAAATATAATAATTAGCGGGTAAAAAGTCTACATACAGTGTGGCAACTCCTAATATCAAATAGAAAATTAAAAACAAATAAATGAAAATAAAAAGTAACTTTGTTGATTTATTTAAATTTATAAGCATTGCAATTGTTACAGTGGACAAAGTGATATTTAAAGAAGGTATCATTTCAATTTTTATCCTTGGAAATGGAAAATCGAAGAGAAATATAGTAGTAAATATCAGAAAGGAAAATATATCTTATCATTTTTACATAAGACAGTAAAGTTAAGTCGTGTACCATACAGACGATTATAAGAAATTATAATAAAACCAATAGTACCGAAAATAAGCCACGATTTTTCAGACCTAAGAAGCTTTCGAGAAGCAATGTTAGCAGCATTTTACATGACAATGGATTTAGTAGCAGAGTAGCACGCAAAAAGCCACTTATTTCACTGAAAAATCGTAAAATTCGCCATGAGTTTGCTAAAGTACATTTTGCTAAGAGGATTGATTTTTGGAAGCGTGCTTTATTTACCAACGAAAGTAAACATAACATTTTCGGATATGATGGCCGATTCAAAGTTTGGATCTAAAGACTATAATACCTACAGTTAAACATGGTGAAGGCGGCAACGTTATGGTTTGAGGCGCCATTTCTTCATCAGGGGATGGGTCTTTTGGATTTTGACGAGGGTAATATGGTCAGTCATCAATATAAAAATATAATGGAACAAAACCTAAAAGCATTTATTGATAGCTTGGGCCTGCAATAGCAATGAATTTTCCAGTAAGATAACTACTCTAAGCATACTGCGCACGTTGTTTCAAAATGGCTTCTTTACTATGCCCAATGCACCAGTCACCAGACTTAGACGCAATAGAGCATGAAACATTAAACCCGCGCTTATTTGTACACGGGACAAAATAACCTCCGCTATTACGGAGAATTTGATGACATCAATGCCCCGTCGTCTTCAAGCAGTTATTGATGACCAAGGTGGACCGACCAAATATCAAAAGTATTTTTTTTTTTTTTTAATAAAATTTTGAAATAATATTTGTGTGTTTGTATGTAGACTTTTTTCCTGCGAATTTTTAATGTTGTTATAATTATTATACACTATTATAATATTCTTCACAAACAGTCTAAAACCCCTAAATCAAAGCGTATATGTAGACTTCTTCCTTGACTGTATTAACAAAAAATTGAGCTTTAAGGTCTAGTTATCTCAGAGGGAACATTCACTTAGAGCCTTCGGCTGAACATGCATCGTCAATTTCATATAGTTCAAATTCACGTTTGAACGGATGTAAGCTTATAAACAATATTTTAGTGCAAAACCTTCACAATTGGGATCTCTGGTTTATAAACAAGGCTCACAAGGGCATACAGACGGATGGACGGTGAGAGCTAAATCGACTCGGAAATGATTCTGTAAAATAAAAAGTTGATCTATGTCAAGTATTTTAGGTAGTGTGTTAGCGCCAGCGCAGTCTTTGTAGTAACGGAAACTTTTTATAACATTTAAAACTAAACGTGAAATAATTGTTAAAGAAATAATTTAATGGGGGGTGAGAAATTTCAAGTTAGGATGAATTTACCAGGCCAGTATAGTAAAATCTCCAAAGGGTCTGATGTTCTCAGGCCAAACTTTACGACATTTTCCTTTTCTAAATGCTTGTTTGCTTAGTTTTTCAACTTTAGCTCAAAAAACATTGATCCATTCTCATTTCATTCTTCAGCAAAATTGTAGCTAAGACTTAAATAAATAATTTTGATTAATATATCAATGTAAAAACAAGTAACAAAATTATAGTCGGTCTAGCCCGACTATACGATACCCTAGACCATGCGTTAAGAGACCTTATCTCTTAGGTCCAATTAATTAGATATAGAAAATTGGCATAAACCAAATTTGAGTGGCATTGTTATTAATTTTTTTTTTTTGTTACGGATATGAAAAAGTTAATATCAGATGATTTAATAATATGGGAACTAGATCGAAAAATGGACCGATCCTGACCATATTTGGTAAGGTCATTTATATTTTGCAAAAACATATACAAACCAAATTTGAGAAATATATGTGCAATATTTTTGATTTTTGATAGATTTAAGTGAAGACAGGGAATCAGCTTCATTTGAGGGCTATGACTAATTATCCTATAAGGTTTATTTTTGGATCACTGATAAATGAACGTAATCAAAATACACGAACCCAATTTGACCGAGATCTATATGATGATTTGGATGTTATGGCAATTTAAGTCGATCTCATAGGGGTCGTTTGTATGGGAACTAGGTCTGAACATGAACCGATTTTCAGCAATTTCAATAGTCTTCATCCTATGACCGATAGAAGCTTCTGTACTAAATTTTATAAAATATATTCATATTTGCGACCTGTTATTTGATTACAAGGTTTACATGGACACACAGACGGACGGACGGACAGACGTACATCGCTAAAAACGACGCCTGAAAGTGATTCTGAATTAAACGGTATAGGTCAAAAATTTATTATTTATTTATTTATATTAATTACAATACAAAGTAAATTTGTTTTTGCAGCGACAGACCAAAGCCTCTGGTGGGAATCGAACCC